>JAEAOA010000678.1:1812500-2282500 GCA_016746295.1 Potamilus streckersoni
ATACAGGTGCATTGCTAGTTTTAGGCTGCCAGGAATGAAGCAATTTCAGATGCTGGTAATATAATATGAAACAAACAATGCTAAGAAAATGAGATAATATGCTTGACTTAATACACAAAAGACTGCTTTACAGATTTATAAGTGCCATATATGAAAACACTAATTTTGATGAGAAGTAAATCAGATAAAAATCAATGTCTACAGAGAAGTAAGACTTCTGTAGGTCTAGTATGAACAAGCATGATGAAAAGGAATAAAAGAGAATAATTGTTCATTATCAGCAGATGAACCCACAAAGAAAAATAAACTTTTTAAGTAAATACATTTTTAATGATGTAAAGATTGACTTGAATCCATAATACTAATGGTGACTATAACAGTGATTTCATTCTTAGATTCGGTGTACCAAAGTATATGTATGTGGTGCAAAGGTCAAACATAAATATTCCTCTTTACCAAACAAAATTGTTTGCTACATTCAATCATTGACATGTTCTACTACATTTAAGTAATCTGTACTCTTTCTGATTAAGAAAATTAAGTAACAGAAGAATTAAAAAGCAAACAAGGTTAATATACAAATACTTACTTGGGACCTTGAAAGGAAGTAAATCTGTCAAAAGACCTTTCTCGGTAGCCTCATGTGCCAATTTATGTGATCTCATGGCATATTCATCCTGCAAAAGCAAATAATCATTCTATAGACAAACAAATTCAATAATTTTTTATCCCCTGCCTAAAAGTGATGTAACAAAAGATGACAATAATGAAATCTGACTATATCCTTTCAGAAACTCAATTGCATAGTTATTGGGCAGGCATAAGTAGTAGCCAAGTTTCATTTCCCTATATAGGCAGTCAAGGAAAACTAGAGAAAAAAGGATGTTAAGTAAGAAAGCCAAAGGGCAAATGTGACTGAAACTTGAACTATTAACTTGTGACAGGTAGGGCTGTCATCGGGTACCCGGGTAACCGACCCGACTGTATAGAAAAACTTGGGTATTGAAATGTAAATGCGGGTACCCGTAAAAATAAAAAAAATTAAAAAAAAATTATTACACTCGCCAACCACTTCAAACAGGTGTGACAGCTATGGCTATAATTAGAAACTAGATCTCTGCTTAATATAAATAAACAATACGTCTGACTCTGTTTGGATTAATAAAATTCATTGGCATTGTGCAACAGAACAAACTGTTATCCCCAAGGCATTATATACCAAGGTTAAAACATAGCATAGTTCTTCAGGTAATAAACCTCTTTGTAGATGATAACTATTGAATGTGGGTGCTAAATGACTGGTACATTGCGTGCTCTTTTAATGACATCCAGATGGATACTTTTCCTTTGATTTCCGAACACACATGTCAAAGAAATCTTACAATTTATATTATGAACAATTATCACCTAGACACCTTGAAATCTTTGTAATGCCTCAAAGTAATCTTTGAGCCGCTCGTTGTTTTTCTAGTCGACTAGCTCTGCTAATTTTAAAAGTTAGCCATCTTAAACATACCGATATTTCTTTTTTCGATACTACTACGTTTTTGCCAGAACTATCTTAAGAAAATAATAACACTTATGGGACTGCATGGTCAAGTATAACTGGGGCACACATGCATGGGTAATTCAAATCTGTGGTCAAAAGCAAATGAATAAAAGTGGTCTGTTCTAACAAGGACTTATACTTTAAAAAAGGCGAGTGTTCCAAAACTTTTAACGCAGCTGATCACAGTGATCATTTAAAGTTGGATTATACCTACTATCTTTGTACAAAGGTCATTCAAAATAAATTTATTAATTAACAGAGTGCGTGCGGTCAGACAATTCGCAGCTACGTCGGTGTGTATAAATCAGACCGAGTAGTACACGGTTAGCCTCTATAGCCATAAAAAAATATTAAAGAAATGGAGATAACAATTAGTTGGTCTACGGTTGTACATGTCATTCATGTTCTAACGGGTACCCGTTAAAATTTGCAACGGGTACCCGGATTGGTTTTTCCATAATTTTTGACAGCCCTAGTGACAGGGTCTATTAATGCAACATGTGACACACTTTATGGTGATGGACTAGATATACTAAGTTTCATCCTTTCATCTCAAATAGTTCTAATTTTGTGGAACAATAAGAAAGGTGAAATGAAAAACTTAAATATATAACACCATGACCTTGACCATAATGATAAAATCTCCATTATAGTACACAACACAGCTGTAAAAATAATATGCACATACATGCCAACAACTGGCGAGGAAAAAGTGTAACCTGTAACCCATGTGGACAAATAGAGTAATCTGGGCACAAAAAGAGTAGTTCACATATAACATGATAAAATTCAATAAGCATATGTCCAAAATGATTTATTTACCCCTTTAGGCTTTCAACATCAATAACTGCTTAAAGTTTTCATATGTAGCACTTAGATCTTTAAAAAGCAACAGTTTCTCGTACTGCATTTCAAAACACTTTGTACCAGCTGAGATTACTTTTGCACACCAGTAGGGCACTAAGTGGGTTACTGAACCTGGATCTGAATTCAGTTGATTTTTTTTTTGTTAACAATACTGAACAATCTCTCAAAGTCAGCATTAGAATAGTAAAGAACAAATATTCCTTTCATAACTTGAAAAAGAATAGAAACTTTATATCTTATAGTTATTGGGTCTTTTAGCTGGGAAATAAGGTGCCATTGCAGATCAACTGTCCACAGGAAATACACTGTCAGATAGAATGCCAACGTGATATTTCTGAAGGTCGCCTAATTTATCAGCAGCCTTTCCTGCAGCAAGGTGCATCAAATGATAGGGACAACCTGATATGTACATTGATCGAGACATTTTTCAAAATATAGAATGCAACTCCTTTATGAATTCCAGTTATCACTGATGCTTTATCAGCTAAACCCCATACAATTCTGCCAACATATGCTTTTTCAAAGCATTATCAAACAAGTCAAAATGTTTTCTCCAGTGGAATCTACTGTTAATTCTGGTAATGAAAGAAGATCACTCTGACTTTGCCCTTTTAATTGTCAGATTCTCTTAAACAGACCATGTTAAAATTTTTCATCATAATCACTACTCCTGTCTGTGGCAATATCAAATGGCTCAATTTTCATTTCCTCTTCAATTTTATGTAATTCAGTATCTTCTACATACCTAACAATATCAGATGATTTTCTTATAGCACATGCATATTTTTGGCAATTTTGGAATTGGGAAACATCTGTTTGAACAAAGAACCAACATAGTCTTCTAAAGCTAGTGGTAGTTTATGTTTTGTTAAGAACTTGGTAAATAACGCATCTGTATTGATAAAATTTGCATCCACAAATTAATGAATTAATGCCCATGACAATAGAAACATCTTCCACTGTGTGTCAAGTATCTTCATCAATTGCCCCTTCACTGCAAACACTGTTCAAAATGATGAAATCACCAAATGACCGAGAAAATACATCCATACAATTTATCCAAGCTGTCCTTGATATCAGTCAGGAATTAACTTAAGAAGACATGTTGTTTGCTCATTAGCAGAATTGTGTCTCTTTCTATCAGTTGGTATTCAATGCACTTACAGGTTCAAAGAAACAAAAAAGTTAAAACAAAGTATTCAAATACCCCTCACAATGCCATAGAAACTAAAGTGAGGAGTAAGGCAACCAGGGGCCATAACTCTTCTACATGGCAATCATGAAAATGAAAATAATTCAAGGTCTCATCAATATAATACTGCAATTCAAATTTCATTAAAATCCAACAATTTTCAATGAAGGAATGCTTCAGAAACCAAAGTCATTAGAATAAGCAATTGGTATCCCTAACTCTTTCAAATGGAAACTGAATTGCTGGAGATAAAACTTATTCTAACTCTCATCTCTACAAAAACCAGCCTGAAAAAGTTTTATTGAGGTGGCGCTCTACAGTTTCGCATTTAGCATAGGGTTAGAATTTTAAAGAAAAAGAATTTCCCTGGGTTACCTCACTAGTTATACTGGCTATTTAAAAAAGACCGTATATCTTGGGTACTGTTTAAAGAACCTTTAATTCCCTTTATTACAGTGTATGATTGATAGGTGTAATATGGGTTATAGAGTATACAGCTTGGCCTTACTCTAGATGTGCAACTTTCAAAAAAGTGCTAGCTTCACTTGCTCATTTTCACGTCCTGAACTTCAGAGGTAAATTGTAAAAAATAGAGCCAATAACTTTTTTACAATTTTTATGTATTAGGTAATTCATTCATTGAAATTTTTGAAGCTGGTATTGTCAAGTCTGGCAAAATTCATTTTCCCTTTTCTAATAGCTGCAAGGGATAGTGTTCTTTAGACAAATTCAGGTTAATTTTTGGAGCACAAGGGAGTAGTCATTTTAGTTAGCAGTGTGTTGAGATCATTTGCAATTTTATAAAGCACAATATCCAAAAAAATGTCAGCCACATTACATGAAAGTAGTATTGAGGTATGCCAACATATCTCCACGGCATGTTTTAAATCTAAATAACTTCATCTTACATACATCACTCTCTCAAAAGTACATAATAACTGGTGAGTGCCACCTGAATCAATCCTTTGTAAGCAAAGCTCACAAAACCTAGGGAGTAATCATTGGTAGAAACTAAGGTGTACACACAATTAGGAGCAATAACTTCCCAAAACTGTGACTTGAAACACTTGAAAAAAAAAAACACTTGAAGTTCAAGTTATTATCAATAAAAAGTTTTATTCTATATTTGGTTGAAATCCAACAATCTTTATCTAAATCTGAGGCCATAAATGTTCTAATCTTTTTAAATCAAGGAAATCAAGGTCCAATCAGTATAAAACTGCATGCCAAAAGTTGGGTGAAATCTAACAATGCTAGGTGCAGTAAAAGTGTAAGAGTCATGGTATAAGACAGTGTGCATAATTCCTGTACATGTTATCAAATAAGGCTGAGAATTAATATTCATTCAAGGTTCCATCAATATAAAGCCTCATAGCAAATTTATTTAAAATCCAAAACCTCATGGTAATGATATTTTTCAGAAACTGAAGTCAGAAGGATGGACAATATGGGCATAACTATTGTAAATGATGCTGTGGAATGCCAAAAATCAAACTCGTATATTGTCTCCTCGATCAGTATAAAGTCCCAAAATAAATTAGTTGAAATCCAATAAACCCTGGTCAAGCTATACTGCAGAACCCAACAACAAAAATGTGGAAAATCAGGGGGTATAACTCCTACAAATGATATGGAATGCTGGAAATCATTCCAGATCTCATCAAAATAGAGCTGCATTCTAAATTTGATTGAAATTCAATATCCTTTGCAAAGTCAGCTATGGAGATGCAAGTAAAAGGACAGGCAGTCATGAACCACAACTAATCTACATGATGACAAAGAAGGCTGGAATTGGATATCATTGAAATTAAACTGCATACCAAATTTTGTACAAATAAACAATTCCAAGAAAGCTATAATGCGGGAAGCAAATTGCTGATGGATGAACAGATTTGCAGATGGATACCAATTCTGTCAAGTAGTGCGTGTCCTAATTAGTAGTAGTAGTATTATTAGCTAGACTGGTCATAGACCAGAAGAGATTTTGGGATGGACTGTTGTCAATTGTCCATCTATTCAACTATTAGCACAAGTTTATTACTGCTACTCATCTTAAACTACTTCAAGATTTGACACAAAACATTACACACACATTCCACCCATGGTCTAATTTATCCTAAATGAACTGCTACTCCTCCTGAAAAATGGATGGTCATATCAACTTGGGGTGTCCACTCCTTTACAATGTCTGGTTGGTCCTAAATAAAAACTGCTGTTCTGAAGTCCAAAATGGCCATCACAGTGACCATCTTGAAAATATTTTTATCACTACTCCTTCTGAATGGAAAGCCATAATGGGGGTTTCACTAGATAACTTATTATAATGACTAGTTGATTCTAAATGAAAATATTCTTATTGCTACTCCTCCTTAGTGGATGGCCATTTCATTATTGGGTTTTCACCAACATATTTCTTACTATGTCTAGTTGGGCATAAATCAAAATGGTGTTGATCTGATGTCTGATATGGCCAACACAGTGGTCATGAAAATCTTGTTACTTCATTTAAATGAAAAGTAACTATTGGATGCATGTATTTTGTTGTTTAATCTTTGTCCATGATTGATTATCAAAAGGGTCATTTTGTAAACAACATTACATAACAAAGTTTCGTCAATAAATGCAGACTAATGTTTAAAGACAAAAATCTGAAAACATGTTTACTTAGATTTGAGTTCAGTGAATTAGTTTTTTCCCTTAGAAATTCATGGTCTAACTGTTTTCTGAGAGGTTGGCTGCTAAAATATAAGTAAAAATACCTGACCTCATGTACAAATTTGATGAAACTTTCCATTAAGATGACAGAGTATTTTCAGAAAATGGTTATTGTGATGGTGTGGGAGGTGGTAGATAAAGTGAGGATGTATATTAGGTTATTTACATAAGAATTAATTATTCCTATTTTAACATCTTTCTTGTGGAATCAATCTTTATGCTGTGTTCAGTTATTATTTGTGAGGATTTATTTATTTAAATTATTCCCTGGAATTAAAATGGGGTCATTGACGTTTGGACTAAAATATTATCCTAGAATTATTGTGAATTCATTCAAGGAATTCTGGATTATATCATTGTAATACATCAATATTGTTAACAATATTAGCACATTCAAGGCTACTACCACAGCAGTACATTTAGTACTGGAATGCATTTGGAACACTATACTTTTGTGATACAACTTTTAGGATCATTTGAGATTTTAATTCATAACATTGTAGATTCCTTTTGAATTTCACTTTGTATTCTAGGAAATAAATTATTTGTTGAATTTTAGCAAAACATTTTGTTTTGCTTCTGTTAATTAGTCTATGAGTTGTAACATTAGAGACATGGGGTTGTCACCACCATAGTAGCCATCTTGAAAATATTACTTCTACTACCCCTGACTGGATGATTATACCAACATAGGGATATTATTAAACAAATTCTTATATCTAGTTGGTTTTAAATAAAATTGGTGCCATTCTGACATTCAGCATGCCTGCTACAGTAACCATCTATATAACTATTTCTCCTGAGTGTATAGTCATAATGGCGTATGATTTTCACTGAAAAGTCTTTTAATGATGTTTAGTTGATTATAAATGGTGCTGATGAGACATTTAATATGGCTGAAACATTGGTGATCTTGAAAATCTTGTTATCACAACTTTTCCAGATGACCAACCATAATGGCATTGTACTTTCACAAAAAGATTTCTTATGACAGTTATGTAACGGCTCGTTCTAAGTAACATAAAAGAAAGAGTGAATACAACAAGCTTTATCAATTTTAACAAAGATATAATTTATTTTCCTAGAAAACATGAAATAATGTAAATAATTTAAGACTTACGGTTTACAGAAATGATCCTAATTTTGTTCAAACTAGAAATAAAAATCCTGTAAAAAGTTCTAAGCACAGTCTGAAAGTGTATGAAGTTCCGGTCCAAAATGGCAGATGACCACGTCAGACGAAGGCTAACATCAAATTCCAGAATTTACACAATAAAACAAAGTTTGTGTTGTCCTGTTCCAATATAGAATATTTGGGAGAAAATGTCCAAATTAGTAATGTTGTTCTCTAGGAAAACAATTATTCATAAAAACGAAGCAAAAATAGCTCCTCTAACAAGGCATGTTATTCTACGTAGACGTATGGACAACTTCTTCTAGCACAAAAAATACCTTTTTAAGGTATTAGAAGTTGTATAACTGACTTAACGACTCAACTACGATTGTTGACTCTCGACTATGACTGTCTGTCCGTGACTGTGTATGACTTACAAAAATCTCAAACATATATACGAATGCTAATGCGTTGTTTGAATTGCACGAGCACGAGGATGCATGCAATTTCATAATACTTTTGGACATCCAGGAAAGCCTGACCCAGTATCAGACGATCATTTTCATGGCTATTCCTGAATGTTTATTTGTAATGAATTTGTTATCATACACAGCACGTGCTAACACGAGTCACATCTACGACTCAAGTAAACACTGTTTTATCAAAACATGTTAGACAATATTAATTATATTAATAATTACATTTAATGAAATAAAAAGATTTATACAAAATTGATTCCTTAACACACACATACTTTAACTACAGGGCCGTAACACAGTACTATACTGAAATGGTGTCAACTTCATATGGAATATGACACCCCATGTTAAAAATTGTGGTACAGTTACTCCTTCAAAAGAAGCAAGTCATGTCTACAAGGGGTTTAAACTAGTGTGCGTGTGATTTGAATTTTTAACATAGCTTAACATATTGCTACCATGTCTGTAGTATGGCAGTTTACAGTGATGTCTAACACTGGGGTATCATGCCGCAGACATAAAGCATGATGCCCCACCCAGTCTAATTATCCTGACACCAGGTTGCCTAGTCCCAAAACTAACATCATAATGAGTGCCTAGTGAGTCAGCTGTTAGTATTTTTTTATGTCTTGGGCATGACTGCCGGGGTTCAAACCTGTGACTTCAAGCATCCAAGATCACTCTAACCTCTCTAGGCCACTAGAGCAGTCAGGCTTTACACTAGAAGACCTTTTTGATATCTTGTTTGTCTCAAATGAAAATGGTGCCAAACTGACATCCAGTATGCCCACCACATCAGCTAATTTGAAAATCTTTTTATAGCTGAAGAATATCAGTGATGGTTTCAACACTCGAAATTTAACGAAAGAAACTGTCTGGTCTTGAATTCCTGCAAAATTCTTTTTAGCCAGTATAGCATCAGTCCCTTTGTGAAATTTGAGTCATTTTTTAGACTTTCTAAAAATGTGTTTATATCTGATGAAAATGTTAATTGGAACTATAAATATAATATTGATAAACTTTGTTTCTGACACAAACTTGCAAAAACAACTTGATGCTACCAAACTACAGTTATACATCAATCCACCGATATATACAATCTTTATTTTAACAGATGTTACTTCAGGCAATACTTACTTGTTCTGCTCTGCTGACTTCAAAAGCAGCAGCAAGTCTGTCTGCAGAATGACCCATGGTTTCTCCTGTCGAAAATTCTGCAACAGCAGGCAACTGTAACAAGTGAAAATTATGACTCAAACAATTCAAGCATGACTTTACTGACTGTAGAAAATCCTAATATTGGACGCAGATTTTCCTTAATGAAAACAGAATTTCAAAATCTATGATCTCATATGATAAATTATTGTCTATCAGATTGTTAGATTCTGAATCTAAATAAATTCATTAAAGCTATGGCAACCATTTGTAGAGAAAAAACACAAGTCATATCCACAGCTAGTACATTAAATGTGCTATACACAATCATATTTGTATATATCTGTAGATAAAAAGAATATACTATTATAAAACCAGAATGTAATGAATGATAACAAATCCTGCCTTTCCAAAGCTTTAAGTAGTCTCCATCAGAAATGTTAACATTATCATACAAAACTTGAAGTTATTTTGACAAAGAAATATTGACCCCCTTGAAATTAAATATTTATTTGCAATTTGTATTCTTCGGACTTAGCTTTAAATCACCACTATGTAACCAGCATTAAACTACATACACACACATATATATAATTACACACATACAAACATACATACATACATACATACATACATACATACATACATACATACATACATACATACATACATACATACATACATACATACATTCTGTGATAGAGTTTAAAAGACCAAAGAATAAAAAAAACCCAATATTTTTCCCATGATATCAAAGTAGAGGCATTATGAGTTGTTGATAACCAGAGATTATTTTGTTTTCTTGTTTTTGTAATCATTGTTTTAAAATCTGCTTCTGAAGTTATCAGTATCCACCTTTATATGCCAGAGTTCACTAAATGAAAGTCACATGATTGGAGTAAGTTAGAGTGACAGCCAGTATTATAAGTATAGTTCATACAACAGTAATTACCTTGATTAGCTGAAACAGCAAAGGCCCTGCACAAAATGTATGCAGTCCACATATATACTTAATATACTCATTCACTTGTACTAACTGATCACAACATACAATGTATAATCATTAATATGGTAAGTTTACTAGTACTATATATATATATATATATATATATATATATATATATATATATATATATATATATATATATATATATATATATATATATAACTCATTATGGTAACAATCTAAACACAAGCTTTGCTCTAGGTCAGTAAAGCATATAAAGTAGATCATAATGATGTTCTGTGTTCATATGGGTATAGTACTATACTAACCGAGATACATTCAATCAACAAATTTCATGATTTTTAAAAAATAACATTCAAATAAAATTTTAATCAAAATATTTCAAGAAAGTCACTGGAGCATGAAAAATATGTCACCAAAATCTCTTTTTAATTATAAACATGTATTACTTGTCAAGCTGCCAATGCATAATTTCAGGAAATATAGAATGCATATAACATGCCAAAAATTTGTATAGTCTCAAGTAAATCCAAAAACTTGAGCAAAACCAAAAATATGAAATACATGTCATGATGAGCTTCTTATATTATAAATATATAATAGATGCAAATAAAAACTTTAACCAAAGGCAAGGAAGCATAGAATATGGAACATAATGATTTTTCTGCAGTGAGGTATTAGTGCTCATCAAAATGCATCCCTTCATTTTAGATTAATTGGCATGAACACAGCACACAAGAGACCCATGTTTTCAGCATAAAAACTTTAACTTATGCCAGTTAAATGTGAAACCAGGTTTTTCTAGTATACATGTTTCTTCGTAAATACTTTTCCAATTATAACATCTTAGAAGAACTAACACTACCTCACTAATCCAGCACCCCCTGATACTACTTTTAGCAAAAAGTTGTCTGTCAACCCATCTGGCAGTTGGGCTAAGTGATCAAACTTTACATATAAGACTTAACATCACAGTGTAAGAATACCCCGAATTATTATTGGAGTAACTGGAGTAAACTCCCAATGAATGTAACTGTGGGGAGGCTGGGAGGGTACATATGTATTATGATTGGGTAAGTATTTTCAAAGAAATATACTAGATAATATTGGTTTCTTCTTTGAATGCATTACACAATCATATTACCTCAGGAAAAATAGGTAAGAGTTGGAGAGAGGTACATCCCCTTACCCTGGAGATACCACCTCCAGTCCCCTAAGGTACTGAGACAGGTTTTAGGTAACCCACCTGGAGGAGACTCCATCTGTCAAGGTGCGACATCAAAAGAGAAAAAAATTTCCCCACCCCCACAAATTAAGCGGAAGTTGTGAAGCCGCATCTCAAGAAGCTGTTGATTGGTCTGTCTGGAAGAACTGTTAAGCTGCAGATATACGTCCTATCAGACTGAATTGGTCTCTGTGATGACAAATTTTGGAGATAAAAACAAAAAAACAAGAAAATGTAGACTCCAATCTTTATCCCACAACCTGTCTGATGATAAGTTCGTGGCATTTGCTCAAGCCAATGTGTGTAAGAGTTCAGTGAGCTGGGGTTATTTCCCTATAAGCTGAACAAATAACCCCCTTACTCCAGGATGTGATATTCTGTTCCGATCGGTATTCCTGTCCTTTTATAAGAAGCAGAAAGAGGTGTGATCTCCCTTGATGCAATGGCTCCATTGATATAAATAAATCACCTAAAAGCCAAGACTGGGTCTTGTAGGTGACCTTTAGTTACCCATGGAAGGAAGATGGTTCTCGTCAATGAAAGAAGATACCATCATGAATAAGACTGAATCGTCTTGTCTGCACTTGCAAGTAAATCTGGTCTGCTGATAGGGATTGTATTTTGAGAATTCTGCCTGCTATTGCTAATTCCATTAGAAAGCAGGTCCCATAGGAAAAGGAGTGCCAGAGATACCATTGAAAATGGTTCAGAATTTGGAGCGCCTATTTGATATGATCCAGATGTGTGGGTTTGGGGCTCAGGACATGGATGAAACAAACTGCCATCGTGGTTAAATGAGTAGTTGAAGAAAAACCCGAATTATGTGGGGTTTCCAATGCAAGATTGATGAGGTAGTTAGCACACAATTTCTCCTAATGGAGTGGTGCAATGAGGATGTGGCTACAGGTGTTTTGTATCAATTTAGAATCAGAGGTGTTGGGTGGTGTGTGTATGTGTCCAATCCAAGAATGGGGCATCCACTTATGGAAGAGACAAAGGATGTGGTTTTGGGGAATTCCTATTGTTGCAAACAAGCACTGTAGCTCACCAATGCTTGGTCACATCGGGTACAGATCTGAGTGAGAACAAAGGGATGGAAATACTATTTCTCCTGCAATAGTCAATTGTTCCATGACCAAATGTCAGTCAATGCATTGAGGAGTCAATACCAAACAGGTAGTTGATTTATCTCCCTTGTTCTCCCAAAAACTGCACAATGAGAAAAAAAAAAAATCAGTATGCACACTGGTGACATCTCTGGTCTGAGATGTATGTTGCTTGTGCTTTGCCCATAATTCTGATATATAAGCACAAACTGTGAAATTGCTTAGGCTCCAAATGTAAGTACCTATATGTGTGAGGATGTCATAGGGTGGCAACTTGTAAAGGCAGAACTCTGCTGTGATAGAGAAACAGTTGAAAATATATATAGAGTAGTATATCTTCCACATAGCTTCTGGCTTCTGCTAGGTCTCTTGTGATGAGAGCATGCTTCTTGGCATAAGGGAAAGTAATTACTGGGAAATTCTTACTCTGCGCCACCAAGTCTTATATGTAAGTGGAGATCACTCTGTCCTACTGACAAGTAGGTCAGAAGACAAACTTAGCTCTCTTTAGCTTAAAGTAATATCTGGAAGGGCTGGATTAGTGAGGCACTAGTAGTTCTCCCAAGGTATTATGATCGAGTAACATATTTGAAGAAGAAATATAGGTCACAGTGACCATTTTCATTTGGGCATGGTACTATGAAGATTTATACAATCATCTAGTTAAATGATTCAAGCATGAACAGTTAAAACACAAAATTTAACCAGTCAGTTAAGCTTTAAATATGGGTCACAGTGACCAATATTTGTCATATGGGTGGTTATATATCAAGGTGGATCCTCTCACAAAGTTACATGACTCCAGTATAACAGTAGGTATACATGATACAAAAACTCTAACTTCAAGAACTTAACAACAAAGGATGTAAAATTAATGTAAATGTACAAATTTAACTCCTTTAGATCCCACCCTTGGAAGGTGACACTATGAAACCACTCCAAACTGCTGCTTAGGGCCAAGGAAGAGATAATGGTTGACATACAGTTATGCAGACATATGCTGTGATATATCTGCATGTTGATTTGCATAGGATTTTATATGAAATAACAAGAGAATTCCATTGCTTTGTTCAATATCAGAAGCATATTGATCACACACAGACTCATCAGAATCATGACAAGTTCCATATATGTTCATGTCTAATGACCAATATCTGTGTTTTCCCTTGTCAAAAATAGTGCAATGACTTTGTATTCCTCTGTGGCTTTGCCACATTCCAGACATTATATCAAATAAACGTTGAAATTGCAAGATAAAGAGCACAGATGAATAATTAACCAACCTCTGGTACAAGAGTTGAGGGAGACAGCATCTTTGTAATCAGAGAAAGTTTAGCCCCAAACGTCTTGGCTTTATTAAAACTCAACATTATCTTTCTCATCTTGCGACTGTGACGGATTGGGACATCTGACATGAATTCCACCCCACCCGCAATTACTGCATCACACTGCCCTGCTGCAATCAATCCTACAGCTGTTGATAAAAATAGAAGATGTAAAAATAGTACTCAATAATTACATTGTTGCATTCAATTTACCTGGAAGTAAAAGTTTAAGACATTTATTGAATAGTAAAGTCAAATGTCTGTTAATTTTGTAATCATTTAAATGTAAATGATTCTGTAAAATTATAGTCCTTCCCAAAATAAGGTTTAATCTTATCCTCATTAAAAAAACATCCACTCATCAGACAGTGAACTGAATACAGCATGTTTATTTTATATTCAAATGTAACCCTGTTTATTTAGTAGTCTCTTTAAAATACAAATCACATGGGTCATGTATGCACATTTACTCATTTCAAATTAAATGTAAATTGTTCATTTAAAATTTAACACTAATTTCCTTAACCAAAGTCTATTCAAGTCTAATTCTTGAATGCTCTGCAACTTAACTAAGAAACTTCCAGATGAAAAATATATATTGCTTTGGGCTTTTACAATGGTGGCTATGTACTAAACTTGGGTCAAAATAAGAGGATTTCAAGTGGAATCATCACAATCAAGGGTAGAGTGAATTTGTTAACCAATATGCATAGCTTTCACTGTGACATCTCAGCATGTGACATTCAATCCGGATTGTACTGAATTACACCTTATGGTTAATTTTGTCCCAAAATGTCTACGCATTTTAACATACATGATTTTGCCATATGTACCTCTCAGGCATCCAAATAATGGCCTTCGAAAGGAATATGGTCGTATATGAATTCAAATGAAGTGAATACTTGTCACTTAAAAGTATACAGAATCAAATTCTAAAAGATGACACCCATTACTGAAATAGTTGGTGCTGAATGCCTACATGACCCGTGTGACTTGTACTATAGCATCTGTTACTGCAGAAGTTGTTACTCATAAGACCAACATGTATTTTACATTTTGTAATAACAATGAAATAAAATTTTCATCAAATCAGAAAAAGCGTCAATAGAATGTACAAAAAAAAAAACTTAAACAGAATCTCTTCCACTATTTATTTTTTCTTTATTTCTTGCTCATTTTTAAAGTAAAGAGAATTTGTTACATGCTAATGTTACATATATGTGATTGAATTGCTTGTGTGTTGCTCATTTTTAAAATGATTTTGTTACATGCTAATGTTATGTTTATGTGATTAAATTACTTGTGTGTACGGTTTAAAATTCTTTTTATTTATTTTTGTTTCATTGTATTTAAATACAAAGAATAATGAATATTTTTCTTGGATTTGGGATTCTATTTTTAGCAGTGAGATATATTTTTAGCACAAAGTTTGTTTATTCAAGATGAAGATGTAATATGTGAGGGTTGGCATTTATTTCGTTTTACCTTGGTAACAAATCAACAAGAAGTTAAAATGATTGGTCAGCATCATGGACATACTTTCTTCACATGATCACTGTTTGTAAACAACCTATTTTTATGATTGGTTTTTAAGTGTGACATTACTGGACGACATGACAAAATTAGCATAATAAGAGACCACACTACCAATCTTGAGAGATTTAAAGTGATGTTTGGAGAGTAAATATGCATTCTTAATATTGGTTTGGCCAGAGTCATTCAAAACTCTGAAGGAACAAGGTGTATTTATGTAATTTTTTTTAATCTGTTGCCAGAATATTTTATTCTTCGTCTGATTTTTGGATGCAATAATTTATTTTCTTGGACACTCAACAAGTTGACTTTCTTATAAAAAATTCTGAAAGATATTCAAGGATATTAATTCTGGAATTATTCAGAAACAAAGACTGTTAATGAGGAATTATTGTTTGTCATACATTGGAACTACATCTGACGTCATCGCCCTCCATATTCATACGTCGTCGGGACTCAAACATGGATTATTATGGGACTATTTAGTGACAGGTCTTGTGTTTTTATTCTTAGAATCATATTTGGATTATATTTACAAACTTCAAGTCTTGTTTACCAATGTTTACATTGTTGTCTAGGGAAATAAATTGTTTTGCTAAAATTTGCAAAGCTTGTTGGCTTTCAGTCTTTTCTTTGTTTCTGAGTAGGAGCCCTTGTCATGTAACACTAAATATTGGATTCTTACCTGTGGTGATTGCTTGGTTGGAAGAAATGCAGGCTTGTGTCACAGTGTGAGCTGGCACCTTGTTTGAGAATCCTGCCCCAAGAGCTGCCTAAAAGCATTAATAATTTCATAATTGTATTATGTCATAACTAATTTATGTTATCTTCACCTGAATGTTACTATGATTATCACCATAATAGAATTGCGGTAATTAATAAAAAATGTAGTTCTATTGTAGAATTATTACTATCTGAAGGCAAACACTTAAATCAGGCACTCAATCAGGCAATCCATGTTGCACTTCTGACATGCATCATTAATCAAATGTCAAGAACCAACACCTAAAACACAACACATGTCATGTGTATTGTTACAAGTATGTGCTCTTAAAATAAGTAACTGAAAAGAGTGAAAGGCAAAAAGTTTTGTAAAATTTAACAAATAATTTTTTCATTGAATACAAAGTTAAAATGAAAAAAAGGAACTTACAAAATTGCGAAATAAATCCTACAAAAATCCTAGAACCACAGACACAAGTCCTAATTTAAAATCCTGAAAAAAAATTCTGTAGAAGTCCAAAAGTGTTGATGTGTCTGTCTGTTATATCCTGTATTATGCTGATGTGTCAACAGTCTTTTGTTGAAGCACAGTAATATAATTTAAGGTTTGAATTCACTATAAATTTCATCAAAAGTCTCTGTTTTAAGAATTTTGTCAGAACACTTTTGTATTTTCTGATCAAATAATCACTTGAATTCAATAATTTGAAGAAAAAATTTCAGCCCAAATTGAATTACTGGCCACAGCATGTAATACAACTTGATTGTGCTTGATCTTAAAGCATGAATGAATCTTCCTTTCAGTAGTAAGATTATAGTCTTCTACTTGACCTCAGGTCACAATTAGCATTTTCTATTAAAAAAAATAAATACCTAATTGAAAATAACATTCTAGAATGATCTTAATGTTTACAAAATAAATTATTATTTAGTTACTATTAGAAACTTTTGCTAAAATTAAATACAGAGCCTGGAATATGTCAGATATCTTTGGTGAATCTCAATAACCTAGACCAAGACCCAAATAAACATATTTACTTCTATTAATATTGATCCTGATATTAAACCCATACACAATATTGTAGCTATATGTTAGTTGTTTACAAAATAATACACAAAATCATCATTCAGGTGAAGTTAAAAATGAACTTAATTCTAGATTAGGTCAATTCCATCATTAAATACTACATTACAATAGCATATAATGAAATAAAATTAAAAAAATAGTAATTAAGAAACAATGCAAATTAAATATTCATAACAGTATACCCTTTTCTAAATGGCAACAAATAAAGCCAATCACATGTTTTTTATGAGGTTATCCACTCTGTAATAAGAAATTGATGTCATGAATGGTGTCTTATAAGAGAAATAAATGGCAACAATTACTCCTTTGGTGCAGGATTAGCTTATATTTTTGAGTTTTTTCAGGGGTGGGAGCAGGGAAGGGGACTGGAAGAGGTGACTCTTTTGTGAGATCTTTTTATAGTAAAAAGGAGGAACTATTGCTAAGCTCTTTTTATTTTTGTTATTTTTTAAAATCCAAAAATGAAAACTACTGATACATTTATGTGTTATTATTTTCCATCTGAAAACCAAAAGTTGGTCAGTTGTATCATCATACTCAATTTTGACGAAAACAAAGATTTTCCTATCTTTGAGGCTGCCATGATAATTTTTAAAAGTTTCATTTCTTGGGGAATTCAACTGACACACTTAAAGCCTATAGAACATGCTTCTTTTCAACATTGGTGCATTCAAGTTCTAAGTATTAAATGTTCTCTCAATGAAGTCATATTTTTGACATGTAAAGGTCAGTCATTACATGTATGGGCATGATACATTGACACACATTAGTATGATACATTCATACTTATATAGTACCTATATATCAAATTAATCCCTAACCAGAGTACTACAAATGGCATATGATATACCTGTCTCATGACCTTTTTCCTATTAATGACTTTGATGTCAGAGTTATGGACATGACTATTGTATGATAATGAGTGGACATCTAAATATTTATCTGAAATTGAACAATTACAGCCTGGATAAGGTAATACTCAACTGCCTTTAACTTGAGTTATAAATCTACTTCCCATATGGACAATAATTCTCATGCCACCAAAGTAACCAGTCATCCTAAAGCACCCAATTCCAGGATGAGGCAGACTCTTCTCAATAATTTATGTAGGTCATGGGATTACCTTTCAGTATTTTTTAAGTTTCTTTGTCCGATACATCATCCATCCCCATTACACTCTTTTTTATATAATGACATGGGGATACATAGAATTTAGTTAGGGTATTAAATACCCACCACCACCAAAAATAGATAGATGCGTCATTTTCTGTCACAACTCACATTGCTATGTTCCAGTTGTTGGATAGCCTTTGTTCCAATAACTGTATCATCATACTAAAAAGACAATTCTACAGGACTCTTCAGTGAAGTCACAGCTATGCCAAAATTAAATCCTGTTGGGCCTGTCTTCACTTTACTGGAGGGCCCTCCCATGCACAAAGACCACAGATGCCTAGTAAGATTCAGTCAACTCAAACTCTTCATCTAAACTTCACCAAAAGGGAAATACAAATATATTTGACAAATAAACAAAGATATTTCTATTTCTTTGTTGCCTCTTCTTTACTTAAACCCTTCTTGTGACCCTGACTTTAAGATGGGCATGAATGGACTGAAAGGCACTCTCAGGTAAAGATATATAAAAAGCTCAAGTTTCATTAAAAATATATCATTGGTAAATATGTTATGCCCATATACTATTTATATTTTCCCATATACTATTTATATTTTCACTTGCTGCAACCTTATATATAGGCACTGGGCACAACTATGGTATGTGACACACAATCTTCTCATGATATGTAACTGGTTAAAGTTTAACTCAAATATTTTCAGCAGTTCAAAAGTTAAACAAAGATGGTCCAACATCTTCAACATAGCAAGCCAAATGAACTAAAAATATGATGTTTGAGAACCATATATATATATATATATATATATATATATATATATATATATATATATATATATATATATATATTATAGAAATTATACTATATTCATAGAACTGACATTATGTATGAGTGTGGATCACAAATAATGACCAGTGGTAGTTGGGCCATTCTGATCTAGAGAATAATACAAACCATGTTACATTTCCCCAGTTGTTACATTAACCGTGAAGCAGGGTGTGCATCATTGGTATGCAACACATCATCTATACCTACTACATACTTGGGTAAAGTTTCATTACACTATTTTTATTGGTTCAAAGATTATAATCTGACCAAGGATACAAGTCACAATTACATTGTTCCCTGCTGTAACCTTGACCTTGAATCAAAAAGCCAAATTATGGCACTTACAATTTAGTCATGGGCAAAGATTTCTTATAGCACTTCAGTTGTTAAAAAGTCAATCTAGACAAGAATACAAATCAAACATTAACATTTACTTGTCACGACCTTGGCCTTGAGATGGAGGGATGGCTATGGTACATGACACTCTGTACACATTTAGCACATAGAAAGATTACTTCAAACAGTTTCAGTCAATTTTCTGTCACAAAATATGCAAATACACCACTTATTTATCACTCTGACCATCCACTGCTGACTAGCAACTAGTTCTTTCAGCAAAAGTATAAAAAAATGCATTGTACAAGTTCTTATCAGCCCATCTAACTCACCTCTCTTGCTATGTTACTAGTCTTCACTTCCTGTATCACAGTACCATACACAATGTACTCAACATCCTCTGAAATATGTATGAAAGTAATATATGCTTTCAAATAAAAATATTGCTTCCAAATGCATCTTAACATATTTATTTTTTTCCCCCCAAATATGTTGCAATATGAATGGTAAACAAACCACATCTTTAAGGCACTTCAAAATAGATTCTTTGACAAAAAAGATCTCATTTAATCAACCATGCTGATGAGTATTTCCTGATTCTATCCTGTCTGGATTGCTATACCGAAATGGCTGAACCTAGCTAATCATTTCTCTCATAATTTGAATAAGTTATGTCCCTGTACATAATTTTATATAGTGCATTGAACTATTTTACAAACAGACAGTACACAGGATACCATGTACTTTGAGGGCTAAAACACTCCATGCATAAATAGTGGAGAAATTCTAGGAATAAAGCATAAAGATCACACACAAAAATAACAATAGAAGTGATATGGCACTTGAAATATATGTAAAAATAAACTTCACAGATATTTGATATACATGCCATATCAGCCCTTCAAAATAAATTCTCATTCCTGTTTCCTTGGGCATGTTAGCTTTGACATGGACCATTAAATATGCAAGTGAAGATTACCCATAGCAACAGGGGGCCAATTAGGCTTCAGATTGCTTAACTTATAGACATTTACCTCACAACAAAAGGCAAGGACAATTGGCCAGAAAGCTGGATTACAGTATTATGATGCATTTCTGATATTTTAAGATTTTAATATTTTTTATTGAGAAGTCATTTTGGAGCTTCTAAAGTTTTAGTAATCATGGCCATGTCTGATGGTGGACCAGTATCATTTGCAGAATTTAAAGTTGCCTTTATTCCTAGATATCTCTGTCAAATTTAGTAAAAATTTCTGCAAAACAGTGTTTGAGATATTTTATACATGATCTTCTAATTTTAGTAATGGTAGCCATATCTAATGGTGGATCAAAATCATTTATACAAAACTGAAAGAGCTTTATGCAGTATGCTTTATATCAAAATGTTCTGCCAAATTCTATAAAGAGATTTTGAGATGGTCATTGAATGGTTGTTCTGTTTTTAAAATGGCAGCCACATTTGCTGGCAGATTGGTATCATTTGTTATATTTTCAAGGCCATATGCCAAAATGCTGTCAAAATTAATTGGGTCAAATTGAGTTTAGCACTTTATATCTGAATAAAGTTGTTAAAGGTGTTTGAATTTTGGTCATGATGGCCATGTTTAATGGCAGATTGGCACCATCTGTAACAAGATTATCAAGTGACATATCTCTTACCTGGCTGACATATGAATAGCAACCAAATGCAAGAGTTTTAGCTTACAAAGATCTGGGCCATTAGAGCTATCTACAGTAGTGCTATCTGCACAAGTTTCTTTCAATCACATATGTAATAAAAGCAACTGTTTAAATGTTTCTCTCTTTTTGCACCTTCATCCATATTTAATGGTATATCAGCATAAATAATTTCCAATACTGAAAGCAGGCAGAGCAGAGTAAAAAATCTTTATTATCCACCTGTCCCAGAAAAAAATCTCTTGTTCTGCAGAATGTATCACTTGAGCATGCTTTAAGTAACACAGAAAATATGGGCAGTTCCTATAGTGAGTTACTTTGATTTTAATTATTTTCAAAACCATTAATGTTAAAGAACAAACTATGATTTAAAAAAATATTATAGCCCATTGTCCTGTATCTAGTCACAAAACTGAGAAGTAACCTTTTTTAAAGATGAATTTTATATCAAGACAAGAATATCAAGTTTGTCATAACTAGGAAAGATACATATATATATATATATATATATATATATATATATATATATATATATATATATGTGTGGTTGGTTGGCTTCCCTTAGTCTCGAGAGACGATGGAAATGATATGGAAATGATATGGCACTTGATATGGCACTTGAAATATATGTAAAAATAAACTTCACAGATATGTGATATACATGCCATATCAGCCTTTCAATATATATATATATATATATATATATATATATATATATATATATATATATATATATATATATATATATATATGAATAAATGGAGAACAAGTTTTATTTTATTTTGCATAATGCACCTTTGAATAAAGTACTTTATGTAATATTTTGATACAATATTGACGAATGTTCACTACTTTATCAGAACTCAAATTATATAATAAAAGATTATTTAAAAATTATGGTGTGCATAATACTTATAATAAAAAATAAATAAGTATTTTATAAATAATTACACATAATATATTCAGAAATAATTAAAAATGCCCTTTCATTTTTAAGGAATTATTAAACTTATTTTTATGATAATAGTTTATACTTTAACTAGTGAACTTATTAAGTAAATTAGAATAATACTATTTGTTAACAGGAAACATAATAAAAAAACCCAAAAAATATTAGATAATTGTACGCCATATAGTATTTTGGAATTTAGACCTTTTGGATATACCATATTAAGAAAGTTAATCCAATAGGTTTCCTTTAGCAGATGTTCCATCTCAGAATCAGCTGTAACAATAGGTTGAAAGAAGAAATCTTGCAAAGTATGTGAACTCATGTTAAAATGTGTGGCAGCATGAGATGAAAATGATTGATATATTTTTTTATGTCTGATCTCTGTTGGTTCATACTTTTAGATAGTTGTTGATATGTAGCATCATGTCAAAACCAGTCACATTATCCTGACACCAGGCTGACCAGTCTAACTCTAACCTTTCAATGCTGAGAACCCAGTGAGGCAACTGTTAGTACCAATTTTATAAATCTTTGATATGACTCGACCAGGATTCAAATCTGTGACCTCCCACATCAGAAGCAGATACTAACCTCTAGGCAACAAGAGTGGTTGCTGATGGCAGAAATTACACATGTAGGATGCAGTATAATACAATATGATCACTTGGCTTTTCATGGCCAGATGAGCTAACAGAAACAAATACCTTTTTCCCGTGATGCTTTCATTCAAATTGGTCAATTCTGTTCACAGGTTATAGTGAAGGTGTTTTAAGTTTTAGTTGAGTCTTTTTCAATGGCAGATCAGCTTGATTTGTATAAATTTAAAAGGGACTTATTCCATGATGCTGTCATATCTGGTCAAAAAATTCAGTTAATTTGCATTAGAACAAGTTTTTAAAATGTGTTATTATATTTAGTAATGGCAATTATATCTAACAGCAGCTCATCATCACTTGTAAAAGACAGAATGCCCTTTGTGCCAGGACATTGTCTGCCAAGATTTTCTGAAAATAGTTAAATGATTTACGAGAATCTGAAAAAATTCATTATTGACAGATGCACAATAAATGAGACATGAAAAACAGAAGGACATACTGTAAGTTCACATGCTCTTACAGCCACATAAGCTGATAAAGTATCTTACCTTTACCAATTCCAGTTTTCCTTAAGATACCCCTGAAATGAAAATTTAAATGCAAAGAAATACTGAAAAACATCTGTATCTAGTACACCAGCATAGTAATAGTGAATCAAATCTATATTTAGTACATCAGCATAGTAATATTTGTATCTAATACATAAGCAAAGTAATACTAAATTACATCTGTATCTAGTACACCAGCATAGTAATACAGAATCAATTCTCTATCTAGTACATCAGCAAAGAAATACTGAATTACATCTGTATCTAGTACATCAGCATAGTAATACTGAATAACATCTATATTTAGTAAATCAGCAAAGCAATACTGAATAGCATTTGTATTTAAAACATAAGCAAAGCAATACTGAATAACATCTGTATCTAGTACATAAGCAAAGTAATACTGAATAACATCTGTATCTAATACATAAGCAAAGTAATACTGAATAACATCTGTATCTAATACATAAGCAAAGTAATACTGATTAACATCAGTATCTAATACATTAGCAAAGTAATACTGAATCACATCTATCTGGGCATTTGACAATTCTTTTTAAACATTATGGTGATGCAATTTCTCTCAAAACCGAGCGTTATTCAGATCATGTCAATGGTACAAATTAACTGACTTTACTGATAACAAAACCTAGATTAATTATTATATGCAATAAATTTCACTTCAAGCCATATAAAACTTCAAGAGAACATGCATTCACAAAATGTATCAAGTCATTTAAACAACCTTTGGTGAAGGAACTCTTTCAAGGGAGTAAATGTATACTGTACTTGTGATCACTTCAGAGTCCATTTTTTAATATATGAGGAATATCTAAGTAAGCTGCTTGGTTCTAACCCAATGAGAAGCTTTATAAGTTTAAAATAAGAAAACACTATCTGTGTACAACTGAGAATATGCATACATTTTGCATGCAAACTTTATTAACTATAGGTGGCAGGAGGCTATGACTGTAAATAGTATGTGTAATTTATCATCATCTTCATCATTAATAGTTTGTAATGACAACAATGTTGGTGATAATGCCGATGATGATTGTGGTTTATATCAAGATAATTTGTTGTGAAATCTAAAACGATCCAGATTCCATAATCGTCTAGATTTGAAAAATAGTGTCAATGACTTTAGTAATGCTTTAAAAACACAATTAGATACTAATATACATTAGGTACATTTTTCTTCTTTCAGTCAGTAACATTGACCGTTGACCCCAAAACTGATAGGCTTCATCCATACCCATATGAAAGCTGTCTGCAAACCTTGATCCAGGTACACCACTCCCTTGATAACTCACGCCCAGATAACTCGCGAACCCGCTTATAACACGGTGTCCAGCATGGCTCTCAATCTTTTCCATAGAAAAATATATTTTAAATTGTGTTGAACATAAAAAAAAATCATCATAAGAATTGGTAAATTGAACCTTGATACATATTGCATTTTATGTAAATTTTTGTGCACTGAAAAAAATTATTAATCATTAATTTTTGTAAAACAAAATGGGAATATGGTATTTTCGATCTTTATTGCAAATGTAAATCTTTTAAGTGGAAATTTTTATGTCTGATAATTTAACAAATTTTTCAAATAGTACAAAGTGATATGAACGAAAACTTATGATAACATTTAAATAAATTTTATTTTGATAACTGGATTTGTCTAGGAAAAATAAAAGGGTACAAAAAAATACATAAAATATGGTAGCTCATTTCATCATCAGAAATGGTGATTCTTGCCCATGAAGATAGAATCCATATTGTGAAATTTGCAAGTTGTAGTAAGATATCACATATTATGTTTTCGTTTTTTTTTTTGAGACAAAAAGTTGTCAATGCACTGTAAATAAACAGTCTGGTAAAACAGCGATCAACAAAATATTCTGGTAAATGCTAACACGTGGCAACAGAGAATGAAAAAAAAACCCCACCAATTAATTGTCTTGCTATGTGAAATTCACATTTTAATACTTTCATTTCACTTTAATGTAAACACTATAATCACAACATATTCTCTTCTATGAAAACATGAAAAAATTCAATCAACTGTCACATCAAAAGCTGTGAGTACTTTTGTGAGAACTTAATTACATGCTGGCTTTGTTTTGATCAACAGCTTGGGGAGGTGTTAGTTGCATTTAAAAACTCAGTTAAAAGAGACCCATGTTGATTTATCACTTTGAATGTCTTTTGTAGCAAATCAAGCAAATGAAGTACAATTAAAACAAAATCCAAAGGCATGCCAATAGCAGAATAAGTTCTTGTTGTTATTACCATTATCAAAATTAATTTTATTTGACCAATCAAAAATGGTTTCACATTTTTATGTACTTAACATCAATAAAGTATATAATATCAGTAATATATTCCTATCATTTGTAAATGTGACCATGGAGACCAAAGGAAGTAAGCGAAAGGTGTACTCAGTGACTGAAAAGCTGAGCATCATAGATAAGGTTCATAATGGGGAAGTGAGATCCAGTGTTTGCAATGAACTACTAATTGATGAGTCAACATTTAGAGGTCGGCTTAAGGATAGCAGAAACTTTGAGATTATCAACATGATGTTGATTCAGATAATGGGATCAAACGAAAACAAGTAAAGAATGCAAACGATACTGAATTAGTTGATGCTGTGTATGCATAGTTCACACAGCAAAGTGAACAAAGTGTTCCCATCTCTGGAACAATTTTCAAGGTCCAAGCAGAACAAATGACAAAAAGTATGGAGAATGAATCTAGTTTTAGGGCAAGCCATGGATGACTTTGGAGATTCCAGCGCCGACATAGAATTAAACAAAATTCATTGTCGGGAGAAATATGTTCAGCAAATCAGGAAGTCGCACATAATTATCCATATCAGCTCAGAGAGATAGTTATCACAAACTGCAAGTATTATCATATTCTAATTTATGTTATTTTAAATTTGTAGACACAATAAATTCATGTTGGTAATGATTAACTCTTGTAATTTTTTTCATTTTACTTCTACCACAATCAAATCTACCCATCATTTGATCAACATTGGGTTTTTTTAGAAATGAGGATCGATCTTTTTTTATAAAAAAAATTTCTGCTTTGGATCCAACAATAAAACTAGAATTTATCCAATTAAGCACAAAAACTTGTGACATAGTACACAATGTGCAAAGTTGTACATGTGCTAGGTGAACTGAAACCATGTGGAATAAAGTTTTGATGATCTCCTCAATATACTGTAAGTTAACTTGAAATTGATGTTACGCTGTGAGGTAAAAAGAAAACAAAATAAAACCGCTATGAAGATATATTTATTCACAGTTAATCTTAGCACAATTATTGAGTATTCAACAATAATATACCAGCCTAACCCCAACCCCCCTTTTGCCTCTACTTTGATCCCTTTGTTAGTTTTGTTGTTTGTTATAGGTCTCTTGATAACTCTCGTTCTCGTTTATAATGCTGTTGATGTTTTTGGACCCCGTTGTGTGTGAGTTATCAAGGGAGTGGTGTATGTGATATAGAACCAATGTTCTTGCGTGCAAACCAATTTTATTCTTTTAGTCAAAGTGACCTTGATCTTTTGACCACAAAATCAAGTCTTTTCCCTTACCCAAGATTTGGTCTTGAAATATATTCATGTTATTGTGTGGTAACCATTTTTTTTTTTCAGTCACCGACATCTTGAAATTTGATCCACTGAATCAAAAGTCAAGAGGATTCTTCTTAATCAATAGTGAAAGACATCCACTGAGTTTGGAAACTGCTGATGGTGGTGACTTTAAGTTATTGGGCATAAACCATTTTTCTTTTTCCATGACCATGACCAATGAACTTCTGACTCCAATATATATATATATATATATATATATATATATATATATATATATATATATATATATATATATATATATATATATATATATATATATATATAAAGAGAGAGAGAGACAGAGGGACATCATACACTTCAGTTCAGCTTATGGCATGCATATTAAAAGTACAGGAGCAAACTGATTTGTCAGTATTTGTATCTGTGGGCAATAATCATCATATTTATTAAGTTTCAGGATGATACTTCAAAAACTGAAAATAGCTGCGCTAACAAGACTGGGCTGTACATTGCATAAAACTTCATAATAAAGGGCAATAACTAACAAAGTTCTGATAATAAAGGCTGATGGCCACATGACTAGTTGTCAGATTGAACATACCATATGTTGTCATTAGGATGCTCTACTGTAACACTAAACTAACACCTTCTTGGGACGATACAGTGAAGCCTAATACATTAATGCCTTTACTCTTGTCTGACATCAAACAGGGATTAGATGAAAATGTAACCACCAGTGTGCATTGTTCATGATATTATCCAGAAATGATTAAGATAGCAATAGTCTTAACAACACAGGTTTGGATTTTCATGAGGAAAGCTCTGTTTCAGAATACATTTATAAGCTCTTTTGATAACATAATGCACCTTGAGATGATGGCTGCCAAAATATCAGAGGTACCTTTGAGAATGTAAAAGAGTCATTTTAGACCTTTTCTGTACCCATTTGATTAGCCAAATTGAATTGTAATGCTTTAAACTGGGCAAGGAGTCTGTCTTGATCATCCCAAACAGAGAAACTTTAGACATCAAATTTTAAATGATTTAAGGACAAACAAAGGTATCTTATTTTTGGACAGAAAATCAAGTTGGCGAGGGAGAGAGAACTGAAGTTGTCATGGAATCAAAGGTAACTTATTTCTAGAGACAAGATATGAATTTCACTCCTTGATCTCAATAATACAAGAGACAGAAAGAAGGTCATTTTAAAAGCAAGATTCTCGAAAGCATCACTCAAGGGTTTATAAGGTAGTTTAGATAATCTCCAATGAACACATGCAAAAATTCCAGACAGGCATTGAAGAGTTAGAGATACTCTCAACTTGACTTCACAAACCTTGAACGTCAAATGCCTTCAAATTTTAAGTGATGAAATCAGCAACTCCATTAAAAAATTGATAGTGGCAGATAGATCATTTGATATGAGCCATTTTTAAATTAAAGAATCTGTTAAAAATTGTGCAAGAGGGACATTCTATGTTACAATAGAAGATCTCTCCTAATTATTAATTCCCTGGACTGTCCACCAGGATATTTATCCTGCTGGAATGTGATGGACACAGAGTGCCCATCATGAGTACATCCTTGACATATGAGGTATGCTATGCCAGACAGGTTGTCCATAGTGAACATAACATAGTGCTGCTGTCTTATGAAGTTAAAGAAGCCCTGAAGTGCCAGGAAAATGGCCTGTACTTCCAGATTGGTGACAATAGCATATTCCTTCCAAGACCATAAACCCTGAAGAACAACCCCTCAGTCCTTATGTGAAGACCCAAGCCTGACTCTCAGTTGTCATTATACAGAAAAGAGGTTCTGAGGCATGTATCAGAACCATGGCCAGAAATGTGTCCTGAATTTACCACCAGCTCAAGTGGTGGTGAAATTTGGATCCCAAAAGAATTTATTCTGAAATGGGATCCCTGATTGGTCTCCAGTTTACCCCCATATCTTCTTACAGGATTTAGATCTGTTGCTGCATTCAGCATTCACAAAAGGAAAAAGAGGTAGAGTCAAGGAGACAACAAAGCCTTTTCATTTCATGAGTGACAGTATATGTGTGATCCTCTTGGGAATCATTAGTTGTCCTTGATTTGTATGGAAATATATGTCCATTCTCCTGGTTGAGGATAACAAAAGACATTTCACTGTCTTTCAGCATTGTGAAAGGTCTCTTAGTAAGGCACATCTGATAATGTTTGGTATTAACCAGCCATGAAACTATCAGATGAATGGAACCCCTAACAAGCTTAAGTATCACTTCCATCACCCTGTGTGTGTGTGTGTGTACTTGGAGTTTTAATGTAGCTTTATAAAAATTTCAGTCATACCACTATGATGTTTGTGGTGTGGCAGTTTATAATGATGTCTAACACTGGGACATCATGCCGCAGACATGTAGCACTATGTCCCAGCCAGTCATATTTTTCTGACACTAGGCTGACCAATTCTAACACTACCCTCTAGATGCTGAGCAACAAGTGAGATAGCTGCTAGCACCATTTTTTATAAGTATTTGGCATGACTTGGCTGGGGTTCAAATTTGCAACTTCCACATCCAAGAAGAATCTCTAAACCACTCTGGCTATCACAGCAGTCCCCCTGGTAAATATTCTGAAAAAGAAAACTGGGTCAAACGAAAGAGCTGAAATTGAAAACCTTCCTTGCCCACAACCACAGGAATTTGTTGTGGGAAAAGAAAATTGAGATGTCTAGCTAAGCATCCTTGAGGTCTATGGAGACTTCCCAGTCTTTGCCTTTGTGGTGTTCATGAACTGAGGCTGTCAGCTCCATTTTAAAGAAAGTGCTCATCCTGAATAAATTTCTTTCACTGGAACTGATTAAGGATGAAACAAAAAGAACCCAAGAAAATGCATAAATAGTGAAAATTTTTGAGTACCCAGAGATATGTGTCATATGCAAAGAGTTCAAGGAAATAAAAGACAAATATTCCAAATGACAGAAGTGACATAGGCACAGAGACTATAATTGGTAATGTATTACTGATATTATATAATCTGTTTTGGTATTTGCTATTTTATGTCATACAACAACAATAGTGCTCTTAGTGTTATCAAGATCTGTCCATCTGTTGAAAAGCTGTTTTAAGAAGTTTGGGGGCCCTAGGCACTAACACTAGCCACTGTGGCTCCCCCCTGCTGTGCGGGGCCCTAGGCAAATGCAGCGCATGCCTTAAAATGGCACTGATCTGTCTCTATATCTGTCACACATTGGTTAAGGTTTGTATTTTGGTCATCACAGGCGGCATATCTGTGTGATCCATAAGCACATTTCTAGTTACTTGTTTGCTCATAATAAAAAGAGACAAAGGTTGTGCTTACAGACCAATTTAAATTATTCCAGCTAATAATGGAAATTTACTTAGTAGGAACCTAAATAATGTGTATAAAAAATAATTTAAAATGCTGTAATGGTCTGAAAATCTATTCAGGTTGTAAGCCTATTTAATTTTATTTGTCAACCTCAAGCAAAACAAGGTTTTGAATGGTAAAAAAAGTCAAGGTAAACAAAAAAAATCAAGAATGTGCAAACAAGAGGCCCAAGTGGTTCTGATATTGCAGACTTGGCTTAACAGCTGACTATTCTACTAAAATATAAATTCAAATAATTAATAATTATGAGTAATGGAAATGAATACATGCCTTAAAAAAGGGACAATACATGTGATAATGTGTAAATAACAAACAGTACATGCATTTAAAATTGGCAATGCTAGCAGCTGTAAAACTCCATTTCAAACATACCAAACAACTAAAACCTAATTAACAATTTCAAACATGGCAAAGTGTTAGAAAAAAATTCTCTGCAATAAACTGATAGACATGGTTTTGACAAGAAATATGTTCTTATTGGAGTAAAATCAACATTAAAAAAAACCTACATTATTGTAAACTGATCTATAAATGTGTAAGAAAACTTTAATTCTTAATTGTATCACTGCACAGAGTTTTATACTAGCCTGCAATTGTAAATTTTCTCTAGCATTATTTTTGTTTTATACTTTTTCTTCAGTTATAAATGACAGGATTATGAATTTTCATCCATATTTGTCTACTTTTTAATAAATTTTTTATTGAAATGTATTCATCTCATATCATTTTTTCTGGGCTTCTAAATTCAAGCAAGAGAAAGAGCTCTGTAACCCCCTAACATCTCATTTTTTTCTGGGCTTCTCAGTACAAGAAAGGGAAAGAGCTCTGTAATCCCCAAACTATGATTCTCATTAGTCAATATCACAAATTCCTTCCACTGATTGGCTTTTATTTAAAGAGAGAGAGAGAACATGTGAATATTTAAGTCTGTTTACAAAGCTTATTCAAACTGGATCAAAAGTACAGTCTCTAAGTGATAACATCTTCAGTTAATCAGAAGCAAGATCACCTCATTAATATGTGTATATTTATTAAACTTGTGTGAGATCTTGATTATATATGCATATATTCCAATTATTATCAAAATCTAATCAGAAACATGACCTGCAAAATGGTAACAAGCTCAGCCAATCAGATGAAAGATTACCTAAATAATATGCCTGGATCTTGCCCAATGTCGAACTCATCAAAAAGGTCAATGATATAAATCTATTTTCAAGTCTGATCAAAATCAATCAGATATATGGCTTCCAGAATGGAGAGAGGCACAGCCAATCAGTTGCAAGTTTACCTCATTAATAAGTGTATCTTGTACATTAATGAATGTCCCAAAGATCTTGATCAATATATATACGAAGGATAAGAATTGGACAAGAACTGTGGACTTCATTGTGATAAGAAGTTCAGTCAGCCAGTTGCAAGATAACCTTGAAAATATACAAGGATTTCACTGATTTTTTTAACTTGCCTGAAATCTTGAAGAAAGAAGCATTCATCCTCAAGTTTAATCAAAATTGAATAAGAAATATGGCCTCCACAGTGTTAAAAGACTCAGCCAATCAAATGTGAGAACACCTAATTAATATTCATAGGTTACTGCATTTGTATGGGAAGATATGAATTAATTTTTTCTGAGTATTATTGCATGACCTTGGGAGTGTAGTATTAGTATAAAAAAATTCAGGTCCATATTTTCCATACAAATGCAGTTGTTGGCATCCGTCCGTCTTCGAGAGACGATGGTGTAGCTCCCTGTTTTGGAACCTTATCTGCACCGACACGAGTGGCTGAAGAGTCCAATCCTTGTAAGACAATCTTTGTTACACTTGCTGCAGGTGAAGATTGATTCTTGTTAAGGCTGTTGTTATTTCGCCTTCCTCTTGGCTCTCTTTGTAGCAAGGTTTGCTTTTATCCCTTCCTCGACTTTCTGAATGCCTTGTCTTACAGCAAGTTGACACTCATAGTGGTTGTTAGCACAGCTCTCCAAGTTGTTGACGCTGATGTTGACCATTTTCATGTCCTTCTTGCAGATGTCTTTGTATCGCAGACGTGGCCGTCCAGGCGGTCGTGTGCCTTCTGCTAGCTCGCCGTATAACAGGTCCTTGGCAATGCGGCCTGTATCCATTCTCCTGATGTGGTCGAGCCATCGAAGGTGCCTCTCGCTGAGGATGGTGAACATGCTATTCATGCTGGCACGTTCCAGAACCTCCGTGTTGGGTACTTTGTCCTGCCATGGATGTGCAGAATGCACTGCAGGCATCTCAGATGGAAGCTATTGAGTTTCCTTTCGTGGCTTGTGTAGGTGGTCCATGCCTCGCTACTGTAAAGGAGTGTGCTGAGCACAAATGCCTGGTAGACACGCAGTTTGGTCTTCTCAGTGAGGTTGAGATTGTTCCAGACCCTCTGGTTCAGTCTTGCCTCAACAGGATTACTAAGGCTGCTGCTGCTGCTGCCTTAGTAATCCTGCTGTTCATCTCAGCATCAATGGAGAGTGAGCTGGTGATGGTGGACCCAAGGTATGTATAGTTCTCAACAACTTCAAGGTTGTACCCATCAATGGTGATGGTTGGAGGAAAGTCTGCATCCTGTGCCATGACATTCGTCTTCTTCAAACTGATGGTCAGACCGAACTCTTTACAGGCGTGGGAGAGGCAACATACCAGCTGCTGAAGTCCTTCTTCCATGTGTGATGTCAAAGCTGCATCGTCAGCGAAGAGCAATTCACGGATGAGAACCTCTGAGACTTTGGTCTTTGCACGGAGACGTTTGATGTTGAACAGTTTGCCATTTGCCCTGGTATGAATGTACACTCTCATGCTGCAGTCCTTGAAGGTGTACTGGAGGAGCATGGAGAAGAAGATGGCAAAAAGGGTTGGTGCAAGAACACAACCCTGCTTTACTCCACTGCTGACTGGGAAGGCCTCTGATGTTGCGCAGTTGAAGCACACTGTGCATTGAGTGTTTTGTTGAAACAATGTGATGACAGCGAGCAAATGCAGTAACCTTTTTATTATATACTCATTTTGTATTCCTACCTAAAGCTTAATATTAAAGGTATACACTAAAAGAAACAAAGTAATTGAATTTATGCAGTATTTCAAAACAAATATACAACCATAATTGATTAATACACAGTAACAATATTAATGAACATACAGAGCACAACCTAGCAGCCTTTGGACTTTGTCAAAAGCTCAACATTAGTTTTTTCTAAAAAAATTCTCATTTTCACCTACTTGAAATTGAAATGTTGATTCATATTTTGAATGAATGTACATTTATAAAAACGTTTCCAGTTGGTCTGGAATGGGCAGATTTTGTTTTCTGTTGATCCAACTCAATTCTCCTTATGATGGACTGGATTTATTCAGTCAATTCAATGATAGTATGGGGAATGTTATTATAGTTGGAAATGTAGTTGAAATTGCAGTACAGTTTCAGTGTGTATCAGGTTTTCAATGAAATGGGTCATGTCATTCCGATTTGCAGAATTAAAAAAGTACATTTTAAGGAAATGCTAGATAATTATATGTAAGTGTATTGATACCATTCTAATTACCCTCTAAAGAAAACATATGTGATTATGATTTTATTTTAAACATAGCTTTAACAATTTTCCAGTCACATCACTACGATGTCTGCAGTGTGGCAGTTAATAGTGATGTCTAGCACTGGGGCATCATGCTGCAGACATGTAACATGATGTCCCACCCAGTCACATTATCCAGACATCTGGCTGGCCAGTCCTAACACTAACCTCTTAATGCTGAGCGCCAAGCGAGGAAGCTGTTAGTACCATTTTTGTACGTCTTTGATATGACTCGACCAGAGACTGAACACACAACCTCCCACATCAGAGGCAGACACTCTAACCACTATGCTCTGTCACTTTCACATTTGCTGTTGGAGGGCTTCCAGCTATGACCTGTATCATACGGTATGTCTGCTATTACTAGCCTTACAGTGTATTAAAATAGTTCAATGGAGTAAATTGTAATGCAGATTTTTGTGTGACATTCCATTTAACCAATGGAAATAATATTTTGTCATCTTGGTTTGGCTCTTAGTTTCCTACCAAAACCTTCGGTTGCATGGATTTTCTTAAATTTAATGTTGTGACTGTCTTGTAAACTGGCACATCTCTGATAGATATGTGACATGCCTCAATATGCTTTTTTGTGCTACATTTTTATAGACCTTAGAGAGCACTGGTCATAGTCTGAACAATTCTATTTGAACAAGTTAAGAATATTTCTCCTAAATAACTGTTTACATGATCAGAATGGTATTTTCAATTACTATGTCTTTCATGTTTGTTGCTAACATTGTGAATATCACTTTCATTATTTTTGCTTGCTTGAAAGTTTCATTTGCAACCAAGTGTTCTTGTCCACATTGTTAAATTTATCAACTCTGCTGTCAAATGGATGAAATAGCTTGTTTAGTTCATCCAAAAATAAATTAAAAAAACCACTAAAGTAGTTTAAAATACACTGTTCTATTTCTAGGCACATGAGCTGAAGCCATGCAATATGGAAAAATACCACAAGATTCTGACAATGTAAAGTTAATAGAGAAAACGAATGACCATAAAAGAAACAAGTATCTTGCTCATTATGGAAATTGTCTAAGATATTGAAGATACGAACCTTTATTCAAGTCTGATTAGAATCAGATAAAAAGACATGGCCTCCAGAGTGGCAAATGTTAACAAACAGATGACAAAGGGTCATAGCACCTGCTCACTAGGGCTGAAACTCTAATTAGACCATCTAATTATGGCATCAATAAAATGTGTGTAATGTCATGGATCTACGTTCCATAGTTTTGTGAAATCATCTTAACATGGATTCGGAACAACTGAAGAGATGTGCTGACATACAGAAGAAAAAACAGCTAAATAATATGCTCCCCAGCTACTGGAGTGATCACACAATTAGACAATAGATCACTTGTGAACTATGCAAAAATAAGGACTAAGTACATCATGGAGGACATAATGTACTTACTGAAGAGCAGCTCTAGCTAGGTCATGTGGCATCAAGTCTTTATATATGGTTCCAGATAGAAGAAACGGAGTCCTTACTCCTTCCACCAACACTACATTCCTTATTCCAGGCTTAGCCAGAGTCTTCTTGCCTGCAATAATCTTGAGATAAATTTACTTGCCAAAAATATCATCTATTTTAAATGAATGTTAAATGCTTTCTGACGGGCTGAGTGTCAACAATGACTGTAAAAAAATCACTGAGATAATGTTGTAACCATCATAATACAGTAGTGCAATAGCTGGGGATCAGTAGAAAGCTGGAAGCTTATTAAAAACTGTCTCCCTAATTTCACAGAAATTTGAAAAATCAATATTTGTCATTTGACGTAAGAGTAGATACACCATAAAAAAATATAAATATATACATGGTAAATCTAGTATATATAAATTAGTAGAGATCATATATTGGTGAGAAAAGAGTATTAATCTTAAAACCCATTGATTATAAAATTATTTCAATCATGTATTTCTAGTAATCCTATTATTTTGACAACATAATAAGCAATACTGAGTTTTGAGTGCATCATACTTGAATGTAAAGCTCTTTTCTTTGTCAAAGACATTATCTAACATTAGTGTGAAATCTGTAGTTGGATTCAACTTCTATGTGAATATATATGGTATTTCTACTGATGTGTCACCAATAAAACTCAATTAAATTAAAACAAGCAACTATTAATATTCTAATAATTAAGTTGGATTATCATACATTTGTGTCAAATCATAATTAAGATATATTGGTATCAATTATTTGTAAATATGAATCTACAAATGATTATGTAAACTGGGAAACAATGATAACAGTCTCCAAAAACACAGGGTCTGGTTCCTTTGCAATAAAATGATAATAATTGTCAGTACAAACTTTAGGTATAATATGCATTAAGTTTCAGATGATAATAATTAATCATCATCATCATCACCATACCATTCTCATTATTCTTATTTAATCTTTATGTAGTTATTTTGACAATACAAACATTGCAAATTTAAAAGCACCATTAACTTACTGGGTTGAGTTAGGGATGAATTTGTCAATGATGTTGAAAGGCATCTCATGCCATCTAAAAAAAAGAAAAAAAAGCAATAAAATTATACAAAGAAATAATTATACCGTAAATACATATAGTATAATACATATAGCAAGCAACTGTTGGTAAATTGGTCTTTCCTTAAAAGAATTCATCAACAAGACTAATTATTTATGATAAGAATTTCAAAGGCAGATAACAATTTAAACATAAAATATATAATGATAATGAGATGGGAAAGATAAAGTACTAGCAAAAGGAATCCTTGTAAGAAAATTAAACTTTCACTTTTGTTTTTTTATGACTTTCAGTGTGCACAAATATGATAAAGACATGACCATGAACATATACATCACTTGCAATAAATTAAGACTATAGACCTAACTGATGCAGAAATTGCAACCATTAAATGTAAGAGAATCAAATGCTTATGCACATAATCTACATCTATAACTACCTATTAGAGCTGAAGTGCCTACAGAGTACATAATGGCAGGGCTAATGTATTTTTTCAGTTTAGTCACAAGAAGTTGTAATGTAAGGAGTGAACTGCCACATGTCAGCAAAGTACTTTCTCCTTCATTTATATACATTTTTTTTCATTTCCTTTCTATACAATGCAGTAATTAAGACTGGACTACAAAGCAGGTTTGAATACTAAAGTTTATATGAATACTAAAGTTTATACATCAATATTTCCTCCAGATTTTCAACTCTTCTTCACTTTACAATCTTTTCCCTAAAACCCAAAGATTATCTGTAAATTTTTCAAACATGGCATTAAGACCTGCATGTCAAGAATTGTGTGCACAAAATTGCATATGCATTGTATTCTAATGTAAATACAGCATGGACACTTTCATTCATTCTTACAACTGTGACACATAATTTTAATCAATTGGTTCATTGGCTTACTGTAGCAGCTGCAAACTGATAGCCATAAGAGACCACCTTATATTTTCTGTTTATGGTTCCTAGCATCTAGCAGTATACACAGTTCTGATTTGTCAGTATCATCCTACTGTGTGATGCCTTGTCAGGACACTATCTCCTTTACAGTGATGTAGCCAGAAATTCTAAACACCCCACCCCACTTGCAAAACTTAATTCTAAACCACCCACCTTCTCAAAAGAAACAACAAGTTTAGTGATTAATTTTGGACCACCACTGTGTCTGACCACCACCACCACCACCCCATAAGTACTTGAAAGGGTTTCTTGGTGGTTGCTATGTCTGTGTGTATGTGATTTAGATTTTAACATAACTTTAGCAACTTTAGCCATATTGTTACAATGTCAGAAGTGTGGCAGTTTATAGTGATGTCTAGCATGGGCATCATGCTAGAGACATGTAGCATCACGTCCCACCCAGCCACATTATCCTGACACCAGGCCAACCAAGCCTAACACTAACCTATTGCTATGTCACTGTTCCAATTTGAAAGTAATTTTTGAGCAGTAGAGGTATGTAATATTTATACATGTTCTTTACTTTCTATCATCTGCATTTGATAGCCTGATTAGTTTGTTACAAAAAGCTTTCAAATTTAGTGGTGTCAGTTTCAGGTTACAGTAATATTTTTAAATGAATTTATGTGATGTGATGTGATTATGATTTTTAATGTAGCTTTAACAATTTTACAGTCATATGGCTATGATGTCTGCATGTGGCAGTTTATAGTGAAGTCTAGCACTGAGACATCATACCAAAGACATATAGCATATTCTCCCACCCAGTCACATTATCCTGACACCAGGCTGACCAGTCCTAACACTAACCTCTTAATGCTGAGCATCAAGCAAAGCATCTGTTAGTACCATTTTTGTAAGATTTTGGTATGACTCGACCGGGGATCAAACCCATTGCTCTAACCACTAGGCCACTGGTGCAGTAAATGAATTGACAAGGTGAGTTTAAACACATTTTGTATACAGGAATGATTAAAACAGTTCTAGATTATTAAAATTTTGTGTGATATTTGCTGTAGATAGATTCATGTATAAACATGCTTATCTTGTATGGTTGTTCTTAATACTGAACAATTTTAATGTTTAATCTGGTCTTTTCTTCTGTGTGCATACCTTACAGGTATTGTGGTGTTGGTACTAAAATGTGCTTCAAGTTTCTGGCTCATGTACCACTCAGTTTGTTTGTGCAGATTTAACAGTAGTTGACGTGATATTACTGGCTGTGAAATAAGTGGCACTAGCTGTAAGTTAATTTGATCCAACTAAGCAAGCACTGTATCATGATTTAGATTTTGTCTGCACAAAACTGAGGTTTCTAAGGGTTTCTTAATTAGTCTGGAAAGAATACTGCACATGGGACCATTCTATGTGCTGTGTCCCACCACAGTACAAAATGTGACCATATTTGTTACATGAACAATTTGGTAACATTATTAAACAGTATATTTTCATAATTATATATGTTATGTGAACAGTGAAGTTTCATAAATCCGTATTTGTTTTGCAAACAGTGCAATTTAATAAAATTATGTATTTGCGAATGGTAAAATTACATAAATTTATATCATATTCATAAACATCACAATTTTAGAAATTCATGTTATGTGAACAGTACAATTTTATAAATATATCTATTATGTGAACTGAAAAATTTCAATACATCTATATTACTCGAATTATAGTTTTATTCATTCGTATCTGACTTGTGAGCAGTACAATTTTATAAATTTATATGATTTGTGAACAGTACAGTTTTATTAATTCGTATCGGACTTGTGAGCAGTACAATTTTATAAATTTATATCTGATTTGTGAACAGTACAGTTTTATTAATTCGTATCTGACTTGTGAGTAGTACAATTTTATAAATTTATATCTGATTTGTGAACAGAACAGTTTTATTAATTCATATCTGACTTGTGAGCAGTACAATTTTATAAATTTATATCTGATTTGTGAACAGTACAGTTTTATTAATTTGTATCTGACTTGTGAGCAGTACAATTTTATAAATATATCTATTATGTGAACTGAAAAATTTCAATACATCTATATTACTTGAATTGTAGTTTTATAAATTCGTGTCTGACTTGTGAGCAGTACAATTTTATAAATTTATATCTGATTTGTGAACAGTACAGTTTTATAAATTTGTGTCTGACTTGTGAGCAGTACAATTTTATAAATTTATATCTGATTTGTGAACAGTACAGTTTCAGAAGTTCATCTACATATTAATCTCACAATTTCATGTCCATTAAGTAAACAGAACTGTTTTTTATTGTCAAAGTGAACAGATGAGATTCATATCTATTATGTTAACAAATAATTATAGTTCATGTTTATTATGTGCACAAGATAACATATACTGTGTAATAGTTAATATGGTGACATTTCTTTAAAAGAAGTCACAAAGAGAAAAGTTAAAAATTTCAAATACAATCCAGTGTATAATTCCAGTAGTATGTATTACATGTGTCAACCATTTGAAGAAAATACTAGTTTGATCTAAATTGCGTACCAGATCAAATTTTGAATTTCCAGCCAGGTAGTTTAAGAATTGCAAATACATAAGAAGGTCTGTATTCATTTCCATACTAATATACTTTGTAAATAAATCTTATTTTCATAACTCAGGGCTTGAATTTAACACAAATTTCTTTGTAGCCAGAAGGACTAGCATGCTGAGAAATTTACTAGTCCTTCCAAATCTTTACTAGTCCTGTCCAAAAACAATATCACACACTTGTATTGAGATTAACAACAATGTTATTCATAAATAGCATTATCATATGAAACACAGAATTACAGAATTATAAATCAAATCCTGCTTTAAATCATCAGTCAGTCAATTCACATTTCTTTTTTCTCAAGAATATCTGGATCCAATTCCAGAAAAGGATCCAGGTGTCCTCTCTCATCTTCCACCTGCACTCTGGGTCCATGTGCAGTTTGTTCAGGTCACCTTACCGATCTCCCTGATGAAACATTCCATAAATGTACTACTGGTGATGTATCATTTGTTGGAATATCATTTGTATGGAACATTATAAAGAGTAGGTCCAACAGAACCCAAGGTTGCAAACATCATCTCCATTCATTTCTCACCATTTTTATCTCTGAGAAACCCTTCTAAGCATCAGCAGAGTAGGCTGGGATTGTTAGGATAAGGTCAATCAATGCCATAATATTCTTTCAGTCAACAGCACATCATTTTACAACTGTGGACCAAGTCAAAGCATAGATTTCTTTGCAAGATAACAGAACACATTAAGAAAATTATAATCTGAATAAATGTACATCAAGAAAAATGTAATGTCAATACATAAATAATGTTGATATAAATTTTTCGAAAGCTTTTCTTACATGGTTATTGTTTAAAATCAAGATACTATGCCAAATAATTTTAACAAATCTGGCGTCAATGATGTTTCCTGTATTTTTTTTTATAAATATTTGAATAAACACCTACTTGCTGTAGACTATACTCTTTAATATGTCCCATTCCAATTCCAATACATCAGCATCCACACTTGCACCGACAAGAACTGACCGGAAATGTTCCACCAAAACAGGTTTATGCCTTTCACTTCCAGTGATGTAGGGAGTAAATGTAACAACCTGTTTATCAATCCAGTAAGTGTCTCCAACATCAGCTCTTTTCATCTCATCCAGCTAACACATCCATACAAAATCAGTGAATGGTCTTCAGTTCTTTACCATAGCCACTTTCACCGGTTGTCACCTGTGAGCAACATTGTCCCAGCAGGCGAAATTTGCACGTTTCAGAACATGTAACTTCAGTTTGGTGCAACACAGAAAAGTCAATTTTAGCTTGATGAATAGAAAAATATCTCAGAAGTAAAATAGATTATGGCCATATGCCTTCAACGACCGAAATAGCAGAAGGAAATCGAGAGTTATGGGTAAAACAAAATATTTGGAAGTTACTGACCTTGTCTCTTATATACTTATGATAGACAGTGTCCTATGTCAGAATAGGGTCATGGGGGTAATCTGATATATTTTTGTCACTCTTTATGATTGCTTTCCTTTAGATTATTGGTTGTTTTTTTTCTTTCTTCTCAGCATCAAGCTTGCGTCGAGCACCTATGGTTTAACACATTTAGTTAAATCTTCCCAAGATATAACCGGCGGTTGATTCCTCTGCTGCTTTTCTGTTATTTTTGTTTTGCCCAAGCTTTCATGCGCATTTACTGATTCAGTTTTAAAGTTTGAACAACCTGCAACAAAACTGGATGTTTTCTCTATGTTTGTTTTTTGCTAATTACATGTACACACACCAGTTATACTGCATGTTTTTTCTTCATCATAATTCAGCCATTCCCTGTCTTTTGTCCATGTCGTCTAAAACGTTCGATTACACTTTTCCATATCATAAGAATTATTCCTCTCTTTAATGTCATTTTCATTCAACTTTTTTGCTTTTTTCTGGTAGCTGAATACGTTCTATAAAAAGCCACATTTTTTTCTTTCTTATAAGGAGCGAATTGTGTCTTCTTTGGAAATACGAGATGTTACAGTATAGCTGACGTGAATTTTTTAAAGTAAGAAAATGAATATCAGCGTCCTTTATATAGGAAAGTCAGAGCAAGAAACACCATTTCAAAACATGAGCTTACCCCCCCATTAAATGGTCTCTCTTTGATAAGGACTTCAGTGCTTGTTCTGCATGATCAAAGCAGTGGCTATTGTGAACACTTACAAAATATTAGCATCAGAAGATGATGTTAGTTTCAGTTTAGAAGAAGTAAGTTCCCATTAAACGAACCCATCTAATTCGGAGCATTGTAAATAACAGTTCCATTTATGGTCTTATTAATGTCTGAAAGTTTGTTAATTATTCCTGATTAATCGGACAGCAGTATATTGTTAAAATTAATAATAAGGCGAAACATTTTCAAATCTTAGATGCCCATGCTTAGAGATTTTAAAATGTACAGCATTCTAATTGATATCTCCGTGTCTATTAACTTATTTGTCCATTCTCATCAGGGACAAAATATAAAATCAATTCTTATCATAATATAAAAAGTAGTTCTATGGAAAAGATGTGTCAATAAGGTCATCCTAATAAATTCATCTAATTTTTATAATTATTTTGATGCAAGTGTAAAATATGAAGTTTTCTGTTGTGGCAGTTGGAGTGTTTGGTTAGTAAGCAACCCCCCTCCTGAAAAAAACTGTAATCAAACAATCCAGCAAACTTTAATTTCTTCGAATAGCTTTTGCAGTGTTCTTTTATGTGGTATACCATTTTGTAATTTATTACTGTTGCCAAGTGAATAAAGTGTGATACCATGTCATTTTTAATTTAATCATTATCAGAATAATCAGGATCAATTACCTAACTTCCGTTGTTAATGACGGTACCATAATTGGCGCTGTTAAGCGAATGCACAAATTGGATGGCTTCTTGTTATAGAAACGCACCTTCCCGAGGCAGATATTGACTTCATCATCTCGTGCTAATATTTTATAACTATGTTGACAATGGTTACTGCTTTGATTCTACGGGACATCTGCTGAAGTCAAGTCTTTATTAGGGAATGGCGTAAACAAATGCTGACTTTAGATAAACAAAAACTTACTAGCCCATCGGACTATTAACATTATGAAAGTTACTAGTCTGACAGGAAATCTATTAGCCTCGGGCTAGCGGACTACCGCTAATTTCGAGCCCTGTAACTGTTCTTCATCTTCACTTATCTATCTCTTAACTGTTCAATTCTTGTGACACTGCACACAATGATTTTTACACAAGATGTATATGTATTTTAGTGATCAGTGTCATGATTCTTTCATATGAAACTAAGTAACAGAATGAAGCAAAACTAATAAGTTCAGTGTGCATGTGTGATTTGGATTGTCAACACAACTTTAACAATTTTTCAATCATATTGCTATGATCTCTGCAGTATGTCAGTTTAAAGTGAAGTCTAGCACTGAGGTATCTTAGTGCAAACATGTAGCATCATGTCCCATCCAGGCGTATTATCCAGACACTAGGTCAACCAGTCCCAACACTAACCTTTTAATGCTGAATGCCTAGAGAGGTGCTCTTAGTACCATTTATAAATCTTTGGTATGACTTGGCTGGGGTTTGAACCTGTGACCTCCTACATCCAAAGCAGATGCTCTAACCAAACATCTTTAGTAAAATTAACAAATAATTTAATTTTCTAAGGTATAAAAAAAAACCATTTAATTGTAATTTATAGTATTGAGAATTAAATCCCAAATAAAAGTTCTTTCACAAGACCAAAAGTAAAGAATATTCTGAAAGAAATCCAAGTCCTGAATGTGCTGATATACAAATAATTTTTAAATAATATATGTTCAAGAGACAGATGTTCTGTATACCTTTACAGTCAACTGCATTTTAAAAATACGTTTCCTTGCTATGAATTTCATATCATACCATCATGATTTTTTTTCAGGTTAATTCTTTTAGCTTACGAGAAAAACCCTCTCCAAACCCAAATTCTGATAAAAAAGATAATCATTAAAACTGCTAAATTAAGTATTTTTTAAAATATGATTTCTATTATAAACATCAAAATCACTCAAATATGCTCTAAATTATTAATTAAACAAAAATCAATCATAATTCCTGAGTGTCCATGGATATATACAATAAGAACATGTAAATACATGTGTATTTCAGTATGTATTTTCAGTGTAATTCAGCTTTTCAATTTAATTTGGTGTTTATAATAACCCAAGAATTATAGTCCGTATATTTTTACAACTGCCTTGTTCTGCAGCTGTTCAAAATTCTAGTTTCAAAGGGCAAAATCCATATAGATTTGAACCAGAATACAAACACAAAATATCCTGAAAATTTATTTATAGTCTGCACTCACTTCAACTAGTCTACATGTGTAACTTTCACTGAATGATTGTGAGCTGGAATTTTAAAATAATCATGGTCAAGTGCTCAGTATCAAAGCGTTGTATTACAGTACTCCCATATTCTTCTTTTATAAGTTTGTTAAGCGGTGTTGATTTGTCACTTTTTCTGATCTGAAATGTTCTGAACTTTGAAAAGATCCATCTGCTCTAACATTTTCTGTTAGATAACATCAACAACTCATACTGTCATGCATTTCACTTAACATCTTGCACCATTTACTTTAAAAACCAAGACTGGTTCACTAAATGATTAGCTGATCAACAAGATAAATCTGTTAAGCAAAGTTCACCCATTTATGAATAATCTCAAATTGATATGAGAGGAATTAAAGAGATGATATTAATAAATTGACAAACACAACTTTTCTTACTTTCTTTTTGTTTTATTTTTTAATGTAGTGATAAAACATAAGCCAGATGTGTCCTTGCTGAATAGGTAATTTGGTGAGAAAAGGCTTAACAACAATGCCAAAGAGTAATTGTTGGCATGTATGGTGATATAATAGTTGCAGATCTCATGTAAAACAATGTAACAGTCAAAAGTACTTTATTTGCAGTGGCAAAATAAGTAACATAAAACATAAACTTTCTGTCAAGGTTCATCTGGTTCTATGCATACCAAGAGTGTGAGGGAATATATATTTCCCATTCTTAATCTCCTGTTATGCCTAAATTTGTTATTATTAAAAGCATATGAGTATTTCATACTTCTGCTGTCACTGCTGCAGTAGTTATAATATTAAAAACACACAAGCATGTTGTCCTGTTTTTTACAGCAGTAAAACCTGGCTCTAGGAAATATTGTTAGGTAAAATTAAATGCAAATTGCATTTACTTACTACCTGTGATCTTTGTTGTTTTCTTTTCAATATCCCCATTACAAAATCACCGGCAATAATAAACTACTGTTCATGTTCTCAATTACTGTCTTCTTCCAGTGCTTGTACCAACTACAAATTGGACAACTTTGTGCTCATGAACATACAAGAAATATTATGGTTAAACCTTAATTCGCTGGTGTTTATTATGTTCAATATACAAAAGTATTACCTATATGATGGAAATAAATTTTTAAAAAATGTTCAAATATTCTAAACTCTATTTTATGACAACATCATCCAAAAGATATTAGAAATAAGCATAGGTGGAGAGAGATCAAACTTGATAATAAAGATACATATAAAATGACAAACATTCTCACATATTTTGTTTTGAATTAAAAAAATATTAACAATAAGCAACTTTTAAGCTAAAGAAAACACAAGGAAAAGAACTTGAAAAACTATGTAAAAAAATTTGTATGGTCAATTTATTTCACAATGATTCCATTCCATCCAGTTTAAATACTTTTTTGTTTATTATTTTCCTAATTTAGTGTTACTTGATGAAATATACAGATAATCTGCACATTTTGTTTCATTATTCCAACTAGCTTGATGTGTCAAATATATTAAAATGTGACAATAATTGGAATCCTTCCTATTTCAAACATGATATGGCATCAAATCAATGTTTTCTGTGAAATCAGAACTTCAAAGATTTAGAATGAAATGTGTTTTCCTCAGAAGTAAAACAATATATACTCCAAACTTCCTGATAAAGGTGTAGTCAACTACCCAGTAAGGGGTGATCAAAAAAGGATTTCTGCAGATAATACCTGTTTTGTTACACCCTCTTCTCTTGTCTGCTTTTGTCTGCATGTGGCTTATACCCCACCCACCCCCAGGATACAGACATCTCCATCTAGCAGGGCTGACATGTGAGCCATGTAATCAACTTCAGACACTGGGAACCAGACCTACGTATTAATGCCAACCCATTCATATATATTATGTGGCACAAATTGAAATTAGCAAAAAATTCATACTTAGGGATCACCCATAAAGGACATTTGCAAAACATACTATAATAAACACAGTAGGTCTAAAGCAGTTGTTCAATACAGAATATCATAACAAAAATACTAGCTTGCAGACGTCTGCAAGGTCCTTTAACCCTCTCAACACCCCCTGTTTGCAGTTGTCTGCATTTGAACATAACCACCCCCAACCTCCATCTTTGCAGATGTCTCTTATGGATGATAACTTACAATGACTGGCCTGTTTTGGTGACCATTTCTGCATACAAGTATTTTGCCTAACCAAAAGTTACTTTACCAAAATTGAATGTTTCAAATGCAATAAGATGTTATCACTATGAATGGAGCATATGTGATATCAAGAAATAGCTAGTTGTAAAATGCGTCCAAACAAACGGCTCCAGGCATTTGAGTAAATTTCCTTTGTGTAAATTTCCATATTGTACAATGTCGCTTATTTATATGAAACGCACGCTGGTCACCCTTGTGACCATAACTAATTTTGTTTGAATCTCAAACCCTATCACTACCACCATTGCCCATAAAGTTGCCAGGTATGAAAGTCAAGCTCACGTTGAGTATAGTAGCATCCTGCTGTCGAGTGACTATACTGTAAAGTACATATTCTACTGGTAAATTCAGGGTCAAGATATATAACGATCAATAAATTCTAATAGATATATACAGAATACCATGAAAATTGTACATAGTACAAGTGATTGATCGTTACATGTAATTCTTTCATCAATATTCCCTTTGGAACTTTGAAACCTACACAATTTTGCTTGACTTTGCAGAGCTGCTGATAGCCTTCTGCTCGACAATGCCGCCATGTTGATACAAGAGTGTTATTACTCTGTCACGTGACTATATCTTTCTTCAAAAGTTATTCTCTTAAAACTGATTTCTGGTTAATAATGGAGGACCGCAAAAATAAAACTGAATCTTTTAAATGAAACAAGTCGACTTAATGCACGCATCAGCGTGAAAATTTGCCAAATTCATTGCACGAGATATTTGTATCGAACGTGACTTGTCGAGATTGCAAAGTTTGCCGGCTGCTAGCATGATGTCGGGGATTCGCATTTTGGGAGCGTTTCGTCAGCTCTATGTTCAGAACGGAGCTAAGATCAAAGGTTTTGTCGAGTTTCATGATTATAATTAAGTGTAAAAATTTTATAAATAATGATATTGATACAGCAAATTCTTCTCAGTACTTCAAGGTTACTGAATAATACCGTACCATTGTTACGACACGGTGGAAGGGGGGGGGCAGTTGTCTTAGGTTTCCTGCGATAGTAGCATAAAAAAAAAGAAGACAAACAGTAGATATACGTATATATCTGTGCTTGTTTTATTGTGACACAAACCTGGCTTTTCACGCTGGAAAAAAAAATCGGCATAATTGTTTTCAGATCCAAGGAATCACGAGTTTCTTTTTATGGCTTAGTATAGGTCAGGGACGGGGATCAATGTCCGGTTAACTTGTGGCCATTCCAGGTATGTGTCTTTATCTAGATTTTCAGAGTTCTTTATTGTCAGTGACTACATTACACTAACATTAGAACAATCGAGAATGTCATCTGCATAAGTTTTGGGAATTCGTGCAATTAACATAACTTGTAACTTTTTGAGTTTTTGTATCTATAGTACTAATATTAGCACTCTTATTCCTACCTTATGGACAAAGTACTTAAATGAGTCTATGTGTGTCACTGGAGCAGCCGGGTGTGATTTACATCAGGCTCTTTATTTAGCCTAATAGGCAGCCACCTGCCTAATATAAAAATTCATAAATTTTTTAATACTCAAGTGAGGTCAAAAAGGTTCATATTTATGGATTGTTATAAGAAAACAAAGCAATAATATTAGTAGCTTAATTTGACAAGTCAGTGGCAGTTCTAAGCAAAAGAAGTTATGAAACCCACCCCAAATTAATACCTTCATGTCTAAAAATTAATTTTGACACCATGTGATTCTCACAGTAAAAACTCAAGCCCTTTGCCAAGGTTATAATTCTAAATACCACTGTATACTATAGTCTGGCTCCAGTCCATTTTAAATGTTACCATACATGTCAACTTTTCAAAAGCCAAGTAGGGTGTTGAAATAACAAAATTGGGTGATTAGGACCGGAAATAGGTAGGTTACTTTACTGCAATTTTTAAGCAATCATTTTCACATAATATTGCCCAATTTTGATAAAATATCACCAAACCACATGTTCTTTTTTTAAAAAATTATTTTTATGGTATAAAAACACATTTCCAAAAAAGATTTAGTATTAATAATAAGATATGAATAAATATAAATAAAGCACATACAGATTACAATAAAAATATAACACATAAAAGGCGAAGCACAGACAAAACTGACAGCACATGATCATAACTTATAAGCCTATCTATCTTCATACTGCTTGTTCATCCTCAGCAACAGTGACCACACCTTTTTTGCAACCTCCATGATCTCTTAACTTGAGTCACAATTCATGTTATGTGTCAGCATTACCGTAAGAGTCTAACAATAGTCAAAAAATATTATGGTCTTTAACTGTACCAATGATAAAACATTAACACTGTTTGAATTCAAAATAATATATTTTAATGCAGACATGAACAAATAAATTTTTTAAAATTTAATCTGCAGTTATGGAATTCTTAACATTTTCAGTATAGATACATATATGGTAATTATCATATTTATTCCACAGCAATGCAGTACTTTTCACAACTTTAGAACAAGCAGCACATGGGGTCAGCTGACCTAAGGAGCACCAGACATAGGTGAATAAAATGGCACAGAAAAAATACATGGAATGGTTGGAATGACCAACAAATATTAATATAAACTATATGTGATACATCATGCTGTTTTTTATGTGCCATAAAATATTAATATTTTTATTTGATATGCACAACATGGGGGGGGTAATTGACCTAAGAGGTGCTGGATGAATCTTCACTAACTTGTTCAACAGATTTCATACTAATTTGATTAGTTTTACTGTTTTTAATATAATGGATAATGTAATCTATTTGAGTTTTTAATTTTTACATTGTCTGAAGCATTTGTTGTCACAAAGTATCTTTTCAAAGCATGACATTTTCTCCCCCCCCAAGCTACACACAACATTGTTTTTTCCTTGACACCAGTTCCACTAACCAGACAAGGTTTTGGGCCAGTACTTCAGCATGGAACACTCAGTAGATGAAGTGCACAATAATCATTACAACATTTTTTACACAAGGTGTAGACAGCCCTATCATCGGCCAATTGCAAAGCTAGATTGCTGCAATAAAAGTATCATGATCTCACTGGGAACAAAGATCATATTACCAAAATCAAAAACAAATTTAAATGAGTAGAAGCAACACAAGATGACTTTTATCTATGATTCAGCCAAAGCACACCACCAAAGTAGATATTGACAGATTACCAGGTGAAAGAAAAACAAATACCATTTGAGTTACAACTGTATGATTTTTACCAAACAAGCAGAGAACATATTTATCGGCAATGGTGTGTCTCATGTTTTTTGAACATTTAAAATTGATGGCTATGGAACATTTATTGATTCCATGATGAATGGCAAAACAAGCATCTGCTATCATTAATAATCTTGTTGATGACAGCAAGTACAGACTTGCCAACCCTTAGGATAAGTCTTATGAAAGGTTTCCCTTAAAATATGGACTTGTGGCATATAAACAAAAACTATAGAAATTGATCATTGCCAAAAAATCTGGATAATTGGATCATCTGTGTTTGATTTGGATCTGGGTTTCATATTAGAATTAGTGAAATTTTTCAGGGAACCAGAACAACTTTACAGCAGCACCCCAGATGCTTTAAACTGCACCCATTTGTTAATGCAAAGTATCTGCATGATCAAATTGTTGATTAATTGTTTTAAAAATGGCGTCCAGAAAGCAAAGCATGTTTAAAATGAAAAGGAAAATATGCTTCTAAAAAAGTGTTAATAATCAGCACAATGAATGGAGTATTCAGATTCTTGTAAATAACAGCTGGAAAGGACACAATATTTTTTATTGAACATCACATGCAAATTTGAGTATGTCTCACGACTGATTGTATGATTGCCATCATCATGTCAAATGGGAAAAAAATTTCCAAGAATTATGTAAAGTTGAGAGGTAACAACAAGCTATTGAGTTGCACAGGGTTTGGAACTAAAGTTTTTGCAATTGTACTAGTGGAAAATAAAGTCTACACATACTTTGCAAATTTTTCAGTTGAACATAATGTTTATCGTTGCTGCATTGAACTTCTAATTGTGTTTTCCAGCTTTACAATAGCAGTTATTGATATTTTGTTACACCTTACTGAAAACTGGTCAATCTTACGGAAAAAAAATCAACAGTGTTACTGAGACGGACTCATCAGGGTTGGCAGGTCTGCAAGTATAAAATCCTAATAAAATTTGTTTTTTAACATGTTTTGTGAAGATGGTCCGACTTGGGTTATTCATGATAAACTTGACCGTGTTAAGAATTCATGATGACATATCAATGTCATCATAGTAGATAAAATTCTAAAGCATGTATTTTCACCAGAATTGACAAATCATACAATAACACATATCAAGTTATTGAAGTTGTTTATGCACTTTATCGTTTGAATGAACCAGACAAGCTGCTAACAGGCTCACTAAATTGCATGGCTCAACATGTCAGAGAACATTTTGCAAACTTGAGATGAGGAAATGGACTTGCACAATCAAGAATAAAAAAGTAAATAACTGGGAAAAATCCTTATTAATGGAGTTAAAATAAATGACCTTGAAGGGATGGTCCTGGCTTTTAAAAAGTTGTCGCCAAAAACATGCCAACTGCAATATTTTGTCTCCAATTTTCAAAAATTGTCACCAAAAAAAAATAGTGAATATTTTTCCAAGTCTTTTAATGTAATAGCTTATGAAAATTGAAAAACACAGGATAGTTATTACTTTTTTGAAAACAAGCAGTACAACTATATTATAAAATAAATCATTACATGATGATGACTATTTTGCACCTGAAAAATAAAAGCATTTTTTAAAACTAAATTCTTCCGCCACCCAATTTTATGGCTAACTAAACAAAGTATATCTCACTGAAAGATGTAGAGATTTTCTTGACATGCAAACTTGGATCTCCATTCCCACCAATGAAACTTACAAGAGTCAACACCTGGCATAAATGTACCATAAAATTGAAATCATTAGTGAATGGAAATAGAAACATTTTGTCAATGATGAAAGGAAAGGAAGTCAGTGATCAAAACATACTTCAAAAACAAATAACACGTGCTGAGGCGATTCTATGTGAGTTGATCGCAAATATGAATTTGTCATTGAGTACAGCTGACAAGTAACGGAAGCAATGAAAAATAATTTATTAACCTTATTTCCATTCTAGTAATTATTGACAAAGATGATACTAGATTTTATCAGATAAATAAGATTGCCTTCACCTATCTAGATAAACTTATTATTTTCTAAGTGGATGGGTGGTAACAATGTCTGTCATAATGTTTTATATCAAGTCGTCCTTAACCAAGTAAAATAGAGAATTGGCTTTAATTAAAATGTTATGGATATGTGTGAAGCTGAGAAAACAGAAATTTTAGAGAAAGTAACGGAGGTAAACAACAATAAATTTGGTTATGCTGTATTTTTTTGTGGTTTTTATCACTATAATATGAACAGTTATAGGCATTAGTGACCATCATATCAATTTGGGGAAAAAAAATTGTTATTGACTGAGTCAACATTGGTATATGCATATAATAGTTAACAATAAGGAATTACTGTGGGTTGTCAAATGTGGAAATAAGTTATCATATGTATGGTAGCTTGAAACAAAATTTGAACAAACAAATGCACACCTCTTTTAGGCATTATTAGTTATCACAAAAAAAGGGTAAGGTTTATTTGTCATTCAATTACTAGTGCTTCACTCACTATGTAACTGGTGGTTTCTTTGAAGTATATCACAGAGGTTCAAATCTAACCTTTAGCTATTGTATAAAATATGAAATGGGGGCACGTTGGGAGGGGAGGCAAATAACACACTCCACATGGAGAAATGGCATGTCCTTTTTTAAAAAATTTCATGTGTATTGGGCCTGTAAAATCAGAGAATATTAGTGAAAATGATGCTTAAATGTAAAATCTTCCTGATGACAAGTTCCAATCTGCGTATTTTTGGATTCAATCTTTTTGAGAAATAAATTATTCAGTTATGCAAAATTTGTGTTGATCTTTCTTGTTGCATAGTTTAAGTCTCTGCAGACGTAACAGGATTGACGGCAAAAGTAAAAGATCAATGAGCAGGACTGCCAGGAATAACATCAGGTTCAACAAGAAATCATTTGATCAGTTTCTTTTGCCATCTGGGGTATTTCATCCAAAAAAATCGCTCCAACATGCTATGAAACAGGTTATAGCAAAATATGACTGTGACAATGACAATTTAAAAACTGTTTTGTCTGTTGCATCTTAAAACACACAACTAAAAATTAAGTGGCATCCAATACCAAATATAAGTTTTACTAAATTTGCTGAGATTGAATCAGCTTAGTTTTCAGCAAGTAATCATCCTGTGATATCAGTTTTGTTTAATAGACACTAATAAACCAGATACCAGTCAATCTCAATGATTGTTGCACACAAAAAAATCAGTGTGTTTGGGCCCCAATAGTGTTGTTACGATACGATACAATATGTGCTTGATGCAAAGATCCTGACATCCTTGACTGTAACCTCTGTGATAATATCCTACAAACAACAAAAACAAATTTAGTTACCACAAGATGACAAAGATATTTGTAAAAAAAAAAAATCATTCACAAATTCATTTAAGTGACATCACATCATTTTACAAGATTAATTTTGGATCGAGCAGAATTAGATCTTGTTATGAAGGACACAGATGCAAAAGCTATATTAGTGTCACGAAGAAATAGAACATATGATGGAATAATTATTGTCATGATCAATATCAATAAGTACTGCGATGGTAATTCTTCTCAGTTTACTAATTTGAGATCATCATGACCACATCTGATTTTAACATCATATTTTTGCATCAGTGTCATTACTGTACCAAGAAATCCTCTGCCAGGATCAGCTTGTAGCAGTTGTGGCCATCGCAGGCCAATATGCATCCGGGGTCCTTGGGAATAAATTTGTTCAAATGCTTCTGTGACTTCAGTTGCTGTTTTAGATGATAAAAGTTCAGCCTCTATGTATCTATTTGCAAAATCTGTGACAGTCAAGATATATTTGTATTTGCACCATTTATGCACATGTGGTAAAAGGAAGATATCAGCCTGATGTTCATTTTGTGTGCTGATATCAAGCCATTCATGTTGAATTGTTTTGTAGTGTTGAAGATAAATTTGCCATATAGCCTGTTGTGAAAACCAGCTCTTGTGACACCTCCATTGGTGAGTTTTTTAATTTGCTGCTGTTCCTCTTCAGTGTCGAATCGGACTAAAATTAACTAACTCCATTATGTAATTGTTAATTGTTTAATTGCCAATGCCTAACACTTTTACCTTTCATTGCCGATCTTAGCAACCAATTTGTGAGTGTTTTTCATGTTTTTATTCTTTATCAAATTTAGCGTGTGAATTAGTTTGACATCCTTGATATGTCATTGTAAGGCATAACCGACTTTTGATCTGGAAATCTGATTCCACTGGATAGTATGAATTTTCGATTATTCAGAGTCGGACAAGGCAGGAACGACCGATTCGGATAATAAAAATAATAAAGTTGAATTTCTATAGCACCGTGTCTGACACTGCTTGTCATTCTATAGTGCGTAAATAAAGTTAAATAAGAAGTCAGAAAAGTCCAATATGGTCAACACAACAGGCTGAAAATATAATACTTGAGTTAGACTGAAAGATTTTAATTTTTTAAAATATTTTAATGTGCATTGGCATGACGCTCACAGTTTAATAGATAATAAAGAATTGTAATACTCAAAATTTATAACTCCAAGTTCTTTGCAAGAAATAGTAGCATTTCCGTTTTTTCAGCATATATGCTCGATCGTTTGTCGCTGCAAATAGCATATGCTCTGCTAAAACTTTCACTATCAATGCTAGAGGGCCATATTGAACAAAGATGTTTAGCAACAGCTGCCAGAAGCAGGGACATTTTTTCCTCTGGATTTCCAGTATATACCTGGGTTCATTGGTGGTGAAGTCCTCTGCTGATTTTTCTCAACTAGATACAAATCCAATTTGTGCTGGCACGTGAATTCAGATGCAGAGGCAAGATTTTGGTCGGATGTGCTAGAGGTAAATAACTCCTGGTAGTAGTCATTTCCAATTAATTGAATCAAATCTGGAATCGGAAAAATTTCATGCCCAAAATCCGGAATCGGAAATCTATAGAAAAATGCTAATCGGTTATGCCCTAGACATCATGCACATGGCACTTTTGATAAATCACATAATTCTGGAAGTTAACCTGGTTTTTGTTGATTTTTTTTGTCAAGTCTAATATTAAGGCAAGTTCTATGACCACAATAATTATATCCTAGAAAATATGTTTCTCCAGGATATTTAACCATGGCATTCCAGGTGCTTTCCTGAGTGCATTTGCAATATTGCCACCATTTTTTGCACCAGGAATACTCGCAAACTTATATTTTTGTGTGCTGCATTTAAGACATTTACCTGTCAGTGCCTGCTTGTTTTTTCAACATGGTTGCTCACAGAAAGTTTGTACCAGTGACTGTCTTGCATTTGACACAATATAAACTCGTGATTATTAATAAAATTATGTTTGTAAAAATCAGTTGGCAGATTTACACTCACAAAAATGATATAGCCAAATTTGTTCCATTGGCAAGTACCATTGAGAAAATATGATCAGGTTTGTCTCAACATAATTAAATTCGAGCAGCTGTAAGACCTCATGCAAGAGAGCTAAAAAAAACTTTGAATGTATTTAGATTCACAAAGAATGAGAAGAATGGACCAAACAACAGCAAAATATTAACAACCAAAAATGTTTGCTTGATTGTTTTGTTTTATTTTGTCACTAGCTCAGAGAGACCACCAGGTCTGTCATGCAAATACAAACTAACAGTTAATTCTTCAACACATGTGTCCAATCATTTACCATTTTGGTCAGTTACATGATGGTAAATTGGTACATGTATTGACACAATCAAATGACCCAGTGGGACATCCAGAGAAGACCTGTAAAGAACATACACCTGCCAGGACTGCCCTTATAATGCTTGCCCAGATGTGGTAACCTACTGTCAACTATGTCATAGAGTCATAGACCAGATTTACAGAAATCATTGACATGATATTGACAGTACCTGGCAACAAATGATGACCACCACCTGTTAGATCATTATTATGTCAGAGAATATCTGGAGGAGCTTGTAACTTCTCCCATGCAGGACAGATCTATGGAAAATATTTGTCAATTACATTATCACAATCTTGCCTCATTTTATCAATATTTAACCTGGTTACCCTGAATGCAATTGGTTTTCGGTGATCTTAAAATAATCAAAAAAATAATTTTTATGATCAGAAACTTTAATGGTATTGGCTATAATTCTTTGTGTTAAATTACAAGCATCTAATCTAACCCTGCTATGACGAATTAGTGATTTTTTTCTTTAAGATACTTATTCAGATATTCAGTAATATACTGCTTAAATAGCGACCATAGTTTATGCTGTAATTTTTTTTGTTCTTTCATAGTCTGGTAATTGTTTCTATTTGAGAAGTATCCGGTTTATGCTCTTTGTCATTTAACAACTTTATGTATAGGTTGCGATAATCTGCAGCATCATCTTCAAGATCAGTTACTCTTGTTGAATAATCAGATCACGTTGGTTGTGGTGGTCCAATATAAATTGGTGCTACCAATGGCCATTCCAACACGGTTTTGATGTATGTCCACAGAATCCCCAGCTGATCTTTCAATGGCTGTACTTATGTTGACTCGTATACTTCGATAGCGATCTTTGATTCTTTTCCTGTTGTTGATTTAATTCTATGCTGAACTTCATGATTGATTTGTTCTGTTTGATATAATCATTTTGGAAAACAACTTCCAGACTGGGATTCATCCATCAGTTGTATCAGCAGCAGGTTTATTCAAGAATACCAATAAATTATTAGCATTGAAGTCACCAAATGATTTTTATCTGCTATATGGCCAACCATAATAAAGTCGTAATTGTGCTAGTGACCATGTAACATAATCGATCTAAGAACTTACAAACATGAATGTTACTGACAATGAAATAATGTATTATCCTCTCTTACTAATGATTGTAAAATAGGACACTGAAATATTACAAGAGTACATAGTATGGACCCAATGGAAATAAATGAATAAGTACAAATGAATAATTACTCTGTATTTGGAATGTTCAATAACTCTGACATTATCATAAGATTGTCAAACACTACCATGCCTCTTATCTTTATGTTTAACAATTATACTGATGTATATAATGACATTTTTCTTATAGTCAAACACTATAATGACATTTCCCTTTATAGTCAAACAGTATACTGACCTTTCTGATACATAATGACCAATATTTACCTGACATTTTGATGCTCTTAACCCACTTTTCCAGCTTGGTCACTTTAACCCCAAGGCCTTCCATGCACACAAACCTTGACACTTCTGGCTGTCTTTCATCTCTCTTTACTGCAATGGCCTCTAGCTACATCTAGTTTGTCTGTACCCAGTTATTCACACCTAGTTAGCTGAATATGAGAAAACTAATTTCCAAATAATCTTTTTTTCTAATTATCATTCAGATTAATAACATCAGAGTGTTTCTATCAACACACCTGAAATATTTACTTATGTACAACTTTATGTAATATACCAATGACATACCATAGATTGGCTAAAAAAAAATATATGCCAAAACTCAAATATATATATACATCTTCAATATTAGTTATAATAGTAACAAAAAACAAAAAAAAAACTACAAAGAGGAGTAATGTATATATGCCCTGTATCCATGCCCTTAGCACTGTTAGATGGTTTACTTCATACTTAAGTGAGATAACACAACATGTTTATATAAATAATGTTCTGTCTGAACCTGGAGCAATTAGATGTGGAGTACCATAACGATCAATTCTGGATCTATTACTGTTTATTTTGTTTATTAATGACCGACCACTTGTACTAAGGGACCCAATATCATCTACAAAACTCTATGCAGATGACACAACATTGTCAGACATCCAAAACAAAGCATGAACTTGAAATTTCTCTACAAAATGCCTTAAACAAACTGGACAACTGGCACACAAACAATGGCATGATGGTTAATACAGGTAAAACTAAAATATTACTTATCTCAACATGAAAAAAAAAATACTTGATAGTGATAAACTATATCTGACATGGAAGGATAAAAGTTTGCAAATGGTATGTCACAGTAGTCTACTTGGTGTTTTGGTAGACGAAAACCTATCATGGACTGAACATATCAAACATATCAGTAAAAAAAAAAGTCAATTCAAGTTTATGGCTTCTCAGTAGGATAAGACACTTTCTCCCAGAAAGGCACAGAAAACTATTTTATAAGTTACATACAACCCTATTTAGACTACTGTAATACAGTATGGGGCAATTCAAATGACAAAAACTTAGCAAAGCTGGCACATCTTCAAAAAGGAGCATTTGAGGTAATATCAAACCAGAAAGAAAGCAAGGAAAATTTAACTTGTAAGTTAAAAATATTACATATTAAAGACCGAATCTGTTTGAGAAAACCAAATTAATGTAGAGGATATCCAATAATAAGGCTCCTGAATATTTACAATCACTATTCAAATATAGGCTACCCAGAAATACACCCCACCTGCAATCAATGTACCAAACATTACAAAATTCCCAAACAAAATGAATAATTTTAAAAAAAGTTTCCAATACTCTGGAACTTTGCTCTGGAATAGTATCCCAGTTGAGATTAGAAATGCCCACACTATTTCCTTTTTCCAAACCCAGTATATCAAGTAGAGTTTAAAAAGGCATTTGATTTAGTTGACCTTAAACATTTTTTTAGAGACTGCACATCAATAAGTTTGGACAGGTTGCTTTTAAATGGTTTTCATTTTGTCTCAGAGAGGTACTAAAAAGTCAATAAAAAGAGGTGCTCTCAACTGATGAACTTGTACTGTATTGTCTTATAAAGAGTTTGATACTAAGTGCTATCCTAGTTTTAATCTTAATGATTTACCTCTTACAAAACATTATATGACAGACTCATTGGATTATAACAGTTCAGAGAAAATTATAATAATATGAGGTAAACTGTATCTTTCTTATGAGAATTCATAACTGCAAGTTAGCACACAAACTTCTCAGTGTGCATTTTGATGGCAACCAAATTTGGAATGAACACATTAAACCTGTGATGAAAAACTTCTCTTGTTCATTCTGATTTCTATCCATGATTAAACATATTCACATCGTTTTACTTATGACAAGTTATATAAAAGCTGTGTTTAGCCTTACTTTGATTGTTATAATATGGTATGGGGGGAAACTTGACAAATTTATTTGACTAAACTGTGTAGACTACATTTAAGTTGTGGATCACACCCAAAGAAAGGATATTTATGAGAAAGTCATCAAGACGACCATCATTATTTCATGTGGTCAGACCAAAATAAAAATCTTTATAAGCTATGTAATGGGCACCTCTTTTTGCAGAGCTGTCTGCAGGAATTTGAAAATGGAATCACATGACCACATTTCTCCCAAATTTTCGCCTAATATAAAATAGAAAAAAATGTAGGCACATTTTAAAAGTGGAGGTGTCCATAACAATAACCGGAGGTCCTGGAGCAAGGATTCACACCAATGAAAGCTCTTCTTGTGTATAATGTGTATATATTATTGTGAATTATCTGAAATGTTAATATGTGCTTCCTATATTTCTTTTATGTTGTATACAGCATGTTTTATGTACTTACCACAGTTTCTGTGCATTACAGTTTCATTTGCCAAGTACATGTAAATACTACTGCTGCTATGTAATCTGCAATCACATGACATTTAATAGATCGTGCAGTAGGGTAGCATTTTTGACCCAGCCTTGTCCCTTATTTCATAAATGATCTTACAGAAGCAATATAATTTTCATGAAATCTGGCACAAAAATATATTAAACGGTCACTTGAGAAAGAGATATTGATAATATCTTCAAATACATGACTGGCAGATATTTCAACATTAGGTAATTGCAAATGTTCATGTATCGTTTCTGAGTTAATTAGAATGCATAAGATACATGTAGATAATCATAAACAACTTTTTATGTACTTTGAAACCATTATAAATAATCATTCAAAAATAGCTAAAAACATTGAAATTGACTTTTAAAATTGAATATCAATAATGAGGCAGTGCACCTATGAAAATAACAAATGTAACCTATAGGTAATTAATATTATATTGCTTTAATGACCTACATGGTGATTCTGAGATCATTGTATTACACCTACCATGCTTTATATGAAATAACTTAGGCACCTACCAGGAATATCTAATAAGCTGGGTTTAAACCTATGAGCTCTGTAGTGATGCTGTATAGAATGCTTTACATATGTACACTCGGTAAAAGTTGAAACTGCCCAGGTCAAATATTATTGTGAAATTTCAGATACATTACTGTAGAAAGTTGTAAGTTGTTTCTTAAAGGGACATTTTTTTTATGTTGGTCTTTTGGACATATCTGGTCCTCATGCCACCTTTATTTTTATACACATAACTTGAGTTTTAAATAACTTAAACGCTATCACAGAGAACTACATTTTCTACTTTTTTTTCTTGTGTCTTTTTTCATTTATACATTTTCTGTTTCAGTTGGGCAGTTAAGCCGATGCCTTTCTACTTCCACAGTTATGAGTATGTATGATTTTATTAGGTTTTATATACAAGAAGTTTCTTGCTTCATTTTGTAATTTAATCTGGATCTAATTTAGGATCAGATGAATTATTTTTAAAAATGGTTAGAGTATTTATTTATTTACTAGATAATTAATTGATCAGATTCACTCACCTTTCAATTTTGAAATGAACTGCAGAAATAAAACACAGTCTATGAATGTTTGAGAAATGATAAGCACTATATGTATAATGTTCAATGTTTATTTTATAACTGAAAATAGGTGAGTAGGGAATTGCTTTCACCATTTAAAGAAAGGGGAGTTTGCTAAATAGAAGAGAGATTTAGCATATTTGATGATGGATAACTTGTAAATGCACATTGAATAACACAACCATGCTGCCCATCACTATTTGTCTATTGAGTCTAACATCTGTGGATTTGTCCTAAGAATGTCATGTGATGAATATTTAATTGTGTGACTATTATCATGGTTCAGCAGCATTCAAAGTTACAAAATGGATATATTAATTGACCATGTTCTGAGCAATTTAGGTCAAAATTAATCCATCTATTTTGTAATTTGGCATTTTGTAAAACCATTGTAATAAAGGCTGTGTTCCTCAAAGGTTGAGGTTTGGGACCAGTTGTATGAAGTTTCCTTTACCCTATTGGCTTGGATTTTAAGTGGTTGTTGCAAAAGCCTTTATCCAAATTATTGAATGAAGCTTCCATAAAATAGCAGATGCAGTCTGAAAAATTAGTTTTCACTGTAAGTGAAAAGAAGAGGGGTGTGGTTCTTAAAATTGTTAACATTCAGTTGTAGGAGTGAACAACACATACACACACACATACACACACACACACACACATACATTGCCATTTTGAAAGAAAAATGTTCCCTCAACCAGACTTTCTTTTAGGAAAATACATATATTTGATAGCATTTTTATACATCTGCCATAAAGCAGACTTTTCACAAAGTAACTTGAATCCTTCACTACAAACTTTTACAGACAATGTGGATGATTTGCATTTGAGACCAGAAAGGCATCTGTCAGCTTTGGGGAAAATAGGTCAAAGATCATGGTCTCTGACATTGAAGGAAGATAAATGGATACCACAATATAAAACTTAAAATTGAGTATCAACATTGGGAAATGCAATGCTTTGCTCTGGCACCAATGAGCCGAAGGCTTTACAGAAAATAATGTCTATTAAGGCCAACAAATGCTGTCATTACAAAACATGGAGGATAACTACAAGCCATGTTTGGTGTATACTAAGTGTTATCTAAACATGAAGTGTGTGTTCCCTTTCCACTGAGACCATCTGGTTCAGTGCCCTCAAGAAACAAATTTAGGATAGAAAAGAAAAAATTTGAAATATCTGGTTAAAATTAATATTTACCCTAGCTTAGAATCACTAACTAACTATATTGGGCATCTGGAGGTGCCTCCCCTTCTACCAGCTAAATTAACCAAACCAACTGCCCTGATGAAGATTTTGTTATGATGGTAAAGACTTGCCATTGGAATCTATTTGGGACCATACAGTATATGCCATCCAGGCTGACGACTGACCTATCCAGCTATCTGAGATATGAGCTGCTAATTAAACCAGTAACCAATACAGGAGAATGACACATTGCCAACTTGTACCATTGGCAGTGATGTCATACACAGAACATGCTGTCCATAATAGTCAGTTGGCCACTCATCCTGCCAATCCAGCCATCTTAGTCAACTATGCAAGACTGGCATCATACAAAAATATACCACATTCAGCTTGGTTTTCTTCATTACTGGCTCTATTAGTGTCCAATACTGGAGCATATCTGGAAGTGTGTGATGATGATACAGCCCAGGTTTACAAAGACCATAAATATTTGTGAAATTTTAGCTGGCTATTTCATGTTCATCAAAGTTCATGGAAACTGACTTTTTGTTGAAAGGTCTGTAAAAGTTTCTGAATGTGGTATAAATGGGAGTTAAGTTTTTCTTCATGTTTTATTTTCATTCCAGTAAAAAAAAAATTATTTAAAATATCAGTTTATTGATGGCACCAACCATCTATTTTCGACCAAAGGGAAGTAACTCTTGAACTATCTGTATGATCATGTATGCATGTTCTGTTCATCTTCCAACTGCCCTTTCCTGTGAAGATTTTGTCAGTGTCTTTAAAGCTGTTGGAACATTATTAATTGTGCAGAATTAATCCATAGATAAGTAATTTGATGTGATGTTGAACTTTTTTGGCTTTTGTCATTGGAAAGTACCCTAACTAGGCTAAATGGCATAAACAGTCAGGCTTAATATTGTGGTAAAAAATATATCCTGGTGGAAATGAACATGAAGCATTTTTTTCTGTTTATAAGAATAGCTTTGAAGTAGCTGTAATTGGAGAGTTAGCCCATTCCAGTTTGACTGGAGTTTTGTATATGCTGATCAATGTTATTGCAAGCACATTAAAGAAAGTGATATTCATTCTTTATCAGTGTGAATTTATAAAAAATGTTGACATTTTAGAGAAAGTTGAGCTATAAAATATTTGCACTCTTCCTGACTGCTGCTTTACATCTGTAAACAACAGCTAGATGACACTGTCCAAAATTAATTGGAAAATTCTGTTTGTTAGGATTATATTGAGGCTACGATAATACAAAAATGGAGTATAAATGGCTGCCAGCATATCTGGTGGAGGAAGAACCTGGGAAAACCTCTAGAAAAAAATCATTGACCCACAGGAAACAAACTTAACAGTTCAGCTCCTTCCATTCAATCAATTCTGAGGAAGAGGGAGAGATAAATATGTGTTTCAGACTCATATCAGAAACACATGGACAACACCCAGACAGACTCCAGAGGCTTTTCCACCACTCAAGGCAGGAGAGCAAGATATAACCTGACAAGCACTAATCAGCATTCACTGAATTCCATTTTTAAAATGATTCCCAGATGTGGAAAGACACAGAATCCTTCCTCTCACATGCAGGATCACATAATTTCAGTTCTGCCAAATAGCATTAAGAAATTTGCATCTTTTTAGTAGAGTATTCATTATGCTTCTACAGGGTGATCCAGGTAGAGGTTGAATGTCCCGCAGTTCCTCCTTCTCTTACTCCTTCTCATAACTGTAAAGTGATTAGGTAATATGTTTGATGGAGAAAGTAAATTTTGGTGTAAATTATGTTTTTTTCTTCTGAAAATACTTGCCTGATAACATCACTCAAGTCCCACAATGAAAACATCCTGCATCACTGATCACTCATGTTTAAACTGCTCCTTTTTCGTTACAGGAAGGACTCACGTTAATTATGATGTAAAGGGAGATGTGGTTGTTGTACGCTTTAATTCACCTGATTCAAAGGTAAACCAGTTATGGTCAGGTACTAAACTGTTAAACTTATCTGTTTAGGTAGAATAATTTTTAAAATCATTTTCAGGACTATGCTCTGTTTCAAATGCAAGCTTAATCTGGCTTCAAACTCATGACATCCCATTGGGATGTAGGTTAGCAGTAAGTTTTATTGCAAACTCAGTCTCTCCGTAATCCCACCCACATTTCATACCCTCTAGACATGGTTATAATGTCATAAATGCATATCTGGTTTAATTTTTGGCAATTAATTTCTCATTTGGTATAGTTTTAAATATCTCGACATATATATGTTATAGCACTATTTTTTGTCCCAGAGGTATTGGGGTTAAAAGGGTTCTAAAAAATGTGGATGAAACTAATCTTTGTCATCATTGGTGTTAAGTCAAAGGTCATTCTTAGTTCTCTAGCTGGAATAAATGTTATCATTGAAAACTTGTACTGTGTGAAAAGTAGAAATTTAAAATTTGTCATGGCACTACATCAGTGGTATAAAGATTGACATTTTGATGGGTTTTATTTTTATATTTCTTCCACGCTACCCACCTCACTACAACAGTGCATTTGAACCTGTGTTATAATAGTGCTAGGTGCACATAATTTCCTTATATCCATCAATCACACCACAAGTTTTGCATCTAGATTACTTTTAGGTACAGTGGTGGGGTATCTTTTTATCTTTTTACCAGCACATTTCTAGTTTTACCAAAGTTTGTCGAGTTATAGCAAGAAGGCACAACATGTATGTGGTGAATTTTGGGTTAAGACTCTTAAGTAACTGCCTAAGGGTTGCATAAGATGAGTGAGGCCTGTGGCTGGTGATGGAAGAATTGATTATGGAATTTGCAATGATGAACTAGCAAAGACACTTTCAGACTCCTTTCTGTCTGAAACAGACACCATATTCAGAAAATTTGTATTTTGTGATGGCATGCAATTGAATTTCCAATTGTTTCTTACATGTTTCCTCCTTTTAAATTTCAGGTCAACACCCTCTCCCGTGCAGTGCAGAGTGAATTTGAGGAAGTGATTAAAGAGGTACAGGCAGATAATAAAATAAAAGGGATTGTACTCATTTCTGGGAAGCCAGGGTGTTTTATTGCTGGGGCAGACATTGGGTGAGTCATTGAAATTATGATTAGTCTAATACTAGATTCTCACTTTGCAACCTTGCATTTACATACAGTCAATGCATTTTTTTTCTTCAGAGTTATGCCTGCTCTCTCTCTCTCTCTCTCTCTCTCTCTCTCTCTCTCTCTCTCTCTCTCTCTCTCTCTCTCTCTCTCTCTCTCTCTCTCTCTCTCTCTCTCTCTCTCTCAAGAGAAATTTATTGGTAGGTCCATTCACTCCTCTCAGTTTTGAAGTTTAGAAATTGAAAATAATATAAAGGCTATATTGTGCATATTGGTAGATGTTAATGTGCAATATTTTGGAAATTAGCATAAGTCTCAGTTGCATTTTCTAGAATTTACTGATTTGTATGATAATTATTTTGCACATAGCTAGTCACATAGCTTTAAATGAATTACTGAAACTTTATTGATGTCAGGTATGTGCATACTCTGTTGCCATAATCAAATGATTGGTACTCAGGCCTTTTTTTTTTAAATTCTAGCTTTATATAGAAGTTTAAAATTTATCTGAAGCAAAATTGTCCCTTAATCGTTTAGAAATGATAAACCAGCTGTTCAGCTTTGATTTGAATTTAGGAAAACATACTAGCTCTCATTTAAATACATAACCAGATCACTTAAGATTAAAAATTGTCTTCCTCTATCTCCTGAATCCGGCCCTTCTAGAAGGACCAACAAATTGAACTTTCCTACCTGTATACAATGTAGACTTAGAGATGGTATTTGTGAGAATTTACTGTTTCAAGATGATACAGTTATAACTACCTCCTTTTGTTAGTGCTTGCTAGATAGCTGTGCACCAGTTTTTCTTCACTTTAACCTTTTGCTCAATACAATCTTATCAACATACTTCTGATAATCCATTGGGAATCTGCCAAAATATTAGCATCAGTCTCAATGTTGGTGATATTTTGTTTTACTACATATGCTTTTGGCGTGTTTGTAGTTTTTCATCAGTAACATTGCATATTTTTTCCACATTTGTATTCTGTAATTAGATATATATATAAATAAATAAGTTCTTCGCAACTGTAATAATATTACAGCTTTTGTTGCTGTAATCTGCATACAGTTTGCTCCATTTTATTTCATTCCATTACTTTTCCATTGTTGAGGCAAGTGCCCATTGGTATCAGGATAAAACAAGTGTAAAAGTTCAAGCCCCAGAGCACACCAACAAGAAAGTACTTCTGTATGCTTGTGTACTGAATTTTAATTTAATATTGACAGTTTTTTGTTGTTATTAATAGGCACCTAACCATTTCCCAAGTTCAGAGCTGCACATGACTATAATTTATATCCATGAGATTGGGGAAGGGGCATGTTTATGATTATCACTTTTGTGAATGTTAAATTTTGAAAATTTATTTAAAATAATTTCTTCAAATTTAATGTTTCTCATAATATCCTCATATATATATATATATATATATATATATATATATATATATATATATATATATATATTGTGAAAAAGATGTTTTTATTTTAAATGACATTGTTTGTAAAATGAAATTACAGTATGATAGAAGAATGCAAGACAAAACAGGAGGTAATAGACTTATCTCAAGGAGGACAGAAAGTTTTTGAGCAAATAGAAAAGAGCCAGAAGCCTGTAGTTGCTGCCATTATGGGATCATGCCTTGGGGGTGGATTGGAGGTGAGAAGCTAAAGAATAATACTATTGCTCAATTCCATTAAATTTTTGTAAAAACAAAATTTCTAACAAACATTTTTGTGTTGCATACCATATTGGATCTATCTTCACAGTTCACTAATGTATGTTTTCCATCATACTTAAATTTCCATTCTATAATTTAGAACTGTTTGAGATTAAGGGATGAAACTGGAGATACTAATAAATCATTATTAGGAGATGTGTTGTGGGAAAGAACCATGGTGAAAAATAAAAATAAATGCCAGCAGTCAGCCTTTGGAAGAACTTTGATGTGTATTGCTACACCCATACCAATTCCTGTTTTGTAGACATTGTTATCATTCATGTTGATAGATTTAAAGTTGCTATATTTGTGTCCAGATCTTCATATAATGGTGAGTCCTTGTGCATGCATTCTTAAAATAATGTCTTGTTACGAGTCAATGCTCTTAAAATAAGCAACATAAAAGAGTGAAAGAATGTAAGCTTTGTAAAATGTAACAAATAATTTTATTTCCCTAGAATACAACAGAAAAATGAGGAAAATAATGCAACATCCAGTATTGTGAATTAAATGCCAAAATGATGCAAGAATTACAAATACAAGTCTTAGTAACTTAAAGTCCTTAATAAAATTCATTACAAGTCAAAAAGAAAAATGAAATCAAAACTGAAGTTGGTGATGTGTCAGTGGTAGTTATTGAAGTGTTGATGTATCAACAGTCTTTTGTTGAATCACAGTAATATAATTCTCGGTTTAAATTTACCATAAATTCCAAAGAATTTCATTAGAGCACTTTTATATTTCCAGAAAAAATAGTCACTTGAATTCAGTAATTTGAAGACAATACAATTCAGCCCAAACTGGTCACAACATAATACAACTAGAAGGTGCTAGATGTTAAAGCATGAATGACCAAGTCCTTACAATTACAAGATTTTATAGTTCTCTACTTGCCCTCGCGTCACAATTAGAACTTAAAAATAAAGTCATTACCTAATAGAAAATGTCCTCCTAGAATGGTCTAATGAGCCTTGTTTGCTTACAACACAACATGTAAAGTTCAGTTAGGAAATTACAAAAACCTGACCCAAATAAACATCATTACTCCCTGTTTACCTGAATAATAATCCTGATACTAAGCTCAAACATATAGAGAATAATTAGCTGTGTATTAGTTGTTGATATAAAATGAAATAATTTTTTTTTTAAGTTAATCAGTTAAAGCAGAAAAGAATTCAGTTTTGGACAAGATCAAGTCCAACATACAATGTTTTATTACAATAGCATGTAATGAAATATTTTTTTAAAAATTAACAAATATTTAAATATACATAAGTCTTAAATACTGTTTTTTGGAATGTTTTCCTTTCCATTTGAACTTGTTAGATTTTCTTCAGTATAGGACATAGGACACCAAATTAAAGTGTGAGAAAATTTGTCTAGTTCCACTTCTCCACCCAAAAAGAGCATTTAGTTTGCATTTTTTAAATATTTCTTTTATTAAAGAATGAATTTTTTAAAATTATTAAATGTCTAATATTGCTCCCAGACAGTAGTTTATAGTACTATTGAATTGACTTGTTTTGAATATAATGAACATGAAGAGGATGCTGATGAATAAAAAAAAACCCACATAGAATTGCTTCTGACTGCATCAAAACACATATTTCCAAGAGATTTGTTTAGATGTATTAAAGATGTTTTTGTCTGGCTATTTTGACCACACATGTGTTTCAAGTCTATGCTCTTAAAATAGGTAACAGAAAACTCAACCCAAACTGGTCACAACATAATTATATATATATATATATATATATATATATATATATATATATATATATATATATATATATATATATCTACATGACCTCAGGTCACAGGATTTTCTAAAAATGCAAAACATTACCTAATGGAAAATAATTTCTAGAATGATCTAATGAGCCTTGTTTACTTAAAACAAAAGTAACCTTAATAAATTTCAAAAACTACCCAAATAAACATATTTACTCCTTGTTTACCTGAATAAAAATCATGATATTAAGCTCACACACATAAAGAATAGTGAAGCTATTATTAGTTGTTAACATAAAAAGAAATATTTTGTTAAAGTCAATTAGGTCAAGCAGAAATTAAAATTGGGCAGGGTCAGGTACAGCATTCACTGTTACATTACAATTGCATGTAATGAAATATTTAAAATATTAGACTAACAGACAAACAAATAAATATACAAAACATGCAGAAAGTTGAAAGTTTGACCTTTGTTTGCATATTGGACCCAATTTTTTTTTGTCATGGATCCAATTTAATTCCAATCTCAAACTCTTCCTACTTTTCTGCATCTGTTCATGTGCAGTGATGACTTGTTTGCTTTAGATCTAAGGCAAAAAGGTAAAAGTCCAGAACACTAACTCATTTTGGCCTAAAATAACTAGCATAAATTTTTTTAGGTTTTTCGCTGTATTTTTTTAATGCAAGTAGAATGGCTTAATTATATTATATCATTATTGAACTAAATCTTTCCTTTGATGTAATATCACCGACTTATTTATCATGAATGATGTTGGCAAACAGAGCTCATAATTAGGTATTACCTTATGAGGCATAATTGTTGTTGTTGTTGTTGTTGGGCTTAACGCCATTTTTCAGCACATGATAGGCTATTTATGGCGGCCAGTATTAATGGTGGAGGAAGAAACCGGAAAGAACCACCGACCCACGAGAAGCTACTGGCAAGCTTTCTCACATATCCACATTCGCCGAATCATAGGCTCGAACCCACGCAGACAGAGGTGAGATGGCAGTGATCCGTAACGGACAGCGCTTTAAACCACTCGGCCACTCGGGGCCCTGGCATAATTGTTAAACATGAGGAAAATGAATGAGTTGTTCAGATTTAATGATCAAATAGATGGTTTCATTTTTGTCCTCAGTTGTGACATCTCAAGTAGGATTTAAAATTTTTGTTCTAAATTGCATGATGCTGTGAAATCACATTCATCAAACCAGCTAAGAAGAGCTTAATTATATACTGATTATTTTTTTGGTAGGTAGCCCTGGCATGCCATTATAGATTGGCCGTGAAGGACAAGAAGACTGGACTTGGAACCCCCGAGGTTATGCTGGGATTGCTTCCAGGGGCTGGAGGCACTCAGAGGTTACCAAGGCTGGTAAGATAAGAATATATTGGCCAAAATAATTTTGTATACTGTTTTCTTTTAAATCCCATTTCACTACTTTTTGTGTAAAGCATTTCACTGAAATTTTTTAAGGCAAAGAAGGTTCTAATTCTGGTTTTTTTTTCTTCTAAATTGTGTTAGTTGTAAGAATCAAGTTTTTTCTCAACATTCAAGATAGAACTTAAACAGTCTTGTCTCCTTTCTAACAAGCATGTCTAGAATAGACATGAAACTAAGTTCTGTCTTTAAAATATATGCTAGCAGTACTCAAAGGTGCAAGTAAAACGCCTACATGCCAACCATTACACTTTTGGCATAATCATTATGCTTTTCTCACCAAATAATGGTTTGGGCATCTTTGCATGTGGAACGCTTTCTGCTACATTAAAAAATATTAAAAAAATAGAGCATCATCTCTTTAATTCCAATGATATAAATTTGAGAATATTCTTAAAATGGTAACTGCTGCATAAGAAAAGCTTATGGGTTTCTTCAAAAGTGAACATTGCCTAGCAGAGTAATTTAATAGATGAGCTAATGTTAGTGAAGCAGTCAATTTTTTTTAAAGCCAGATGTTAAGTAAAATGCTTTACAGTGTGAGTTGTGGATGTTATATAACGGAAAATGTTAAGAACAGATGGTTCTATTCAAACTTCAAAACATGTCAGATAAAAAAAGTGAAAAATCACACCTTTTGACAAACTTTAAAAGAAGAATATATGAGTAATGCAATTCAGCACTCTGATCACCTGACCATGATCATTGCAGAATTCCAACTTGTGTTTATTCAGTGAAAGTTACACTTTTAGATTAGTAGATATGAGTGCTGAATATAAATAAATTTTTGTATATTTTGTGTTTGCATTCTGGTCCTAATAGAATTGAATTTGGCCTTTTTGGACAAGTATATGAACCAACTGCAGAACCAGGTTAGTCATAAAAATTAATCTTTTTCATAAATTTGTATTTCTGGTATGTAATATATAGATTATATGTTTTACTCCAAAATTACATCTTTTTGCCACTTAATATAGCAGTAATTACGTTTAAACCTCTCAGGAGGTTGGCATGTATGAAAACAGTTATTTTTTACCAAAGACGAGCACTTAAAAGTAAAATGTCGTAGTTGCTGTTTGGCTACCTAAAGAATAATAATGCAGCAGCTAGAAAGTTACATTAGTATTTTCAATTTACAAGTGTACACCATGTTTTATGCTAAAAATAGCACATGCTGTTGAATTCTCATCATAATCCCTTTAAAATTGTAAAACTGATAGATCTTGTATTAAAGGAAAACAAACTAATATTCATTTGTGTGACAAAAAGATAGTGAGTTTGTAGATATATATACCAAATTTTTAATAAGCTTATCCTTAATGATGTGCAGATATGTTTACTGCTATAATTTCACCCCAGGTTATATGAAAAAATTCACAAAAGCATGGACTACAATTCAAAGTATCAATTATATCCATTGTGTCATCTACACAGATGCTACATGTCAGAGTTCTGTTGACTTTTAGAAATATCACAAAAGTGCTTGAGGATGCTATGTTGAGCTAAATTTTCTCATCAATATTATTATAAATGAGGCCATTTCTTCCTCAAATATGTTACCAGATCATAATACCTTAGGAGAACTATTACTGACTCACAAATCCAGCCCTCCCAGAGGTAAAACTTCTTAGCTAAAAAGTAAAAGTTATCTGCCTGCCTGGGTGATAGAGTGCTCTTTCCTTGATACTGAGATTTTTGTCAAGTTCCATGAAATTGTCAGTTACTACTTCCACTTGTGCTGTGTAGCACACTCTCGACATAGTATGGCCTCACAAAATCTACAACAAGAAGTTTGAAAGTTTCTACCTTAAAGCAAGTTGGAGGAGTTTCATCTTTGAAGGAAAGTTTACTCCATTTCCAGCTTTTCTTTTCTTTCTGTCATCAGTGACATACATTCAGACTTTTCACTGTTATCAAATTGCTGTCACACATTTAGGTGCCCTTGGTACATACCTGTAGGTATGGTGTATAGTATAGAAAAAACATGTAATATATTGTATAATTTCCACTATGTCCAGATACATAGATATGAGTTTTCTATATTATCTTCTCTTAGTATCAACATCATAGTTCTATACATGACACTTCACTAATTTTACACATATAGAAAGTCATTGGGCCTCTCCTAGCATTTCTGTTTTATTCCAAATAAATTTGAATATGGAATTGATGTGTCTATTGTCTTGAATTTGCTATGGTGCCATTGGCCAGGAATGTGACAATATGTTAACAGTATTTTGATGTATCATAACAATATAATCCAAAATGCCCTTATTTGAATTCACTCTAATTCCAAATTAATGTTTTTATCCAAGAATATTATATAGCACTTTGTAATTCCATTATATAATAATTTGAATAAATCCATCCAATTAAAAATTTAACACAATAGTAAGACTGATTCTGCTCAAAATGTATAAAAATGAATTGTCCTAATCTAAACAAGTTTGTTACCCCCCCCTCCACTTAACCTAGCTCACAATTACCATTTTCTGGAGGAAAAACAGAATCAAAACTATGTATCACTCAAACTGAAGTAAACCGTGTTTACAGTTAATAATGATCTGAATATTTAATCTCTACTCATAGAGAAATGTATTATGTTGTTTACAAAATTAATGTCTCTGGTCAATTTTGGATAAAGTTCATGTACAAAATATGGATATAAAGGACATAAAATCATGGAGGAAAACCAACAAACAGTAAAAATTGAATATACATAACAAGCTACCTAAAGGGAAGGTACATAAGTATATATTGAGGGTGAAGACATCATTTTGCACAGAAAGGTTCAAAACCATATGATTTACTGGGGAGCAAGATAGAGAGTAACAAGAGCTGTAGTTACAATCTCACATCAGAATTATAGACTGGTCGTGTGGATCAAAATCCTGTGCCCCTTCCCAACCATGAGAAATAGACTACATTATGCTAACCAAGATGGCCCTGTTTCTTTACAGCTTGACTTGTTCATATAACTCTGATCACAGTCAATCATACAGTATCTGCCACCAGAAGAACCAACTTGGTCCAATTCCTTGACTAACATAGTGTTAGTAGGCATCTCTTTGCTTCCCAGCTTAGTGTCCATTAAACCAGAAATAAAGTAGTGAAACTGCTGCTGGGCACTACCTGTGGATGAAGTCCAATTTATACAGGGATTCTCATGGATCAGTCTAACCCACATAGTTCTGTTAGGCACTTCCTGCATACAATGCGCAGTTTATACAGAAATTCTCATGAATCAGTCTAACCTAAATTATATTGCTAGGCACTACCTGTGGACAGTGTCTTGTTTATGTAGGCACTTTCATGAATCAATCTAACCTGCATATTGCCGCTTGACACTTTTGGTGTATGATGTCCATTTTGGTTCTTCTGTTTCCGAGATGTGTCTCTTGTCTTCAAGTCTTTGCTACTCAAAGAGAGCTTCTGCTTGGTAACACTTTGGAAGTAACAGGATCAAACTCATGAAGTGCTGAAAGTGTAGTAAGCTGCCATTCTCTACATTCTTCTCAGAGCCAGTTCACAGGTAGCATAAGAGACATCATCTTCATTACCTAAATCCAAATGATGAAGATGGGCTATTAATTGTTCCCTTATCATAATTAGATCTTACTATGATGCATGAAGACTCACCTTAAAGGCCTCAACAGAAGTAATTTTTTGCCCATTCCCATCACAGTTTTGACTTCATTCCTCTGCAACATTTGCCTGGTCTTCATCAGGTAATCATTGACTAAGGAAGAATCTACTTCAGATTGCTTCCACAGTCTGACAGAAATATTACTGACATTTTCTGCAGATTCATTTTCTCACAGACACCTACCTTTGAATTGTAGTTGGTGGTTCTTCAAGCTTGACACACCAATTTTCAATTAACCATTAATTCCAATCAGTTGATTTTTGTTTTCAGTTTTCATGGCAATCAAACTATTAGGTCTTGGCAGTCCACAATTCAACATGGACACTAAATTTTTCAAGTAAGTTGCACTATGATGGATAAAGTTTAAAGGTACTTGAAGTTCTAGTTAGCAAACTAAAATCTGAATTCTTTATAATTTGCAGTTTTATTGTTACTCTTTGTCATCCCTAATTGCTTCATAGATTTCTTCTTCTAAAGTATATGAAGGTTGATATCATCAGTATTCAATATATTTTCTAATAATGGATATTTAGGATTGTTTAGTATGTATTCTACTCAATCTAAATTTTGTTTTATTTAGATTGATCTCCCTGAGGCTCTAGACATGATGTTGACTGGCAAGACGATTCGTGCTGACAAGGCAAAAAAGATGGGCTTAGTAGATGGAACCATTGAACCACTAGGTACATGTTTTGTATATACTTACTGCTGCAACAAACACATATATGCTGTACTCTATAGTACATTGCGGATTGTTTGTCCTACGGATTCTCTGTACATTTTGTGGATGAAACCTGAAAAATACTCATTACGGATTGTTTATACAAGACCATGGAAAATGGCCAAATCAACAAAAAATTAAGCCATAATTGTTCATTCCACTTCTAAAATTTCTTTTACTAAGAAACTTTATTTTATTCTGTCAAAGAAGTGCTTATGCAATTGTTCCCACACAAACTGGTAAACTGTCTGCATGCATCGAATGGACAAATAGGCAGTTGATTTTTTTCAATGGTGGCCTAGTGTCATGTGAAGAGAAAATTGGAAGAAGTGAAAAAGTTGAATGCTAGACAGAATTTATACAGATATTTGACCACATATAAAACAGTCTAACAAAGGAGTTCATTATGCTCACTGTGGAGTGTGTGTAAATTGAATTTGTCATACATGGTCATAGAAGTAATGTAAAAAGACATGTTCAGTGCAGATCTCACAAAGAATGGCTTAAGATAAAAAACAAAAATAAGTCTCTGTCATCTTTCTCTACAGCACAGTGTCCAACAGTGAAAAATGGCACATGATCCATGGTGAAGTGATGATAAGTCAGTTTTTGGCATAGTTGAACTTGCCATTGAAAACGGCTAATTCGTTATACAGGGGATTCTGGTCTAACCAGAAACTTACCCCAAGCCATAAATAGGTTTATTAGATAAGCTGAGTTTAAAACTTGTCAACAACTTTTTATAGCTCTATTTAAAAATGGAATCTACAATCATGCACCAAAAGTGAAACACACAATATTTAGGTACATTATGTGAGGTCACATTGTTTTGAAAGTTCTGTTTAAAAATGGTTTTATTTGAATCTAGCCATTACATGGTGCTGCCATGTGTTTAATTAGAGACTAAAAGTGGACACTTTTGTTACATGAATGAATTGATCTAAAGACCTTTTAATTAGACTCCAAAGATAGTAAAGATTATTCAGGAAATTTTTTAATAATCTATTTGACACAGTTTTCATGCACATAAACTGAGCTATCGTTTGTTGAAATTCTTTGCTAATTTTATAGCCTTCCAATTTATATTACAATGGAGATCAAGATAACCACTTTTTTTTTTCTGTGACAAGGTCCAGGTTTGACTGATCCAGAGACACGGACACTTCAGTATTTGGAAGATGTTGCTGTCCAGACTGCAAGGTATGTATTTAATTAATGTACTTTCCTCCCACACAGATCAGTATGCATATGTTGTATATAGATCATTAGTCTGGTATTATCACATGGTCACATGTATTGATATGTATGTGTATAGATATTATAATTTGGTCTTATCACATGATTTTCACATTTATTGATATATACAGGTGCAAATATTTGTTTTGTACTATTGCATTATGGTAATATGTACATAAAATGGATGCATATTTAGTTTTTTAACCTGCATCAGATATTGACATGCTTTGCTGTCTGTGGAATTTAACTACTTGACCTGTTAAAGTGGCATAGCTTTTACTGGAATACCTTACCTTTCTCAATTGTCAGAATGGTGGAGATTGTAGGAGTATATTTTTCTACATAAGCTGGAATACTATCAAATGGTATTTTTGCTTTGAACACAGGCATGTGAGAAGAAATAAAAGCACCAGTATTTATGATTCATATTGAGACTTAACATGGTCATATAATAGACTACATGGAAGCAGTTACTTTAACTTGCATTGTAACACCTGTTTTAAAGAATAACACTGGCAGAATGCATTTTAATTGGATATTTGATATACATACTAACATCCAATCTGCTTTTTCCACAGGATTAAACTTTTGCAAAATACTCTAGCACAGTATTATTTTCTTTCTAGGAACCTTGCTGATGGAAAATTAGAGCGGAAAAAGAAGGAAGGACTAATAACAAGTAGGATATGTTGGAATCTGAAATGACATTGTACATATACATCCTAAATATTTCAAACCATTGTTTACAATATCTGTTGTACACACATGCTTTGGAAAAGAACCCTGTTGCGGTGTGTAGCATCATAAAGCTTATGTACATTCTAATATTCCTTTGCTGATTAATAGCCATAGAATGTTTTTATTTTGACATAAATGTTAATTCCCATAGAACATGATATTCACTTTCTTGGGATCAGTAATTAATAAGTATTGTTACCAAGAGGAAACATTTTTCTCATATGTTGTAAGATTGAAACTTAAATTTTCTTCCTAAAATAGTTTGCCAGAAATAATACCTTGGGAGATCCACTACTACCAAGCAAATTAAACTATCTCAGATTAAAACCTAATAACTAAAATTTGTCTGTGCATCTTCATGGCAGTTAGGGTGATCTCCAATTGGTACATGAGTTGGTGCCAAGTTGGCAGATATTTCAGTTGCTACTTCTGCTTTGATAAGTAGGAAACTCTCTACAGATAGAAGTGTCACAATCCACACACGAGCATATGGAAATTTTCTATCCAAAAGCAAGTTGGAGAAATACTCCCTCTCTTCTAATTTCCAACTTTTATATTCTTTCTTTCTTCAGTATCAAAGTTTCTAGCTTTTCATTGTCATCACCTTTCCATCCTCACACACTTAGGCACCTTTGGTAAACACCTTCACAGGTTGCAATTGCATACCCTCACATTGCTGTAATCGTATTTAATTTGGTAATTAGGTGCAGAAAAGTCCGATCAGTTTTCTATTTTAATCCAGTCTTATTGTCTACTTTGTGGTTTTATAAGTGATGTTCAGACTGTTCCAGTGGCCGAAGTAGTTAAGAGTCTTCACCTCAGAAGCAGGAGGTTGTGGGTTCGAACCCAGTTAAGTCATACCAAAAGCTTGCAAAAATGGTACTAGCAGCTACTTCACTTAGTGTTCAGCATTATGAGGTTAGTGTTAGGATTGGTCTGCATATGACTGGGTGGGACATGATGATAAATGTCTCTGGCATGATGATTCAGTACTAGACATCACTTTAAACTGCCACTCTGTAGATATTGTGGTGATATGACTGAAATGTTTTAAAAGCTACATTAAAAGTCTAAATAACACACACACAGATGACAATTTACTGATTTTACATGTTTTGATCATAATTGTTCTTTCATGCATGTAACATTGTCTTACAATTTATATTACAGTATCAACTTAATAAATATTAATACTAGTGCATTTCTATGTGCACGTAACCTGTGTACTCTAGAAAACTCAAAATATATTCCTGTATGGTTTCCAATGTGGTTAGGTACATACAGGTAAGTTTTTTATGCATAGTTTACTCACAGCGTCTACTTCATAGTTATTGTGATACTTCACTGATTTTACTTTGTTTAGATGGTCATTTGGTTTTTCCGATTAATAATTTTTACGAGAATTGATATTTTGGCATCCACTTCACAAGTATTAATAGCGGTGCTTCACTACTCTACCTGCATGGGTGGCTACACATGCCCTTTTACAGTGTGTAGCTCTGCACATACACTCTGAAGTTAATAAGCAGGACACGTTATGCAATACACCTGCATATTTTGTATGCTGGATATTGTCTTAAATTTTTTCCATGGGCAAGACCAAACTGACAACCACTCTATGTGCAGAGATGCTACCTTGGCATACAATTGTGCAAACTGCAAAATTAGTACAGATTCATGCACTTGGAGATCAGTGATATGTAAGAATCCACAAATTAGTTTAAAGTCATGAATGTGAAAATGCACTCTGCTTTATATAGATTTTTTTATTTAAGCATTTACTATTAAATAGATTGTCATGACAAAAATTATGCCACAGTGCTAAAAAAAAGAAAAACGCCCTATGGGCAGGTGACTTATAATAAAATCATAAGCCCTGACTTAGATTCCATAAACCTGAACTACAGTTTCCATATGCCCCAAATTGCCTCCTTTTTAATATTTGTCACACAGTATTGCATTTGCTACACACTAAATATGAAATGATTTTAACAAAATTATTATAGGAATAAATGATTATGGTTGGGTATTTATCGATGTGTAAATTTTACATAATCACTCACATAGTAAATAAAGTCCAAAAGGACTTTATGTGTAAATTTTACATAATCACTCACAAAGTAAATTAAATCTGAAGAACTTTTTTGTTAACTTTGTAAGTGATTAGATAAAATTTACACATCGATAAATACCCAGCTGTGATCATTTAATCCTTATAACCAATTTACTTACTAACATCAGATTAGCATATTTAACCAACAAAATATTCACTTTTATGTAGATATAAGTTTTTTTCATGAGCCTCTTGACTGCGATAGAATACATTGTACATAACCTGATCTTTGCTTGCCAAGATTTGTTGATACCTTATACAGTAATATGGAGTAGAATGCCATAGAAGGTCATGCCAGTGATATATTTTTATGATCATTATTTTAAGAACAGCTGCTGCAGTATGTTGTTGAGGTAAAATGCAATAATTTCCAAAGCTTGTTTTGTAAAGCCTACATGCCTTCATTGGCAAAAAAGGATGAGTGAAGGAGTGCAGGAAGGTCTGTGCAGTTTCATTGTTTTAACTTATAATGGTCCATTTCTTTCTGTGGTTGGCATCTTTTGATTGGAAATCACAGGAGTGGGTGGGTTGGTGTTATTATTAGGGTGTAATGGGTTGATATAGATAAAACTTAACATCAGATGACATGAAAACAGAGAGCCAAAAGTAGTCAGCAGAATTTATCGATGTGTACAAATTCTACTTTAGTATCATATGACCATTTACATCCAATCGAATTGCAGAAAATGCATTATCTTCATAAAAATTAGAATTATATTAAATTGATTTAATTATTTATTTTGATTTATATAGATCAATAGTGTTTAGATTTATTAGCATCTGAAGTGTGTATTGATATATACAGTTTCTGTTTACCCTTTAGATGTTGTTCATAGGTGCAACTTAATGTTTAACCAGTGTCTTATTTCACTAGTGTCATTATGAGCAAGGAACAACTTAATTTTTTTTAATTAGGCTTTAAGTTGAAACATCTTGAACATTGCAATAGCAATTAAACAAGACCATTAACAAATATTAAAATGAGTGTTTTTGGAAAAATTGGTCTTTCTTTTTTATCTCTACTCTGCCAAAAGATGACCAATTTTTAATCAAAGACTCAAAAATCATTCCACATTAGACCAAAACTATCCAAATTACAACAATAAAGTAAACAATTAACAGTTTGACATATACACACACTAGCCTTAATCCTATTAGGCAGCCACATATTGCACCAGTTGCAACAATTGCTAGAACAGTTCTGGTCCCCCTAGACTGGTTTTGGCTGATTTCTGGTACACAAGTATCCAAAATATTAATTTAGAAACATGTGTATTTTAAAGCTATATGAGCACCAGTTATAATAACCCAGGCAGTCTGTTCCCTATTCATAAATGACATGCATCACTTTGTATGCAAAATTTACAGCCTTCAGTATAAACAGACAATCTTCACAAAGGGAAGGGACATACACTGGCTTAGCTTTTAATAATTTACTAGTCTTTCAACATCTTATAAGTAAATTTCCACATCATCACAATCAAAGTTTTCTCAGGCCAATTTTGTATTGGATATGCCAACAGGCACCTCATTTAAAACACATGAGGGGCCCAATCTCATATTTTATTATCCTTGGACATTGGAATATCAAATTTGTTTAGCATTGTGCCACTAGAGGTATTGTATGGCTTATCAGACCATTTGTCCTTTTTGTTAGGCAACTGTTTACACATCAGGGTTTTTCAGTTTGTCATCAATGCTTGTTAAACCTAATTGATTAGCACATTGAGACCTGGAACATGTCCTAGATTGAACCTTACATCAAAGAAGTTTTACAAATGTGTGTTTAATATGCAGGCCTCCAACTCCTCAATCCCTTAACCCAAGAGGTCATTGGGGCACCACAGTTGACTTAACAACCAATTCTCTCCATCTTTCCTTGTTCTCTACTGCCCTTTGGGAATCTCCAAATCCCATGCCTATCCAATCCTTAATGTTTTCTTCCCAACTCTTTTCTGACTACATCTTCTTCACCCTCACACTGTGCCTTGCAATTCCATATGATCTTGAGATATGACCATACTTCTGTTTGTGCTTTTTTACAGTGGTCAAGAGGTCTTCATAGGATCTGATGGCTTGTTGGATCCTGTTGAAGACATCTTTGTTGGTTAGATGGTCAGTGTATGAGATGACCTAGATCTTAAGGTAGCATCTCATTTTAAAGGTTTTATTCCTTTTTGTATATCTGATGTGAGCGTCCATGTTTCACAAGCATACAGAAAGATGGATATGATAATTGAGCACATCAGCCTTATTTTGAGCACATCAGATGTACCTTTCCATATTGGTCTTAACTTTGTTATTGCTGCTGTTCTCTGCAATCATGCAAAGTAGTTCTGGCTTAGAGCCCTCATCTGTGATAATTGATCCCAAGTACTTAAAGATTGTGACTATTTATAGCGCTGTCCACTGACCTTGATTTCTGCACTGATGCATTTGGTGTTGTTTGTCATCAGTTTGGTTTTTTCAGTGCTAATCTTCATACTGTATGCTGTAGAGGTTGTGTTGAAGCAATCAACAAAGTCAGCCAGTTCTTTTTCATCTTCTAAACCAGCAAGATCATGTGTGAAGCAGTATCAATCAATATCTTCAGTAAAGTGAAGGTTGGTGATTGTTCTTCCTTCAATGCTGACAGTGCCCTTGTGGTCATGCAAGGTATCCTCCATGATCCTTTCCAGGAAAATGCTGAAGAATGTAGGTGACAGTATGCATCTATGTCTGACTCCAACTGTTGTTCAAAACCAATCTCCTATTCTACCATTGATGAGGACAGCACTGGTGGCTTTGTTATAGAGGTGCTCAACAGCTTGCTGTAGGTTAGAACTGATGTACTTCCTCATAGTTGTCCATAAGGCTGCATGCCATATCCTCTCATGCCTTTTTGAAATCTATAAAGATGTGGAATAGAATCTGCTGATGCTGAAGGTATTTCTCACAAAGGAATCTGAGAATGAAGATTTGTTCTGTGGTGTTCCTTACTGATACATGCAAACCATTATGCTTTTGGTATAATCATTACACGTTTTTCATGCAATTACACCATATGCATAAACATATCAGGATGACATGTTTTTGGTATATCCCGTTCCGAAAAAATTAATAATTTGTTTTCTCATTTTTATTAACATCACAACAATCCCACTGACCATATTCTAGAAAAGACGACTTCTACCTAACTACGAGATTTGTCCGTAATCTGGCATGCAGTTTCCTAACGCTTATGTTCTTTTTTATAGCAGCTGCCCTATTTGCAAGAAACATGCTGGATTCTACTTCAAACTTTTGAACTTGGTTTCTATTTATAGCAGCTGTATGTCTTAGTAAGGAGAGAATAAACTGGTTTTCTAACTTTCAATCTTTGCTTGCAAATTCTTTTTTCTATTTTATATCTGGCACAGAACCAGTCTATAACCTTTTGGCACTAAAAGTGGTCAGATTTATTTTAGTTGATGCATGTGTTAGGAGCAAAAAGGTTTTTCAAATTATTTCACAGATGGATTAGAAAAAGATAAAAAGTAAATTCAGAGATTTTAACATGAATTACATAATACAGTATTCCATTCTAGGGCAGTTTCATGTCAATTGTGAGCTGTTTGGAAAGGATTTCAACATTGGTTTTGGTAGTAAAATAAAAAAAATGAATTAGTTGGTTTTACTAACTCCATTACTATTAGGGAACTTCTTTTTTACTGCAGTGGCATTATTTACCGAGTTCTTAATAGAACATGTACTACCCCTAGCGGTAGAAGACTATGCTGGTCCTTTGTTCAAACGGATGTTTCCTGATTCCAAAATTGCAAAAAAGATGCATGTGCAAGAATAAAATCATTTAATATTGTAGGTATTTAGAAGAAGATACTGAATCACTTAAAATGCAGAGACCATGAAAATTGGGGCCATTTGGTATTGCCACAGACAGGAGTAGTGATTATGATGTCAAAAAGTTTTAGTGCTCTTCTTTCATTACCAGAATTAACAGCAGATTTCACTGGAGAAAACATTTTTGATTTGCTTCATAACATTTTGAATAAACATAAGTTGGCAGAACTGTTTGGGGTTTTCAGCTGATAAAGTATTAGTGACGACTGGAATTTATAAAGTAGTTGCATTCTGTATTTTGAAAAATATCTCCATCAGTGTGCATATCAGGTTGTCCCTGTCATATGATGCACCTTGCTGGAGGAAAGGCTGATGATAAATTAGAAGGAGAACTTAAGAAGTATCAAGTTGACATTTTGCCTGACAATGTACTTCCTATAGACATAGTTGATCTGCAATGGCATCTATTTCCCAGCTAAAAGACCCAATAACTGGAAAATACACCTTTTCTCTTCTTTGTCAGGTTATGAAAGGAATATTCATTCTTTACCATTCTAATGCTGACTGTGAGAGATTGTTCAGTATTGTTAACAAAAATAAAACAGAATTCAGATACAGGCTCAGTAACCCAGCACTTTGTGCTCAATTTTGTGCAAAACATTCATAGTCTCAGCTGGTACAAAGTGTTTTGAAATGCACTATGAGTTTGTTGCTTTTAAAGCTAAAAGTGCTACATAAGAAAACTTGCAGCAGTTATTGATGTTAAAGGACTAAAATTGGCAAATAAATCATTTTGGACATATGCTCATTGAATTTTATGTGGATTACTCATTTTTTTTCTGCTCAGATTACTCTTTTGTCCACTTGGACATTTTTTCCTCACCAGTTTTTGGCATGTATTCTTCATGTTTTGAAGCCTGCTTGGAAGCCTGCCTGCTCTGCAGCAATAATTTTCTCTGCTTGAGACTTTAGTCTGTTGAGAATTATCTTCAGCATGACTTCGCTCAGTTGACTGATCAAACTGATGGTTCTGTAGTTATGGCATAGCTGTAAATTTCCTTTCTGGGTATTTTGATGATCAAGGATTGAGTCCATGTGGTGGACCATTCTTCTGTCATATCTTGTTACAGATTGTTTTTAGTACTGTGACCATCTCTTCTCCTCTGCTTGAATGAGCTCTGCTGGTATGTTGTCAATACCAGGTGACTTTCCTTTCTTTAGTGCCCAAACTGCAATTTCTACTTCTTCACAAAAAAAAGGCTTGTCATCAATTTTTTTTTGCCTGAGGGCAATTTAGTTCTGCTGGATCTCCTTGGGTCTTATGATTGTACAATTCTGAGTAGTGTGACATTTTCCTGATTTGTCTATGATGATGGTAGTTTTCCCTTGTTTATGGGTTGTGAGATCTTTCACCAGTTGATATGCTATTTTGCTGTCATTTCTACTCGATTTTGCAGCATTGTCTTTCTTTCCAGGTTTCTTTTGCCTTTGTCATGCTTTTCCTGATCATGTTGTTTATCTCTCTGTATTTTCTAGCCTCTTCATGATCTCTTTTTCCTTCTTCAGGTCTCTTCTTTTGTCGCATAGTTCAAAGACATCTGTTGTAACCCAATATTTTGTTTGACAATATTTGCCAATGATCTCACTATCTGTGCTAGTCACAGCTGTGTTGAATGTGGTTGTTAAGGACTCTGGGTAGGTGCCTTGGCTGTCCACGGTTATCAAAAGTGCAAATTTACCACCTATCATTGCTTGGAAGGCTTCTGCAACTTTTGGATCTTTCAATTTATCAAGGTCAAATCTGATTCTTGGTTGGTTAGGCTTTTGTGACAATTTTCTGGTGGAGGTGAAATGTTGTCATTAATAAATCATGTCCACTTCCAATATCAGCTCCTGGAAACCTTTGTGTTCTGGCAATTTTAAGTGTTGTAAAGAATCATTTTTTCACTATGATGTAGTCAATCTGGTTGTGATGTTGTCCATCTGGACTGTGCCAGGTCCATCTTCTAGATGCTTTGTGAGGGTCAGATGTGTTGGCTATCACAAGATTGTTGTAGGCAGCAAATTCAAAGAGTCTGAGTCCTCTTTCATGTGTTTCTGCATTGCAGAAGGGTCTACAGGTGCTTTGCCAGTTTGTCTGTGAATCAACTCCCACCTTTGCATTCCAGTCTTCTTGTACAAACAAAATGTCCTTCTTGGGTGAGTTGTCAGTGACATCTTGCAATTTGTTATAAAAATTCTCCGGTTGTCATCATAGTTACATATGGGTGCATAGGCCTGTATAATTGTGATGATGAAGGGAGTCACCCTCAGGTGTATGGTAATGAGCCTGCTTGAGACTGGACAGCAACCCATAATGCTGTTCACAGTGCCCTTGTGGACAAGAAATCCGACACCATGAAATTGTTTGTCACCTCTTCCTCTGAAATAGAGCTTATGCTCTTCATCTGTTGTTATTTCAGCACAATTTTTTCAGTACACTTTGCAGAGACCAATAATGTTCCAGTTGTAATTCAATTGTAAGTTCTTTCAACTTTCCCACAGTCAGTGTTCTAACTTTCCATGTACCGATGATGATGTTGTCTCTCCCACGGATTTTGGTAGTGGGGGCACCAGTAGGATACTTGTCATCTCCGTCCTGGTGTGCAGTGGAAGGTGTGGTCTGGTATGGAAGAATTGTTAGTTGTTTGCATGTGGTGTGTCAAAGGGCAAGATACAGCATGGTTACACACACACACACACACGAGTCAAAATCTTAACTGACATTTGCATATGCCTTAGAATCTGCAGTTTGAGATTCTTATATTGTCTGTTTCTTCCAGAAATTAAAGAGAAAGTTATGTCTATGCAGTTTGCACAGGACTACATATTTAAAAAGGCCAGTGAGCAGGTGATGAAAGCATCAGGCGGTCACTACCCAGCTCCATTGAAGATTCTGGATGTGAGTAGAATGCTTGTATTCCTAGTTTACAATTATCATCCTGTTCTGTATTAGTTTTTTTTGTATTCTTGTATACTTAATTTAAATGTTAAAGTGTTTGTATGATTTGTATCAGCTAAATGTGCTTTTGTGAAGTAAACAGTATACAATTCAAGAGCACATTTTTGATGATTTATGCATCCGTCACTAAACCCTAATGGAGGTGTATAGACTTGACAGTCTTTAAGAACTTGTATAAAAAGAAATAATTATATGACATTTGTTGTCTTGCCTTTTATGGAGAAACATGCAAGACAATCAACTCATTGTAAGAGTTTGCTCATAAGTCTGAAAAAAGCAGCACATTAACTGCAGAACCCTTCTTAAAAAAGTAATGAATTTTACCAAATTCCCACTCAGAATTCTCCAGTTAAACAAAATCTAAACTCTGCAGATAAACTTGTTTGGTATTGGTTATTTTTCTTTTGGATTATTAGCTCTCCTTTACAATGTAAAATAAAGAGATTGTTTTTACCCTAGCTTTTGTATTAGCATTAGTGTCCATCTAAATAAAATCTTACAGCCTCACTGCATATCAACCATACATTCTTCATGGGGAACAGTTTGGAGTGGGTTTCATAACCTCGGAGTCCAGAAGGACATAGTAAATAAATATTCATTATTACTATTTCAAATCTTTAAGTTCATGCAGCATTTTAGCTAAAGTTTTTTTCACACTTTACAAATTGTTCTACCTTGAATCAAGAAATTTGGTGAAGAAATGCATCTTGATGCACCTCATTAAAAATAAGTCACTGTGACCCTATTTATGCATTACTGTCTTTGCTTTAATTCTTTGTTGTGATTTTTCGTGCTAAAGTCATTAAACTAGATGATGGTATCCATTTTGATTGTTAAAAACCCATGCAGCCAAAACGGTCACAATTCCATTTCACATTTTACTGGCGTAGGACAAGTTTTTGCATGTTGTGTACGTAGTATCATATTTAGAATCTTGAAACGTGGTGATGAGCACTCATTGCATTGATTTTCATTTCACTGACATGGGTTACAATTTTTTGTTTGTTCACCTTTCAGGCAATATTCATGCTAGAATCATGAAATTGATAAAGATACTCACACCCATTTAAGAAAAAAGTGTCGGAAGAAACGAATGTCATTGTAACCTTTTTCCATCTTTTGCAGGTTTTGGTTAAAATTTGCATTTAGACAATATTCTTACATAGTGTATGCATACTAACCTACGTATAATCATGAAAATTGGTGAAAAGGATTCGACTTGGTAAATACTACAGCCTAATTGCAAAAAGATGTCTCAATGACCTATATTCAATGCTTTTCTGACTTAAAGTATTGTTTATTTATTAGGTGCTGTTTATGCTCAAAACATAACACATCTCGGTTAGTACTACTCCCTTACAACCAATGATGGTCCCATCTTTTCCTTACCTTTAAGGACTCCATTGTTATGCCTGCTTCCACCACAACCATCTTATGGTGGATTATCTCAGCATTTAAATGAGCTTATCAATAGAGATGTTTCCTTTAAGAAACTAAAAGCCCATGAGGTTCAAGCTTTCACTGTCTCTGTTGCCTATCTAAATCATTCTTCCTTGGAGAACCTCATAATAAAGGCAGCATTTTAGTGATCACAAACTTACAACAGAGCAAAGGCATTTTTCTCAGGGACCATTAGTTTTAGAACATGTGACCCAGAGAAATGCCATCATTCTGTAAAGTGGATCATTTACTCAAATGGTGAGTACATTCCATATTTTTATTTTTTTATCAGTTTTAACACATCAGCCTAACCACTTGACCAATTCAGCTGTGTATATGCATATATTGCTGCTATTAAAGTATAGTTGGGGAGTGAAAGTAATTTTAATTATACAATACTAACCCATCACTATTGCTTAATGTCCTTATCCTTCCTTACTCCAATGTTCTGGCATAATCATTGCCTGCAAAACGGATGACTGTTATATGCATTGGCATGCAAGTTATATGAGAAAACCATGTCTTATTGACAATTCTCCAATCTAGGGATGATATATTCACATGAAACAGACAAGGTTTTTGGCATGAAGTTGTGAAATTAAAATTAGATTTACCCTCCTCCCCATAGCTACATTTTGGAAGTTTTGTCCTTGTCTGGAGTCTAAATTTTGAAAAAGTGAAAATATTGTAATGAAACTTTGAACAAGTACATACCATATAGCATAACTTCACTGTGTTTTGTACCACAGTAACACTCTGTTGGTGCAATGCCATGCCAAGGGAAATTGTAATTCTGTGACTTGTATCATTTTCTACTCAGGAGAAAAACTTTTGAACCACCAAAAATATTATAATGAAACTTTTTCCAGTTATATATCATGTATGGTTGGTATGTTATGCACTAAATCCAAAACACCCACCCCACTTTCACAAGGACAGGATCACAGTAAGAGTAAATGTAGTAGTGGCCTGTATCTTTGTCCAGAACTTTTGAACCACTTGATGTTTTAATGACACTTTAACTAGTTATAAATGATGACATTCAATACTGAAGTCATGCCCCTGCCTGCAGGGAAGGTCATTGCATGGGAAACTATAAATCAGTGACTTCAGGTCACTTTCAGATGTAACATTTGAACAAATGAATTTTTGTTTGAAACTTTAGCATGTTGTGCATCTTTATCAGTTTCCTGTTTGCATATTCTCAGTCATGCCCCTTCTAGGTCAAGGTCACTAAATAGGCTTGATAACCCTTACAATTTGAGTGTAAGTCTCACTGAATGACCCTTAAAAACAGACATAATAATAAAAGCAATTTTTTTAAAATTCCCAAAGATTACAATAATGTTTAGAGGTAGCAGGATGCCATTTAGCTTGTATCACTTATTAAGCTGTGTTCTGATATTTTATTGAAACTTTACTCAGGTCCACACTTTATCATACCATATGGAAGAGAATCATTCCATTTTTCATATAACCAGATTTCTATTTCATAGCATAATAATTTAAAGGAAGATTAATTTAAAAGTAACAACTGTAATATAGAATATTTATACTGGACTTCTTCAGTGTGAAACAATTCTGAACATCAGCATTTGACAACAGAATAAAATCAATCAGGTCTCAGAATACTCTGTAAAATTTGTTGGGATGGTTTTTTTTAACTGATGAAAATTACTTGACTTTGCACAATGGTGAAATTTTGTTCCTAGGAAGAATACAATTTTCATTAAAGTCTCCCATTAAAATTAAATAGTCTGGATTATTGGATTTGGCTTTCTCTCTACTTAATAAAGGAAACACCCAAAGAGTTAAGTAATAGTTGGATGGTCTTTATAATTCTGCAACTTACAATTTTTTCCCTAACTTTTTTTTTTATCTAAATACATTCAAGGTTAGAAAGGTTGGAATCTATTCATTATTGCAAATTTAGCTAAGACATATCTCCTATAATTTCAGGTTGTGAAAACTGGACTTCGAGAAGGTATTGAAAAAGGCTACATGTCTGAATCTGAGGTACTGTCCATCTACACATAACAATATTTTTATGCATTTTAGAAATACATTTGACGGAAAAATAAATCCTTTATACAAATTAAAATAGACATACCATTCTGTTCGTGAGAACAGTTTGAAAATTGTGTTGAGCTTCATTAGAGCTACATGGTCATGGTCTCCTGTTATCACATGAAATTGTTAGAACTTGGAATAAACCAAATTATTATGGACATCATCTTATATTATTGGTTGAAGAAATTAGGAGGAAATAAGCCTGTTAATTGTCAAATCTTGCTCAGATTCAATAAATCTGAACCAATGGTTATCACAGTAAATTTTTTAAATGTTGAATAAAAAAAATATTTCCAACATCCATTATTTGTTGAAGATATCTAGTTGATCAAGAAGAAATAACCTATTGAATTACCAGATATTGCACAGACTCAATAAATTCAATTTAATTAATCTAAAGTGAGGTAACAACTTGATCATTTGATCTTTGTACTGATCTTCACTAAACAGGTGTCGTTGATTTTGTTCCACAGCGGCCCTTGGCATATTTAGCTAGCTGAAACAGTATTTGCTGCTGTGTATTTTGGATGCAGCTGAATGAAACTAATTAAATCAGATCCCTTGTTATATTTAAGATGGGAAATTTGGGTAGGAATAATCATAGCTGCCTTCATACACATTGACATTTGACACATGTAAGTTTCTACAGTTTAAATATTTCAAGTAACTTAAATTCTGAGTAAGTGCATATTTGGAAGAAGTAGCCTTACTAAATAAAATCTAGGTCATGTCATGAACACTTTCATTAGCTAATTGATTTTGCTTGTTGCTTGCAGGGACTTCCTTATCTACAAAAGGATGTATCTCACCATTTCAGTTAGCTCAATATTACATTGGTTTATATAGAACAACATTGTTTAGTGACACATGGCTTGTTGCACTGCTTTGTAGGAATTGTTTTTGTTACATCACTGTCATAATTGTTGTTGGAGTAGACATCAAAATGAGTTTTTACATTTAGTTAAGTTCTCAGACACCATTCCATGTAGTCTTGAAATTTAATGGGTGTATAAATAACAAGCAAGAGTTAACAACTTTTTATGATCCATTGACTTCACTTGGTATTTTGAAATTATTAATTTATTTTAATGATCTATCATTTAGACACAGTTGCACAAAAAGAATTCACACCCTGTCAAATAATTGTTTAGTTCTTGTGCTGATTTTTTTAAATATGTCTATTTGGTGATCATATTGAAATATTTCCTGAATATGAAGTGTACCTATGGTGTTAATCTTTAACACGTGTATGTCTATTTTCCTGACTGGTTATTATATATTTGTTGTTTAGTTTGGTATTTGTGCTTCATGAATACATTTGTAGTTTGGGGGTTTTTTTTGCATGCATAAATGCTTCACCACAATAAAACTTCTCTCCTGACATGATATTCTTTTTTTAAAATGAAATTTTCTTAAATGGAAGTTATGGAGATTTATATTGACCATCATTACCATTTCAGTTTTATTAAAATCTAATGATTGTCTATAATTATTTCTGTCTTAGAATTATTTGGTCTTTGCAAAATATTTTATGAAATTAAAAAACAAGTTATGAAAATGGTCATATCTATAATTAATTGGGCCATTCTGACACTTCTGAAGACTCCTGGCCAGAATATCTGATCAGTCTGTCAACATTATTGGTAAAAAAATTCCTTTTCTTTTCCACCAACAGGGTTTTGGAGAGCTTGCTATGACCAGACATTCCAAGGCTTTGATAGGCTTGTATCATGGTCAGACTCAATGTAAGAAGAACAGATTTGGAAATCCCCAAAAACCAGTTAAGTAAGGACAAAACCTTTCAATTTTGTATTTTATAATCTACATCAGTAACCTATGTATGCATTCTGATAATGTTAGATTAAATGTAAATGTAAATAATCTTTTCGTTCTGAAAGAATTGAATGGAAATCAGATACTGACATGTCAAAATAAATTGTCCTTAATCTGCATTGCAACAAGCAATGACCATAAAACTCCATGGCAGACTTAATGAATATACAAGGACACTTGCGAATGGAAAGTTCCTAGCAAAACACACTCCACCTTAACCATGAGACATGTGGTCAATACTTACCTAGCAGAGAAATCTATTCACTGGCATTATCTGAAATAATTACCTCTGTGACTGAGCTGAATTTTTGTAGTCACAGTACCATTCCACCATATTTTTTACCAGCAGACATCGCTGAACAACTAAGGCTCTATATAGATATTATGTACTTCTGAGATAGTAACAGGTATAAGATGAAATTGTTTTCATTTGCAATATGTACAATGGAGAGAATGTTGGCATACTTATATGCTACTTTAATTTACTGTGGATGAAATTTCTGTACATATTCTAATTATGGAATTGTAGATGATCTAAACACATCTAACCATAATGGCTGCTCTCATGTGTTCAAGATGAATTAGATCAATGTACATTATTTTTAGAGGGGGCCGAGTGGTCTAAAGCGCTGTCCGTTATGGATCACTGCCATCTCACCTCTGTCTGTGTTGGTTCGAGTCTAGGATTCGGCAAATGTGGATATGTGAGAAAGCTTGCCAGTAGCTTCTCATGGGTCTGTGGTTCTTTCCGGTGATTTCCCGGTTTCTTCCTCCACCATTAATACTGGCGCCATGAATAGCCTATCGTGTGCTGAAAATGGCATTAAACTCAACAACAACATTATTTTTAGCAGTTATTACAGTAGGAAAACTAATTTTCTCAGAAAAGTGCAATGAATTAATTACAACATCTATTAAAAGTAAAACAAAGGATATTGGCTTGTTTTTTAGTTTATCTATGTCCAGCAGAAGTAACAATGGCAAAGTGAAGCTTGCAGGGTATTCTTTGTAGGCACACAGCTGAAGTAAGGCCACACTGTATGCTCTATATCCCAAATTATATGACTAAATCACACACCAAAATGAAGGGAAATACAGTTCATTTACTACTACTGCTGCTCCTACTACTACTACTACTACTACTAATAATAATAATAATAATTTTATTTTCCAAAGATGACTCAATTAGTTACAAATGAGAAACTAATCTACGTTGAGGCTTTCTATTATGTACATATTAGACACAAGCTAATATGCTCTCACCCACATCCATACAGAGGCAAATACACAGTTATAAACAACTCTTCACATAAATTCTATTTTGCTGAAGAATTGGAAATGAAGCACAGGAAGTGTTTGGTGTACTTCAATAATGTTATTAGTGCTATTCCAAATACACACACCTGAAAATTAAAAACTTTTTTTGAATAGCTTCTCTTTTGTACATTATACTTTGGTGAAAGCTTAACTGTGTAGTAATATTCATATTGACAAGATATTTAACTTTTCAATCACAAAAACAAAATAAATAGAGAAAGCTAACCTGTAGCTTTCATCCTTACACTTAGGACTTCATAAGCAGACTGATGTGATCTCTACTGATTGTTAACAACACTGAAATGGTGGACCTATCTATCACATTAAGTATGAAGGAAATGGTGAAATCAGTGTCATAATTTGCTATATAATCCAGAATGTCTTTGAATGAATTCACAATAATCCGAAAGAAAATTTTTTGTCCAAAAGATAAATGCTCACTTTGATGAATAATCTGCAACAACTAACAGCAAGGATATTTGATGAGTATGCCAGAATGAATGTCCTTCCCACAATCGAGGCATACTCACAAAGTCCAAAAGAATTGACATTATATTTAATGTATACTGACCATCCAGCTTTAAGGTTGAAACAAGATCTAAGCAAGGTCAAGATGTGAGGAGCAGGTTGACAGGAACAAATAAGATTTTTTAAAAAATTAGCAAAGGTTCTTGAAAGATGATAATAACAAGATTGAGCTCAGCCACTATTTCAAGGAGAAAATGCTATCAGCAGACAACACATCAGCCTGGACAATTTGTCTTCTCATGCAGAAGCAGGTACCCATATTTTTATACATGCCAACATGCATTGACAGATGGCAACAAGGTCTTAAGATCAATGCAAGTGACACGGATGTCATTATAGCAAATGTTTTGCCTTTCCTGACTGATTTTGGCCTTGAAAAAATATGAATAGGTTTTGGTCAAGGATCAATATTCCAATACATCGTGTTTTTGCAATATGCCTTGAGAAATAAAGCAGTCCTTTTCTTTCATGTCTCCTCTGAGCACACTGCTGTGTCTGCCTGTGGCCACAATGGAAAAAAGTCTGCATGGCAGATAAAGAATGTGCACATGCATGCTTAATTTGTCTTTATCAAATAGAAAATGCACAACAAAGGCTGAATGTAAAGCAGACCAGCCAACCCTCACAACTTTGGTGTGAATTTCACGGCTCTCAATAGCTATTCGCAGATTAATGCTGCATGCCAAAAAATCACAACTTCCCAAATTCTCAATCGTCAACAATCAGGAATAAAATAACTTTATTCCATTAAGTAAAATAGCAGCAGTGGTCACTGATTCCAGTAATGTCCCATATTTGCTAGTACTGATATTAGAAGAATTGGATCTAATCATGTTATTGTTTGTCCTCCTGTAGCAAGCATTGTATAGTATATAATCTATAATTAGATCAGAAGTTTTACAAATGCTATTAAAAAAATAGGGGCCCAAGTGATTTTTCTTTTAAATGGCACATGTACATTCTCGAAGCAACTAATTCTTTTTTAAACAAACACTAAATGAAGACAGATTTTTTGAGTGGGGGATTTTTTGAGATGATGAAAGGTCAGCATATATTGTAATTTCTGTAGTTTATATTTTGTTGTGCATGCGCCTACACCCCTGATTGTTAATTGTTCGACATTCATTTTGTTTCGTAATTAAGCTAAAGTTAGAATGTTTTCACCTCTAAGGGAAAGATATTTATTTTTTTACATAAAGTGAAGTATAGATTGGCCTTGTATTCAGCCATGAAATAATGATGGACATTATGCTTTTTGCACTGTGGTGTGCTGTGAATTTTAGAACTGGAAATGTACATACAGACTCATATCATTGGTTACAATTTATGTCGTACATGTACTATATAATAATATATATGTGGTCATGTGAAAAAGCACACTGCTAGCAAAAAGCATATAGTTATTGGGAAAATTAAGAGGACCCACAGCATATTTCAACTCTGGAGTACTTGAAGCCACTTAAGTCCTGCAAGCTACCAATGCTGAAAGCATTGTTTGAGTTTTCTTGTTGAATATAACTTGCATTTCTCAGTTGGAGATCAGCAATAGTGAAAATGAAAGAGTAATTCCTATTGTCAAAAAAACTAAGACAAACTTTAGTGTCTCCTTAGATGCTGACAGTTTGCAACAATTTTAATCACCAAGACTAAACAGAGGCAAGAAACCAAAACTTTTTTGAAACAAATTTACCAAAGCCCATTTAAGGACGTCTGCCATTGCATCATATTATGACAAATAGTGTGAAGTTTGTGTATATCAGTAAATTTGGCTGCAGATGAATTTGTTCATGTAATCAGTGTAAATAATGTTTTAGTTTTTTTTTGGAATTTTCATATGATTTGGTACTTACCATCAAAGTGATGGAGCTAGTGTTATGGTTTAATTTTTCATTAATTGTGTTCAAAATTCACTAATTTGTATCCCTATTTTCAATAATTGCAAGTCTTGATGTTTGGCAGCTGTGGTAAAGACCATGAAAACCTGGAGATTGACATGACGGATCCAACACAGCTACAAATATAAATTATGCAGGATTGTACATTTTTGCATAAATACAGAGATCATATGAATCAATCCCTCCAAGTCATGTTGCCCTCCTGCAGTAGTCGAAATGGGCTGAATACCAGCCTGGCCATATGTGGTTTTGGAGTTAATCAACAGTGAAACAATCAGTAATTCAATAAAATCAACAACACTAAGCAAAGTTATTAAAGTACATGGATGAATGCTCCTTAAAGCACTATCTATAAAGTTGCATCATCAGTTTCTTTCTGGCAATCATGGCATTATTACAGTGGCTTTAGAGTTGTTAATAAAATTCAACTTAGATCCCTGTCAGTTTGGACAAACATTCTACATGCGAACAGACACATGGCCAGCTGTCCATTCCTCAGTGCAGTTAGCAAGCAGTGACATTTGATTTGTTCAGAGCCCATCAAAATGTGGAGAGGCTAATTGAAAAGCAGTGGACTCACTCTTTTGAGCCTGTCTTATGTGTGAATCAACTTCACCCACTAGCTTTCACAAAAAAATAAATACTATAAAGAATTAAATTCACATTTCCACAGTAGGCATTTTAAAAAGATCATGAAGACCATAAGAGAAAAGTAAGACATCACTATCAAAGATCAGTGCACAATATTATTGAACCTTAAAACCACATCAGCACTGATTCATGCTGTCAGATTGAATGATTATGGTTTAATAACACTAAAATGTTTGAAAGATTTGACCTAATTATCTATGACTTTGAAATTGCGTGACTTTTTTATTCAACATTTCAGGATTATTTATCTGATAAATATTTATGTGTACTAGCAGACTTGATTGACAAAATGTTGATTCTGTGGTTTTTTCCAAAAATCAGGGAAATGTGAGCTTCTTTACTATTCTGTAAATAGGCTTTCATTAGTGATTGTTCTTCTAGCAATAGTTCTGCTTCTGGTATGTAACTGTAATATTGTTCATTGGGATTAAGTATGCATGAATAAAATGAGATGTGCTTATAAGAAATTAAATTTTGGGACATTTGCAATTGAATAACAAAGGTTATTTTGAAATCATTAAACCTAATTTAAATACACTGGGATTTATTATTCTTTCTTTGATTTTTAGTATAACTATTGCTTGAATATTTTATGCTTTATCTCATTTCTCTCTATCCTTATTTCACAACATACCAATTTAAGGCAATGAGTGGAATTACAGTACTGAATGCCATTTAGATACATATACATTGAAACAATATCAAATGTTGTATAATTCATTTCTTAAAGAGTTCAAATAAATGTGTGCAAAAACTAATATTTTATTATCAGATTACAGAAATGACATTAATTCATCAAATAGATTTGATAATCTCTAGGGATGAAACATTGGTAAAAGGGGGGAATCTTTATAATATGTGGATAATTTTTTAGTTGGGATTTACATTTGAATTCCATGTCCAGGGCAATACCAAAACCCAACAAAACATAGCAAAACCACAGCAGTATTAAAATTAGTTTTATCCTATCACCCCTACCAATACATTTTGCTTCAACAACGTATATTTTGTAAAACCATGTGCCTGAAACATGACATTTTTGTTATCAAATATATTGTGCATTTTTTTAATGGCATTTATAAATATTATTGCCATTGCTTTGTAAACATCCTTGTTTTTGGGGGTTTTGTGTTGCTTTTTTTAGTTGTATTTTTAGCTTTTAATTGAAAAATATTTCAATATGCTTTGCACCTGAAACACTTATAAATTTAATTACTGAGAAACTCATGGTCTGAACAAAAACAAGAATTACAATTCCATTTTTGTGAAAGCCTTGTGACCATAAACTCAAGATTCATGTCAGTTTTGCTTTTAAACTTGTTGCATGATGATGGTAAGCAAGAGACTGTTTGTTAATTCTGCCTTTATATTGGGAAAAAATTTATGTCAATCTGGTAAAAAAAAAATGGGTAAGTTGACATGATGCACAGTTTGAGAGATATACAGGTTGCACCCATACAGTTCTACAGAAGTTATCTTAGTGAAATGATTATTTGTCAAGTGATGTTAAGTTTGCTAATGTATATCAGGTCCTCTAGGGCACAGAGTTTATCTGCTCCTTCATATGGAATTTTATTGAATACTTTTTAGGAATCTTGGAATTCTTGGAGCTGGATTGATGGGAGCAGGTATTGCAAGTGTGTCAGTAGATAAGGGTATGACAGTTTACATGAAAGATATCTCACTTGCTGGAGTTGCAAGGGGCCAGGATCAAATACAGACTGCAATGGATGCTGCTGTGAAGAAGAAAAAGATGACAAGGTGATTATAATATTCTTGCTTTCATATGATAGACGTTTATATGTTCAGACTTGATTATAAAAGATCTGGCAAAATATTCATTGTCCTTTAAACACCATACATGTTTATAATAAAATGTGTTCTAGTTGAAGATAATCAATCGTAGATGGGTGGAAAGTGGTATTGAACTTGAGACTACAGAAATACAAAGCAGGTACATTACTACTGGACTATCCTGGCCAGAGAGAATATTTCCAAATGCAGTTTGGTGCGCTCCTGTTATTGTATATCTCAGTTTACCAAGTACAGAATATTCTTTGTTAACAAAAAAATGTCATTGTGTTATTATTTTTTTTCTAAAGATACATCTTTTTATAGAAAATGGCTGTATAGCAGTGAACACTTCTTTATCCATACTTCTGGTAGCAATTTCAATAAGAAAAATGATTACTGAATAAAAATGCATTATATACATTGTTTCATTGTCATAATGTTTAGAAAGATACATTAACAGTGTTCAACTAGTCCTAGAAATTTTGCATTTGTATTTCTTCTTAATTCTGGGATTTAGCATTTTTTTAAAAAAAAATATTTACTTAGCAGCTGTTATCAGTCTTTCATTTTGTAAACTATATGGCAAGATGTTAAGTTTGACTTCAGAATTAATATTATGATGATGATGATCATCATCATCATCATCATCATTATTATTATTGCTGCTGCATTTCACAAAGTTATTATTTTTTGTTTGAGTCATTCATCAGTCCACCTTTTTACACTTCTTATAACATCCATTTACAGTTCTTGTAAGTAGCATGATTCTACAACCCCACACATGAGCAATACAGTAACAGGCCCACATTAGTCTCTTGCTTAGAAGAGTTATGCCATCTGATTATCCATCATCCAAACTTTGCTTTCACCAGCATGACTTTACTAAGGCATGCAGGAAATTTTGAATTAGGTTGATTTCTAGCAATTCATATCAATCAAAGGAATAATGAATGGTTCCTGCCTGTCTATCTACAAACTTTGGTTTTAAAACAGAAGTTTTTCAATTTAAGATCCTGTCAAGCAAACTCGAGCCCTTTTGTGATTGATTACAACTGTAGCTCTTGTTTTCATTTCAGCTTCGAGAAGGACTCCATAATGTCCAACCTGGTCCCAACCCTCAACTATAACGACTTAAGGCAGTGTGATATGGTGATTGAGGCAGTATTTGAGGATATCAACATAAAACACAGAGTTGTCAGGGAGGTTGAAGCAGTAAGTTTACAAATATAAACATTTGTATATAATTTGTCTTTTCATGGATTTGTGAATAAAAAAGGTGGATAAATGCAAAAAATGAATAAATGGATAGATGGATTGGTGAATATATGTATATGTACAGAAATAAATATTTAATGATATGATTATTTAACGATTATGATCTCTAGATGATGTTCATTTGAAAAATATTTAAAAAATATTGCTTGCAATAGTTGTTTCTTAGTTCTAATATAAAATTCATCAATAATATGAAAGTTAAAGAGAAACTCTGTTTAGATGCAGATTTATGGTCTTGTCTGGATGAAGTGAATAGAAGAGGGTACACCTATTTTGACACTTACTGGAAATACACAAGTTAAAACAATAGAAAGTTTCTGTGTTTCGACAGTATTAAAATGCTTTAAAGTCATTTCATCATAATGCAATTGCAGGTGAGACCTAGTGTTCTGTTTAATCTGTTTTGTGCTTTGGGATGGAAAAATTTCTTCAATCTTTTTTGATCATGAAGATGGCATCATACGTGCCATAACATCCTCTCCATAATGATCTTGTCAAAATCACCATTTTTAATTATCACTTGGCAAAGTAAAGACACTGGCACAGCTTAGCCAGTCCCAATAATCTGATTAAATGAGAAAAGCTGCAAAGAATGATATAAGAAGATCCCAAATTTATGAACATATCAATTTTTTTCAATTGGTTGTGCTGTAACAAGGCTAACAAGACATGATTCATATATGGTAGCATGTAAGAAGGCAGCTGCACTACATGTATCTCCATTACTACCAGTAATGTCATCAGTTCTTATACTGCTAATAAAGATTATTTGATTTATATGACATAGTCAACACTCTTTTTTTAATATAGTAAAATTTGACATGGTTATCTTCTATTATTATTCCCTCACCAATTAAGTTTAGAGGTGATATGGTATTTTGCCTGTTCATTTGTGTGTTTATTCATATGGTCATTTGTGTGCTTGTTTGTTGATTACCCTATTGATTTCTTGGGCCTTTTTTATTATGTACATGAAACTTGGTATATGGGTATATGGATGTATCTTGAGGAAAGTAACTTAACCATACTAAAGCATGGTCACTGTATTATAATTTTCGTGCTTGAGTGACATTTTATATCTTTTTCTGTCTGTTCATTTTAATCTCAATATCTTGGACCCTATTTGACCTGTGCATGAAAATAAATGTATGGATGCATCTCAGGCAGAGTAATTCGGCTGTTTCAAACTCAGGTCTTTTGGACCTAATTATAATACTTAAGTGGCCAATTTAAACTATCTGTTCCATATTTTGTATCACGACAACTGAGCTACATTCATAATAATTGAAATGTGGCTATAGCTTGAGAAAGTAAATCATTTGTCCTAAAACTGGATCATTCTAAGGTCATTTTCTTGTTTGAGTGACTTTTGTCATGTACACTCCTATATTTGGTGCATGAATGCATTTCAGAAATGGAAACTCATCCAGACCAGAACTAGATTTTTATACCCAACTAATTTTCAGCTATTCATCTATATGTTATTATGTCCTCTGAATCATAGAACCTCTATCACCTTCATATCCAAACCAAATGCATGGGGAGAGTGTCATGGTCAAAGCAGTTGAAAATGTAACTCTGGTTTTTATCTTTGTCTAGGGTTTAACTTAGTTTAACAATTTAAAAATTAAAGATACCTCATGAAACTTTAACTAAGTATATTTTAATGGTTGGGAGTCAAGGCCAAATATAATGGAATAGATGGAAAACTCAATCCTTTTTAATTTACTTGATCTCTCCAGTGTATTATATTGTAGTGCCAGGAAATGATGCTTTCACCACAAGTTCTTATTTAGATTATAACAGTACAAAACAAAGCAAACAAATAATAACACAGTTTATTATATTGCTTTTAGGCTTATATGTATTTTCTCAAACAAATGTTAATATTCAAAATGACAAAATATATTAGCAAATGTGTATAATGATGAATCTTACAGAGGTGTAATAAAGCATGTTGAAATGACAACAGCAGTAGTAGTTTTTAATAGCAAGTGAATAACTGCCTAAATTTTAATTATTTTTAATGATAAACATAATCTCTAATTCTGATAATCTTAAAGTCCAAAACTTACCTTGCACAGTAAATTAAGTTGGTGGTTAACAAAATTTGTTTATGTGACGTACTGAAGTGGTGGTGAATTTGTAAGTCCGGTTTGGAACCAGATTGAGTTCTAAAGCTAAATGGTAAAGAGAATAGAGGCACAGTCTGGAACCTAATGTCACTAGTGTGTTGTGTGAGTTGGATACAACACACTGCATCATTTTATAGCAACAGAGCATCACTGTGTCATGAAGATTTTTTCAGCATCCAAACGACACAGAAACTCTAATGTTGATGGAAATTAGTAATTTCAGTGTGATACATCAGAAATTTAAAATGCCAGTCAGAATACTGATTTTTAATGGATAGCAGACACCTGTGTTGATAATGACAGTGATAGTGTTGTTGGTCAAAAGTCCTTCTGAGGAAACTTTTATATGATATGAAGGAAATAAATGATGAAACGCAGATTCAATTACTATGTGACAAATAAATGCCAATTTCTGGAAATTTGTGGAGCCTTCCACAATTTTATTGCAATCTCGTGTAATACAATTTGATCACACACTTTCCCTGCAATGCAGGTGCAGTACTTCATATATATTAGTTCCTATGTCAGAGTACAACCATCAGAAATAGTTTTCCCTATTTACTTTATATGTCTTTGATTTCATGGATGGCCTCACTGATGGCTAGACATAACAATTTTTGTCATTTACATCTCTGTTTTTTGAGGCATCTCTGATCTTAGCATCTAGTAATATTTTTAAAACTCTGGTTCCTTGATTGGTATGCTCCCTTAGCCTTTGTGCTTTGTATTCCACTGTACTCATAGTTGAATGTGAGTCAAGAAGTAGTGAACTATAGGATGAAGTAGTGAACTATACAACATTTTGAAGATACAATGTGCTGAATGTAATCTTTTTTGTAAGCTGGAAATCGTCTTTGACCAGCATTTTCTAATGTCTGACAGGACTCTTACAATGGGGTCTTAGTGTCATTTTTAATTTTATTGCATCAGGGATGCACATTTGCACATTATTGGAAGCCCACTGAGTACATCCAGTATTTTCATTCAAATAAATTATTACAAGAAATAAGTTCTTGCACAGGTAAATGAAAGGTTTATGACCAGAAGTTTAATTAAGTCACTTTTTATTGCAGAATATACCAGAGCACTGCATATTTGCCACAAATACGTCAGCACTACCAATAAAGCAGATTGCTCAAGCCAGTAAAAGGCCAGAGAAGGTAAGCTAAGAGGTTCAGAGGTAAACTAATCGAACTGCTTAGTGTTTAGAGTGGGATAGTAAAACTTTACCTTAGGTACAAAGAACTTTAGATTATTGTCAATTTTTTAAAGAAATATTATTAGAAAAAAAATGAATGATTACAATATTGTTTTGGATATACAATGGGTTGTTGAGTACCCTATTGGTGCTTACACCTTTTTTATTCTGTATTTATCTTGACTGTTTAAGGGTGACATGCAGTATTGTGGGTCTTCTACAACGTGATAGATGTAGTTAATTTGTGGAGCAATTGCTTAGTATTTTTATCAATTTATGACATTTTATTAATTAATGGAATTTGAGTAAGTTCAGGTTTTATCTCCCCATCACTTTGCAGGGGATGCATTTTGATTTGGTTATGTACATTTCATATGTACATTTATACATCCATCTGCATATGTATGTCTGTCCATTCCAGGAAACTTTTGAGCAAAATTGCACAAAAACCATGCAGTGAAATTAGTGTAGCATATTTTGTGTGTGTGTGTGTGTGTGTGTGTGTGTGTGTGTGTGTGTGTGTGTAATACATGGGTGGGATAACAAAATCAGTTTTTATGCCAAAACAGGTTTTTCATTTTTTTATACCACTACTTACTATGTTGTCCCTCTGTCCATGTATCCTATCAGTTCATTTTTATTTTAATTTTCACACAACTTGAGTTCTCCATCATGAACATTTTATACTTTGTAAGTGGCATGCATTTGGTCCCAGAAAGAAACCTATGAATTTCAGGCATAATAGATACAGGTCAAGTTCATAGGCTCTTTGGAAAAAAAGGTAAACCGTTTCCATCCAATAAGTTGACCAGTATAACAGCACCTCGATCAGATTTTGTAAATGGCTTTGACAGTTTTTGATAGGGCTGGGGGAGGCAATGTCAGAGTTAATTATGACTTTGCAAAGAAAAAAATGGTATCTTAAGTTCTTTATTACCTACAGTGATCTTTCCTTGTGGATTGCTAGTATTTAATACATGGAAGACATCCATTCATTTTGGGTTTAAGATCTATTAGGTTAAGGCCACAGGGAGTAAGAAAGAAAATGAATTCCACAAAAAAGAGGCACTTATTGATTCTGGGATCAGAAGGTTAACAGTAAAGGTTCACCAAGTCTTGAACATTTTGGAAGTTTTGACAGAAACTTTTTTGACAGTAACCTTGCTATCATAATTAAGCTTAAATCACTTGATATAGATATATATATATATGATATACATTTCAGACCACTTCAGCTATTTTTTAATTTGTTTCACATTTTTTGTTACTTTTTTTATTTTTATTATGAATACCTTGTTGGCATGATTAATCAAATACCGCTTAAAGTAGACAAATTAAATTTTTAAAGCTCATTTGTATGCATATAAGGCTGACCTAATTAGATTTAAATCAAAATTTTTGTTGAAGGGTTATTATCCTACCTATGGCATCCCCAGTATCTGCAGATATAAAATCATACACATTTATACACCCACATTGCATCTCAATAATCTTTTTTTTTCCCTAAGATTGTAGGTAACTGTTTGAAGTGTAGTTCATAACACCCATTGATGGGGCTGACTTTATTTTGTACATTACATTCTTGATGAAACTTTTGTATTTAGCTCAACAGGTTTGTTTTTTTTAAACTTGTACGGATAATGTTATTCCTGGAATCACAGGCTCATGTCAAGTTTTATTCAGTGGCATATTTCTCCCTGAAAATCCCATGTTTAATATAGTTCTATTTTAATTCCTATAATAAAAACAGTACAGAACATCATTGCCAGTAATGGTGTCAACTAATTAAATTCCTGAATCGGTTTAAATTTATCTCATTCATTACATATTTATGGCAGTTATTTCATATTCATTCAGATTAAGTATTTGAATATCTGTAATGGTTCATAAAATTGCCCTGAGTTTAATGAAACTTGAATAAATTATGTCATTTATAGTCAGACACTATTGAAATTTAGGTACTATTCACACTTTGTCACTAATAAGACAAATGCACAATGAACAGGCTCACATGCCTTTCCAGCAAAAACAAGCACCAGAAAATGCAACTAGTATTCCTTCTTTGTAAAAGAAAACATTGAAACATTGTCCTAAAGGTTGTCTTTATCGGCATGCAAGGATATAATACAACCTGGTTGGCCTTGACCAGGTGTGGCCAGTGTTGAACTTCCAGTGTACATCAGTATACAATACTGATAATAGATACATTATATTCTGAACTAAATATTTATGACAATATTAAATTTCATTAGTAAATGAATTATCTTCATTGAGTGAAAAGTAATTATTTTAGTGTCTGGTTATTTAGATTAACAAAGATCTAGATAATGAAAGTGGTAAAGGTGAAAACATTGCCAAAACACCAAATTAGAATTCATACCAAAAGTAAGTCTGTACCAAGAGACAAAAGAAAAAAGTTAAGATGTTGCAAACCTCACTCCTAAAAGGCATACAAAACAAATGTATTGGCAAAAAGGATAACTTTCTTAAACTACAAGGTCAAAATTTATATAGATACATTTTCACCTGGTATTTTTAGGTTTTTACCTTTTCCTTACCTTTCTTTTTATTTTGAAAAAGATTAGTCTGAAGTAGAGGAGTTTGATACCTGTGATGAATGATTTGTGCTGAATATACAGAATAGGAGAAGATCAAGCTCTGTAAAAACTATACATTTAAAGTAACATGCTCGAGTTAACACACTTGGTCATAAATAAAAGAAATGTAATTTGTATGTTAATTTACAAAAACATGTGTGATCCTTTTTCAGGTTGTTGGGATGCATTATTTCTCACCTGTAGACAAAATGCAACTACTGGAAATAATTACAACAGATCAAACATCAAAGGATACAGCAGGTACAAGCTAGCAAACTTTTTTTGGGAAAAAAAAAGTAGAATTCAGATGTTCAACTTTCAAGTCAATATTTAATTTAATTTTAGCATCTTGAAGTTAATATTATTAAACAGCCATTTTTTTCTTCATTAGTTTTACATTGTGAATCATGCAATATTTTTCCATACAAACAACTTCCTGCTGCACAACATGATTGTCTAAAAATAGTATCATGGATTAGGAACTACTCTGTAAATAAACCATTTTCACTCATGTAGTATGTACTGTAGCTTTTGGTTTATTAGATTTGTTTGTAAATGAACTAAATGACTTTACATTTTAAATAAAATTTAACAAATACTTTCTCTAGAAAAACAAGGTGAAAATGAGATAAAGGACTTACAGATTACGAATCAAATCCAAAATTAATCCAAGAATTAAAAAAATAGTCCTAAATGAATCTGAGTTGGATTCCCAGTGAAATTCAAAATGGAGTTGATGATGTATGTTGCAGCCTTCCATGTGTTGTGTCAACAGTTCCTTTGTTGAATCACAGAAAATAATATTCCACTTTGGAATTTCAAATAATTTTTCAATAAATGTCTTTGTTCAGTAATTTTGTAAGGAGCACTTATATATATATTTCTCCAGTGAAAGAATCACTAATTCCAAAAAATAAAAATTCAGCTCAAACTGGTCACAACAAAACATATATAAGTGTCAAAGGTATAAAACCCAACTGGTTATTTTTTCTGAAGAAAAACAGTTTTTCAGTAAGTTAAGATGCAAAGCAGATTCCCGTATGAGGTTCACATGATCATTTCTATAACAAAATGTAGAAACTTTACATGCCTAACATAGCATACTCATGTATGGTTTTAGCTAAAATCAATGGTTCTTATTCTGAAAACAATAAAAAGTAAAATAAGTTGTTTACTGCAAACCCCTGCTGGTTCTGAAATAAGGTCAGCAACTAGATACAATGTTTCCATTATTGGTTGCTTATCAGGTCAAACAGAACTGAACTGAATTTTTAAAAAAATATCAAATCCAGTAGACACAGTTATCATTATATAAACATGTAATGGAATAAAAAATACATTTTAACTAACAGACAGATAATTAAATTACATATACAGACATGGTGAAGAATTTTTTTAAAAAACTAATGACAAACTCAACAGATTTTAAAGGTTGCTGGGTTTTGGTATGTGCTCATTAATATTACTGTATGTTTATTAATCTAAGGTTGTGCATTAAGTTTGAAAAATAATATAAGTTCAGCTACTTTGTTTCTTGTAGTGAGTTAATTTATTGAACCTTAGGTAGAAAGACATAAAAAGTACATAATTTAAAAGGTTACTGAATTTATTTGGGAAAATATGAACTCGGTTTTTCTATAGTAATGTTGTGTCATCAAGTATTGCTTTAAAAAAATACTTTTTTCCCATACAAATGCAGTAATCTATAATTATATATATTTTATTTTCCCATACAAATGCAGTAATCTATAATTATATATATATATATATATATATATATATATATATATATATATATATATATATATATATATATATATATATATATATATTAATTTTGCCCCATCAATATTGATTTTGATCTCCCCACCATAAGTGTGACAAGCCGGGCTGTGAATTCTCAGCTTTTGCAGATTTATTGATCTTCAGGGCCATTTTTGAGATTGGCAAAAATTCAAGGAGAAATTTGCAGGGATAGGAAAATATTAAATTGCAATTATTATCCATTTACCAAGCATGTTTAGTAACATAACACTAATTAAATGATGCTTTACAGTTGTTTTTGTGGGAGAGAAAAAGAAGCTGAAAAAGATGGCAAGTGAAGAAATTTCCAAGATTTTAAATTACTTTTGGATATATCCCTATGCCAATCAGCTCTGAGTCTATGTCTGTATGTTGAGTGCAATAAATTAGTTCCAAACATCAGACCCCATTAGTTGGTTTATTATCTTTACTTACTGAATCAATCTAATACATTTCGTAGAACCAGTTTTAATCTAAGCATATTTTTTCCCCAAAAAAAGTGTGTTCAAATGTGATTTTGCAAAGCATAAAATTGCAAATGCTTATTGGAGCACTTCTGTTGTCCAGGCTTTATTTTTGGTGGTGTAGCACATTTTAAAACTCTTCAATTTCAGAGGTAAGTAAATCTTGCTTGTAGTTTGCAATCCCATAATGCCCAAGTATATTTGATTGGTTTTCTCCAAAAGAAATGTAACATGTGAAATTTGGAATTAAAACAGATTGAACAGTGAGTATTTTAATGAAAAACATAGAATCTAGAGTGAAGGAAATTGACAGACAGGAATACATTTTCCTTCAAATGGTATGAATGTTGTGTAGAATTGAAGAAGAGTTTAGACAAACTGGTATTTGTTAAACTAGGCAACACTTTGTCAACTGTGACTTACCAGGACAGGTGTTATGCAATTTGTGTATAGACAAATAAATTAGATCAATTGTGGCTCATTTGGTCTTGAAAATCACATCAAATCAATAAAATATGTCACTTTTAAATCAGAAATGCTGACACTACATTTTCAACAAGTTGTTTAAACAGTTTACTTAAAAGAGTATGAACCATCTGGAGAAGTTACTAGTACCAGAACCTCTGACAGTAAAGCAGCAGCTGTCAAATTACCACATATTGTTCCAATGTATGATGGGATAGCAAATGTAGAGGTATGTTTGTTAATGTTTTTATACATGAATTTCTCACAAATGTTCTAGGATCCCATTGCCCTGGAGCTACAAGGGGTCATATTCAACTCCTGGCATACAGTTTTTCCCCGTGTTTTCATAAATATTGTTCATAGCCCTGGGCAGGAGCATATAACATTAGGCTTGTTAATCCATCATGTAAATATATATGTATGAATGCAAGTCCAAAACATTTTGGTGTCCAACTGAATGGGCATATCTTTTTAAACTATTGAAACTTTGCAGTCCTTCTTGACATTTGTTTTTAGGCATTATGCCACTTTTGGTATCAAAATTTGTTCTTTATATGATATATTTTGCATATGCAACAACTTTTGATAAATTTAGCTATAACTTTGCAATCAGTATTGAGTTAGGTGAATAAGTCCATGTTCTTAGGTCATGCTGTTTTGTAAGGTTTTTGTCTGGCCAAGGCACTTTTTTGTCTTATATGTATGTACTTCATATAGTTCTTTTCTTGAATTACTAATCACAGCTTCTGATGTATTGCACTGAAATTTGGTAAACATTAATAAATTGAGGTGAACACCTTCCATGTGTTTTTGCAGAATTATATCCATTTTTTGGTGTAAAATGTATATGCTAAATATTTTAATTCTTGGGTTTGCAAAAAACATCCCACATCTTGTGACCAATTGCTCTGAAATTGACTGACATTGACATAAAGTCATATATGCCTAGTTTTGCACTGCATCCATTTCTGTCATCAGGTGAGGATTCTGTTTTCTTTAGTATTTTGGAATTGACCCAAAAAGCTCACCAGTTATGCACCAGTTGAGCTAATCAGACTTGGCCAGTAACTGATTAGTTTTTTCATTGCTTTTGTTTCTTCTGCCAGAACTAATCTGAGGCTTCCTATATCAGTTTGTGAACCATTGTGACTAAATTCCTGTGGCTAGAGCCTGTAGTCCCATTGACACCCTAGTCATGCCAAAAGGTCTTAGCTGCAAAGCCACAGCATCCTATTAACACCTAGATAACAGGTCTTCCATCAATTCTGCTGGCAGCCATGGATGAGTAGTTGATACTTGGTCAATTTTCCCTTATGGCAATGTCAGTTCCAACAAATCTCCTGTTTGGTACTTCCTGACCACAGTACAATATCAGGTCTGAAGTTGCTGTTACAAATGTCCTTTGGGAAAATAAGCTGTCAGTTTACATCTGCCTGTATTTCCCAATCTTGAACTGTTGTCAGGATGCTTCTTGCTTCAGTCTTTTTTGCTTGTGCCTCTCAATTTCTGAAACAAGAGATGAATTCAGGATTGCTTTTCACTGGATGTTTCTTTCTCCATACTGGCAGCTATCTCAGCAAGCACTTGTTCATGACACCAATAATAATGACCATCTTTCAGAGCTACATTACAGGAATGTGTGTGTTTGTGTTAGAATTTTAATGTGGCTTTAAAAAAAATTTCAGTCATATCACTACAATGTCTGCAGTGTGACAGTTTATGTCTAACACTGGGGCATCATGCCATGGACATGTAGAATGATGTCCCACCAATCACATTATCCTGACACCGGGCCAACCAGTCATAACACTAACCTCTTAATGCTTTGTGCCAAGCAAGGCAGCTATTAGTACCGTTTTTGTAAGTCTAACCACTAGGCCACCGGAGCGGTCTACAGAAATGAAGCACATGTTCTAAATTTGCAAGTCTTTCTCCCACAAAGTTTACAGTTTGGGTCATCAGTTCTCATGTCTCAAGGTTTTTTGTAGGGAGAACATCATACACTGAGCATAAGAGGAAGCTAAGTTTAAGGGCATCAACTCTGCAAGTATTGCACCAGAATGGTTTCATGGACCTTGTAGCTTCCCAGCATAATCAATCCTACAGCTTTTTCATGACAACAGTTGAAACTTGATTGTGTTCCTCTTCTGTAAGACGTACTACTTCCTGGACCATGACACATTTCTCATTGGTGCTTGCTGCTTGCGATGTAGCTCATTTTACATTTCCCAGCCCCAGCCATAACAATTGGAGTCACATTGCTATGATTTCTACAGTGTGGCAGTTTATAGTGATGTCTAGCACTGGGATATCATACTGCAAACATGTAGCATCATGTCTTACTCATTCACATTATCCTGACACCAGTCCGACCAGTCCTAACACTAACCTCTAAATGCGGAACACCAAGCAAGGCTGCTGCTTGTACCATTTTTATAACTCTTTGAGATGACTGGTTTGAACTTACAACCTCTTGAATTTGATGTGGATATTCTACTCACCTAGGCCACTAGAACAGTCAATAAATATTAAATGAGTCTTGTTTACATCTGTAGACAGGATTGGGAAATCAAACACAGGGGAATAAGATTTGTACTTGTGACTTGGCAAGCATGGTTACAAACAAAGATATTATCTCTTCTGGTTTGATTTTCCATAGGGAAGATGCTATTAATCTTCTGATGTTTAAGCTCCACAGCAAGCATTTCTACTGTCTCTCTGTCTCTTGGACTGTTGTTTAAAAGTGTATCTTGAAGTATCTAATTCTTTTACAAACTGAAAATAATATCAAGCAGCTTCAAGGTATTTATTTCATGTTTACAGTATCATTTAAACTACTTTCAACATTCTGTTGACTTCTAAATATTAACATGCATATACCGTGCGATTTGTCCAGTTTAAACACCATCAGAATTGACAGAAAATATTGGAATAGAGAATGATTTTGGAAAGAATAGGTCATTTCATAAATAAATATAACCAAATGGATAAAGTTGTTTATTTGGAATTTATAAAGAATTTGGAGTGTTCGGGATCAGAAAAGGAATGAAACTCAAGCTTATGCTCCCATCCCAAAATTAAGGTATAGTAGTTTTATAAAAATCTGCATAGTTAGGTTTTAGCATTGAAGCTGAGGAATAGAGGTAAACAAAATCCTGAAAATTCTATATTTATGACTTTATTATAATGAAAGTTATAAAGAGCTAAACTTTTCTAACTTTGAGGTCAGGATTTTTGCTCCATATCTCAATGAACTGTTCTCACATATATTGTGCTTTGCATATTATTTTTATTGGTTTTCAGCTTCTGCTGTTGCTGTTGGACTGAGGCAGGGGAAGGTAGTGATCATTGTGGGTGATGGTCCTGGTTTTTACACCACAAGGATACTGGCTCCAATGCTTGCTGAGGCTGTGCGCATGCTTCAGGTACACAAAACAACTGCAACTTTTCAGCATAGCTGATGAACTCTTAAAAATACATACTTAGCTTTCTCATTTTTATATCAAGGCCATAAGGTGATGAGCAATTTATTCATCAGTTAACAGTTTTTTTCCTGAACAATAAAAGTTGTCCATATACAGGTCCCAAACTTTCTAGATGGCTTGTGAATTTGGGGTAAGGAAGAATCCTGTTGATTTTTGACACAACAGGTCAAAGGTTAAGGTCACTGGGACTGTAAGAAGAAAAATGGTTTCTACAAAATAACTTAAGTTCTCCACCATCTACCCAACACCAAACATCTTACAATTACAGAGTACTTAACGATTTCTTCACACCAAACATCTTACCCTTACTTAAAGACTACTGCACAAAGCTACACTCCCCCCTCCAGCAAATATCCTACCCTTCTAGAGTAGTTGATACAAGTTACTAGAACTTGCAATGCAACTGACAATGAATAAACTAAGTTTAAATTTAAATGTGACTAGAAACCATGAGTTCAACAGATCACATATTTCATCTGTTATTAATGTATAAAATTTCATTTTAGGAAGGAATTGGACCAAAGAAACTAGACAAGTTGACAAAGGCTTTTGGATTCCCAGTTGGAGCTGCCACATTAGCTGATGAAGTAGGTGTTGATGTAGCAGCCCACGTAGCAGAGGATCTAGGTAAAGCTTTCGGGCCCAGGTTTGGAGGTGGCAATGTGAATGTGCTTAAGGACATGGTGGCAGCAGGATTTCTTGGTAGGTTTTCACAAATATACCATTGTTTGTAAAACAAATTTTTCATTACATGATGATAAAGTAGACTTGAGCAGAAATCATCCCTTTGGTCATTATTGTAACTTCTACTTTAAGATGTCATTAACGACAGAAGACTTTTTTTTCAAGTATCTGAAAACATGACAAGTGTATTATGGAAAAATTAATGAATTGTGTTAAATCTATTTATCTTTAATGTTTTCGTACATGATTTCACAATTTATAAGCATTACTGTGACACTTTTACAAACTACATAGTGTCTGATATCATTTGGTGACAATTTCTGCAAAAGAAATGTTTTATCCTATTCTTAATTCTCAAAGTTGGTTGACTAGCAATATCACTGATTTATCTTTTGATTGAAAAAAATGCTTCAAAGATAAACAGAAAAAATTAAATGTATGGTTGTTAGTAGATGGATTATTTTTTGGGAAAGTTTTGCACACCTATGGAATCATTTAATTTAATTGAAATGAATCGTATTTGGCTTGATTTGTAATAGCTTAATACATTTCATTTCTACTATAGTTTTAGAATAGAGATTATTTTCATCATACTACATTTGTCAGCATGACGATTTTTCCTTTTTTATTACTAAAGATTTCAGTCATTTTATTTAAGCTATTATACTTTTTTGGACAGGGCGCAAAGCAGGAAAGGGTTGTTATATTTATGAAAAGGGAAGCAAGGACCGGCCGGAAAACCCACAAGCTTTGGAGATTGTTAAGAAGTATAGCCTTCCATCAAAAGGAGCGTAAGTATGTTAAAATATTCCCCTTGAAACATCAGTTCCAGATAATTCAGAATGCACTCCAGTCTCAATCACAATAGTCACCTCATTCAATGTTTTCCCTTTCTTACAACCATTTTCAATCCTTCTAAAACAACTTTCCTTTGGTTCTTTAAACATTTTGGACTTTATTTATCATTTCGTTTCTTTAATAAATTGAATATATATCTTGCAGTTGAGAAATTTAAATATTTATCAGTATTTATACAATTGATTAATTCAGTTTGGAAATAAAATACATTATCTCATATGTGTTAAGAGTTATGCTCAACAAGAGGGCTGGGATGACCCATCATTAATGTACTGATATCCATCCATGATGTCAGTGAATCGCTGTTTTATGAATGTCTACCCATCCATGATTGTTGATTTCCAGTCTCGCCTGCCAAGAATATGTCATACCATGTCATACCAACTTAAGAGCAGTTGATAGTACTATGCACAATAGTTAAACTTTGTTGATAAATATTTTAAAAAAAGATGAGATAATAATTAAATAAGAAAAATAAAAAGTGCTTCAACAGAATTAATTATCTGTGTCAAGCATGGCTTAAAGTCCAAGAATGATTTTACTTAAACATCATGCTCACAAATCTTTGATTTTCTATTTCATTTTAGGGATTCTGATGAGGACATCCAGTACAGATTAGTGTCCAGATTTGTTAATGAAGCGGTTCTATGCTTGCAAGAAGGAATCCTTGCCAACCCGGTTAGTATACTAAGCATCTAAAATAGTTGTGCTCACTATGCAGCATGTTGTATACCTGGGGTGGGGGAAAGGGGAAGAGTGAAGGCATGATTGTATTTCTTACTGTTGGCAGTTGGGAGAGGGGAACCAAATGTCCCTGTATTCAAGACCTTACTCATTTCTGAAATGGTGGTGTGATTGAAATAATATTTAGTTTGAAAGTTGGTGAAAATTATTAAGATTCTTGGTATTCATTCAGATTTAAATTTGGAAAAATCTTTCATGTGTGAAAGTTAATTACATACTTACAAATATATCTGCTGGTGTCTTTGCTTTGGTTTGACAAAGCATTCAATAAAACCTTGCTTTCTTGCAATATGGTGTTTGGAAACTGACAGAAATGATCCCATCATTTTACTAATATATGACATGGTTTCTTTTAGTGCAAGACAAACCAGAGAAATTTTTGATAAGCCTTTCTTGATGGATGCTCATCATAGCAATAACTTTTTTATTTCATGTGTTCATGTCCATCTATTTGTACATTACTTTACACCCATGATTAACCTTTAGTGTTAAAGTGATTTCTTCAGAATATTTTCAGTTTTTGAACCACAGTTAGCCACCGAGTTATGTGATTTGGTATGTAGATATATTATGATGTGTACAGCACCAAAAGGTTCTAGAGGCTGGGTCAAAATACAAGTTAAGGTTTCTTGATGAAAGAATTTAGTTTATCTTGTCCTCTATATTTTTATGATGACTTGCTACCTTTGCTTACAGATCTTGTATTTAATAAAGCAATACCCTATGTTACATTGTGATGTATTGCATCATATGATTTGTTAATGTTATTAAATATTAGCTCAAATCCACAAACTAGAGAAGAACTATTGTACTACCCCTGGTGTTGGCATTAGTATCGACATCAGCATCCTGACACACACAACTCATTTCATCTCAGCTATTCTTTATTCTGAGGTCATCAACAACAGTGTTTGAGTTGGTTTCCAAGGACCTTCCTTTTCTGAGGAGGAGACTGACTTTGCATATGTATTCTTATTTATAAAATATAAGACTCTTGGAGGGTGCATGCATTTTGAGAAGTGCTATAACCTTATAACAAAAGTTGGCAATTTTGACCCATATTTCATATTTCAGTGACTTTAGTTAAGTTTTGGGGTTTTTGTTTATTTTTCAAGCTTCCTTCATACTAGAATCTTCAAAACTTAATGACTATATCCTTCTCTGCTAGTACCCAACCATTGCAATGAAAGATCACTATAACATGCATTTCTCACTTTACTGGCTTTAATTAAATTTTTGCATTTAGCTCATGATCAGATTGCTTTTCTGTATCCTGCATACAAACTGTTATATCTAAAATTAAGAACTTGTGTGAGGGGATTATGAATACTACTGACTTGTCTCAAAATTAGGTCATTGTGTCCCATATATGATGATTCATATATTTCAAGTTTATTTCTCAAGATCAGTTCATGCTAGAATCATTGAACTAGCTGATTGATATACATCTTTATTAGTGTCTCACCTATGCAATGTCAGAAGGTCATTGTAACCAACATTTCACATTTTACTGATTTAGGTTCAGTTATTGCATTTATCTGCAGATCACTCAGTTTTTATATACTCTGTATACATCCTATTATACTTAAAATTGTGGAACTTGTGAAAGGATTATGACTACCACACCTGTCACTAAAGTAGGTCACATTTCACATTTTACTGATTTAGGTTCAGTTATTGCATTTATCTGCAGATCACTCAGTTTTTATATACTCTGTATACATCCTATTATACTTAAAATTGTGGAACTTGTGAAAGGATTATAACTACCACACCTGTCACTAAAGTAGGTCACTGTTACTCTTATTTCACTCATCACATGGGTTAGTATTATGTTGGAAGTTTATTTCTCAAGCTCTGTTCAAGCTACAAAGTTATTAATTATATGCCTCACTAATAGTACCACTTGCATACCATAAATGCAGTTCACTCTGACTTATATTTTACTGCCTTAAATTTCTACCTTTTTTTGGCATTCTTTATACATACTATTATACCTGTTATCATTAAACTTAGTGAGGGGATGTGCCTTGAGCAGAACTGCACCCATATTACTGAAGTTGGTCACTGTGATGTAAATTTCACTTCATTGACTGGTTAAATTTTATGTTTTAACTGTTTATTCCTCATGACTCATTAAGCTGTATAATTGCATAGATCTCTACAAGTACCACACTAATATAAGAGAATGACATGGTGACCTACTTGTCTCATCATTAGCATTTACCTATATGCAGAGCCTAAATATCTTAGGAATTGGAAACTTTCGGCAGTATCAGATTTGCCTTCATCAGTGACTAATGTTAATCATTTGACTTATCATGGTCACTTGATTCAAGGAAATTGTGTTGATGGTTAGCAATTCAAACCCCATGTCCATGTTTTAGTGTTGGCCTCTGCTATCATATTTCATTGCATTATCAGTTTTTTTATCCACTCATTTTATTACTTCTTTGAAAGTTTATTTTATTGTTTGATGTTTTTATGCCATGTCACCATGGTGAGAGTACATTATGTTGTCAAGATCACCTTAATCTGAATTTATTTCCTCTATTAGTGTTAATGTTTGCTTTTTCTATTGGATTGTACTAAAACTTAATTGAGATTGGTTATGTAATTGTTGATCAGACTACTTAGAATTATGAGATTCTCTTACATAATCATTGATTGCATTCTGGTGTATTCCAGATGGAAGGAGACATCGGGGCAGTATTTGGCTTGGGCTTTCCACCATTCCTTGGAGGTGAATATTAAAATCCTTGAGCCACCAAACTCAAAAGTGCTCTAGACTTACTTTGTGCTCTATTTTATAGTGTAGTGTCATCATTATTTCATGCAATGTATTTTTGAAAAATTTGTGTAAGCCTTTAAGTGTCATAAAACTATAAATCATTTTAATATTTATTTTCATTCCATTACAGCAGATTTTCAGTTTTTTTCAGATAAACATGTGAAATTTGTTGGCATAACTTTTATTAGTAATCATGATTTAGTTTAAGAATTACTGCAATTTTTATTTAAGATTTGGACTTGGCCTTTTTTAATACTAATAACAATTGTTGCATGAATAAGTAAAGTCCACTTTAGATTAACAGATGATGTTAATTGGCATATTTGCATTTTTGTGTAACTAGACCAGTTGGTTTTTTAGGTAATTATAGCATTTTAAATTTCTGCACATTTTTTAAATTTGTACACATTGTTTAAAGAGGAAATTTTTGTTAGCATGATTAAGTAAAAACTACTTCAGGATTGCAAATAAAATTTTACATCCATATTTGTATGATTATGTAGATTATCTGAATAGATTTTCAAAGGCATTTTGAGCCTTTTTTTTAATTCAGATGTTAAGAACAGGAGATTTTTGTGATTGAAACTTATGGCCTGTAAAGCAAATATACTAACAACAATACAGTAGTGGTGACACTTGCTCTATACATGGCAAAAACTGATTACTGAACATTGTGCCTAACACTATTTTATGAAACAAGCTTATAGACATCATTCTGTATAACTGTTTCCTTGACAGAAGTTCTCTTTTAATTTTCATTGAGTAATACAAAATAATAGATTTTATACAACTGGAATGCTTTTTTGAAAGTTAAGATGATATTTTTAAAATGTACATTGTGTTGCTTTTTTTAATACATTATATTAATACTCTATTGTAATCCTTGTGTCTGTTGGTCCAGGCATCCATACAGCACTTGTTAACATAAATAGTTTGACAGTTTATATGCCTGCCATAAGGGATATGGGTATTATATTATGAAGTCAGTCCATTTGTTACCAATTCAGTTTCTGTACAGTAGCTTAATTTGAGAATTTAAAGGTCAAAGTCACTGTCTCAAAGAAGGAAAATTAGTTCTACACAATTGTTCAAATTCTCAACTATTTCATTATGAAACTTTGTAAATGGCTTTCTTGTTCAGTAGATCAAAGGTCCAGGTCACCAACTGAAAGAAGAAAAATCTCTTCTTCATATACATTACCCTATCATAATACCTTCTGAGAACTATTATTACCTCACAAATCCAGCCAACCCATGCTAAAATGTTTTAGCTATAAGTTAAAAGGTGGCAGTTACATAAGATGATCTCCCATTGCTGTAGGGGATGGTGTCTGATCCCAAGAATCTCTACTGACAGATGGGCCTCACAATCCACATACAAGCATTTTGGAAGTTTTCTACCTTAAAACCAGTTTATAGGATATTTTTCTTCAAAGTGAAGCATACACCATCTATAAATGTTTAACCTTTCTATTCTTTCTTTGATGACAAAGTTTCTGGCTTTTCAGTGTCATCACTTCACAGTCCTCAAACACTTAGACACCTTTGGTACACACATGCACGATATGTGATTCCATCCCCTTAAATTGCTTTATAATTTCTGCTATGGTTATATACATGCAGGTAAGTGTTCTATATTAAGTTATTCTTAGGGGGATCTTCATTGTTATATAGGTATAAAGAGTACTGATTTTATCTGGATAGGCTGTCTTTTGACTTTTTGTACAAGTGACATTTCTTGAAATTGATATATAGCATCCTTTTCTTAAGTACTTAAGTATCAAGAATGATTTGTTGTGTTTTTATGTGCAGTTATGGTGTGTAGTATAAGTAATGCTTCTGTGATTTAATAGTATGGGCAGTCATTTGCCCTTTCCTACAGGCAACTTCTGGTAGAATTGATATTTTAGCATTGTTACGACTCTTTGGTCACAAATCAAAAAACAGAAAGAAGCAAACCCAATAAGTTTTGTAAACTTAACAAGACATCATTTACCAGTAATGGGTCCTCACATTTGGGCTCTGCATCAATCCCTGGGGTTTCACTCAATTGATGGGATGGGAAATGGCTCATGCCCAGACAACCTCCATGGTGGCAATATCAACTACCTGGTCTACAATCTACCAATGCATCAGGTAAGTTATATCTTGCAGCAAGACATGATATCCCTTGTTACTTTGTCAACATGGCCAAATCTGATCTGGTATCATCTCAACATTTTATTCATCTATACATAATTGAGTACTCAGTAAACAGAGTAGGTCTCCCTTAAGATAACTATTGAAATGGTCCAGTGGCTTTTTTGCATATACAGGGCAATCTAATTGCACAATAATTTGTGGCAGCAAACCTTTTAGTCCAATATCATCTTTATATATCAACATTCTTGAGCCATTTTGAAAGCTTTTCTTTGGTGGCAGGATGATCTGCATGAAAAGGGAGTTCTCATTCTCTCAGACATCTCTTCTGTGGTGACTTACATCAAACATTAAGGTGTCACTTTCAACACTAATATATATCCAAGTTTATCATTTTCATGGAAGAATTAATTAATACAAACAATGGTCCCCATCCCTCAGTTTTCACTCATATATGCCCAATGGGAACGACCAGTGGTGGACCTATTGCCACACCAGCATCCAAAGGCCTAGAAAGCCAATAATCTTTCAATTAACTGGAATGGCCTGGATGCATTCGTTTACCATCCAACACATCTGAAACCAAAATAATCACTGTTGCCTAATCCTAATTTCTCAGCTCAATGGGAAAAATTGATTATCAACAGCCTCATCAATCTTGCAACATAAATCTCCAAGCAACCACGATGGCAGGCATTTCATACCAGCACATGCTGCTGAACTTGCACATCTGAATCTTATCAAATAAGACCTCAGAAGCAAGCAGTTCACTGAACCAGTGGTGGAGATATTGTTTAAGCAAGTTGATTATCTATTTTAAAAGCATACAAAGGCAAATGAGTAATCTTCACACAGTTATGTACCTAAGAACATGTAATACCACTGCGGGCATCAATACCTCAAATGGCTAACTTGCTACTATGGCTCTTTAACCCATTAACCCCTGTAGGTTTCTGTCATTTTAGCCTGAAATGCAAGTAGGAAATCAATTTTGGGAGATATTTTTAAATAGATTATAATACATTGAATTGGAACACATTTCCAGCTTTCCTGATGCCTATTTGTGTTAGAAACATCGATTTTCATTGGCTCTTTCGCCTGAGCATGAGCAGAAGGTTAAAAAGTGGACTTCTTTTTTCTTTTTTTTTTTTTTGCTAAACTGTCCCATCATTTTCGTGTCGAGACCACTCTACATTCTAAATGCCCATTCCTAATTTTTGCAAAGGTTCACATGTCTGTGTGCAATTCAGACTGGTCCGGATCACAAACTCAAGAGAATTTCGGCTGGAAAAAACTCGAGTCCAAAAAGTGATGTTTTTCCCTCAGTATTTTGTAGTGCAACAAGAACATCCTTATTATATGGTATCATCATAAAGCTACATCTGTCTACCTGTCTATAATACCACCCACTTTATTGTGTCGCACAAAGCCTTAACGCTACAGAGCTCAGAAGTAGGCTACCACCTCCTACCCCATAATCACAGTGCTAGGGTTAATGAGCTAATGAGAAACATTGAGCAACAATCAGTCAAAGGCTAACTTTCTATGTTCACTCACACCCTGTGTCATCATGGAAGAAAGGATATCAAACAAAACAAAGACCTATCCATTCTTCTGTCCAGTTTTGATTACACACATTCAGAGACATCGTCTCTTTGCCCAAAGTAGAACCTACCTTTGTAATAACACAGGCTGAACAAAAGACCTTTCAAACTGCTCTCAAGAGCTCTATTGGCTCACCAGGCATGCAAGAACTGAATCCTCGCTGCATTAGTGAACAGCAAATTCAGCAAAATACATGCTCTGTTAGTGGACCCAAACTACATGCAGTTTTGCCAAGATAGGTCAGTATCACTTATGACAGCCCTAATTTCATTGCCAAGAACAGACTCCCATTCATGGGGAATCAGTCTTTTGCAAGGAAATTCCTGCCACTTCTAAAGTGGTACTTATAAAGAACCAAGCTGTTGCATCAAGTGAGATTATGCCTCTACAACATATCAGCACAGACACTTACATCTTGGATAAAATAGAATAATGATACATACAAGAAACAAACTCCATACCAATTGATTATGCTTTGCATCTAGGCTCACAAAAGTTCAGCAGTTATCATTAACATTGCATTTTAGTGAAACTATTGCTATTTATGCAGTACGGTAGATATCCGAATCCACTTCTCCAGTTTTTATCTCCCAAGATCTTACATCCTAAAACTCAACTTTATTCAACAGCTTCATAAGGACACAGTTTTATAACTTCCGCTGGATTTTGATGAGGGAAAATGTTTCCATCTTCCCAATATATGAAGTCTATTTTCCAGTCAAGTCATTAAAAGCTGTCTCACATACCTTAGGAAACTGGAGATCATCTCTTTGGTTTAAGGGTATATACCTCCCTATGCTCAGAAGGTATTATGATCGGGTATCAAAACAACAACATTTGTTCTTCATGACTTACCTCAACCAAACCTTCTGGATGGCTTGCACTTGGAATAAGGAATAAGGCTATTAATATTAGGGTCATAGGTCAAGGTTAGTAACTGGAAGAATAAAAATGGTATGTGATTTATAACATTGGTTGCACATAACATACACAGACCAAATTTTGTGAATGGCTTCTTCTTGTGGTAAGGAAGAAATCTATTGAACATGGGGTATAAAGATCAGAGGTCAAGGCCATGGATTGCAAGAAAAACCGAATAATGCGCAGAAGGTCGAGTTCTCTACATGAAGATTGATAAACACCTGCTTTTCATATAATGTGCCATTCATGGTACTCTTATTGTAAGAGTTATTGCCCTTTATGCTGAATGAAGTGAATGACCAAATTTTGTTGTATTTGATTGCTGTGAAACTTATTACTTGTTATTATCATGGTCAGAAGATATGTACGTTATGTGCATACATTTAAGATTTGTCCCCAGTATGATGTAGGTATTGGATTGAGGGTATATATTTGCCTGTGCAAATTACTTACCATTATTCTAATCCTATTTTTCTATTATTCTAATACCAAGTATATCATACTATCACGTTTGTCAGGCCAGCAGATAGTTTTTGGTTTATTGCATAGCAATTCCAGTTCAGAAACATGCACCTATATTTGACTTAATGGATTTGAGGTGAAAAGGTCTAAGTTAGGTCACAGTGACTGTAACTAGAAATGTGTAGATTTGGATTACTTTAACAGAGCTTGGTGATAGCTTTCATTTAGGATGAGGAAGAAACCTTTAATTTGGGGTTAAAAGTTCAAAGGTTAGGGTCACTTTTACTCAAATGAGAACATTTTTTGCTACCTGCATATTACCCTTAGTTATGAATGATCATGTTTTGTAAATGGCTTGCACATGGGTTAGGATAGACACCAAGGTCATATTGAAGCATAAAAGAAAAAAAATTGTTTCTACTTTGTGGATGACTTGTACTTGAAGGCAGACAAAAACAACTTGATTTGAGGATCATAAGACCAAAGTTCAAAGCCATTGAGATTCATACAAGGGAGAAAGTTTCTATCAATTAACTTTAATTGCACACCACACTTTATAATGGCAAATAACTTGAAGGATGACTTGCCTATATTGAAAAGAAATGGTTAGACAGCTTGAAATTCAAGGTGACAATGACCTAATAAGGATAACTGGTTTCTTGGTCAAATTTGTTCATGTCCTGGCAGTACCTACATACAGAAATAAATGGTATATACTTCTTGTGTATAGGTGCCATAATGAATGCCTTGTCAGGACTTCAAGACATGTTTGTATTTAAAACAACATTCTGTATGGTTCTCTGTAGCATGATATGAATGATGCACAATGGATCATTACCACTAACATATTTATCATTGCATAAGGTTCACCTAACTAAGCAGTGAAGATACAGATTTTCTGTAGCAGATTTTACCAGCAAATCAGGTTCTTTATATAAATTTCACTTGGAAGCATATTTGTTACAAGAAAGCATAGATATTTGTAACAAAATAGCATAGATATTTGTTGCAAAAAAAGCATAGATATTTGTAACAAAAAAAGCATGGCATATTTGTTACAAAAAAGCATAGATATATGTAACAAAAAAGCATAGCATATTTGTTACAAAAAAGCATAGATATTTGTAACAAAATAGCATAGATATTTGTTGCAAAAAAAGCATAGATATTTGTAACAAAAAAAGCATAGCATATTTGTTACAAAAAAGCATAGATATATGTAACAAAAAAGCATAGCATATTTGTTACAAAAAAGCATAGATATATGTAACAAAAAAGCATGGCATATTTGTTACAAAAAAGCATAGATATATGTAACAAAAAAGCATAGCATATTTGTTACAAAAAAGCATAGATATTTGTAACAAAATAGCATAGATATTTGTTACAAAAAAGCATAGATATTTGTAACAAAAAAAGCATAGCATATTTGTTACAAAAAAGCATAGATATATGTAACAAAAAAGCATAGCATATTTGTTACAAAAAAGCATAGATATTTGTAACAAAAAAGCATAGCATATTTGTTACAAAAAAGCATAGATATATGTAACAAAAAAGCATAGCATATTTGTTACAAAAAAGCATAGATATATGTAACAAAAAAGCATAGCATATTTGTTACAAAAAAGCATAGATATATGTAACAAAAAGCACAGATATGTGTTACAAAAAAGTATAGGCTCATTATCTGCTATCACGTAAGACAGTACATAGTAATCCTCACTGCCTTAATTTTAGTGCTGTGCATTTTACAATTTCAAAAGCAGATTCTTTTTGTACTAACATGTTGAATGTTTTATTATAGGTCCATTTAAATACCTCGATCTTCATGGAGCTAAACAGCTTGTGGACAGAATGATGAGATACCAAACACTGTATGGTGATCAGTTTAAACCTTGTCAACTTATCTTGGATCATGCTAAGGATTCAACCAAGAAGTTTCACAAATAATTAGCTAAAGAATTCTAATTATGGACAGCTAGCATGCATGACAAGTTATCTGTGATCACATGTAAAGGACTACTGAAATAATGTTCTGAATATGAAATGTGGTGCTGTAAATTTTTCTACCAGTTGCATGATGGATCACATATGTTGTATATAATGTTTTCAATCAATGTATGAAAGCTGTAGTGCTTGTTAAAATTGCCTTGCAAATATAAATTTTTATTTTTTGTGAATTATTGTTTTATAATTGACTCGAAGAGTTTCTAACCATGTTCTCATTTATGTGACATTCAGATTAATTTTATAGAAATGCAGTTATTGCTTTCATACATTTTAACCTAACGTTATGATTGGCAGAACAGATCCCATGTTTAGCAATAATGTGACATTTGTTTCCACATTGATGTCTGCTCCACACAAAAAAAGAACATTGTGTGAAGGTGATTGAGTGGTGTTTTAAGATCAAAGTATGAAAGTAAAATAAAATAACATGCCCTTGTGTCTTTGAATGCATCATTGTTTTGTGCTGTGAAATACAGATACTGTAATCCACTTTCCATTGGCCAGCATCAGATTCACAGCTCAATAAAACAATGATTGAACTCAACACCCATAATTATAAAATATGGGAGCGAAAAGATTTATTTTCCTTGATGTTAATTGCCTGTCCATTGTATGGTTTGTATATCTATAATAAATCACTGCTTTCCAATTTTTCTTCAATACTGAATTTGTTCTTCAGGCTATCTAGACCATATAACACCATTCACTGATAATATTATCTCATCTTTTCGTTATGATTGTAACAAGTTCTGGTATTGTATTTGTGTCAAAATGAAATGCTGTTAATCATCATGCATTTTAATAAATATGTATATCTAACATATTGATATTTTAAAAGAAAAAGACATTTTTGAGGAATTAATGATTGACTTAGTGCATACTTTAGATGTAGACTGTTTATTAAAAATATTGACAGACATTATTGATATAAAAAATTAGCCAAACATATGACCAAAGTAAATACATGGGGGAGGACACCAAAACTAGCATTTTTCACTTTGGGCATCATTGTAGTATGACCCCTTTTTATTGGTATTTTATAAAGGATTCAGAGCTGTCAGTGAGCATTTTATACATCCATCAAAAGGCAGAGTATATACTGTGTTGTACATCTGTCTGTTCTCCTGTTATTAATGACAATAACTTGAGTTCTGCACCATCAACTATTGTCAGACATTGAGGATGACTTGCACTTGCAGTAAGGAAAAAGCATATAGATTTTAGACTTCTTACACACAAATTTTGGGAATTCCTTGCTATGTGTGCAACCCTTTTGATAAACAAGACTATCCACAGCTCACTGTGCTTGAAGTAAATCTGCAGCTTTTTTTTTCTTCTAGATGAGAACAGAAATAAAAGTATACAAAAATTTTTAAAAAAAAGGGTAACAAGACATTTCAAATTTTAAAACAAAATGCCAGTTCATGTGATTTAATTAGGAATTTCTTTCACAAAATGAGTAGTTCAGGTTTTAAAAAAATCACAAAATGACTCAGTCTCGTTTCATAGTGACAGATTTATTTGCGAAAATATTGAGTGTAGAAGTCAAGCTGTTCTTAGACTTGTTTATGGTGTGAGGTAAAATGACTTGTATAATTTTAATGAGTTAAATATCCAAGATTTACATAAGTTTCCATATGTAATTTTTTTTTTGTTGCTTTAAGTTAAAATAATTTAATCTGCCCATTTATGCAACATAAATGATGTGGGTTTGAATCCTACCATTAAGTCAGCTCAAGCTGGCTACCGAAGTACATTCTAGGGCAAGACGCTTTGCTACAACTGTCTCAGTACTAAATTAACTGCAGTTTTATGCTTGCTAAGAAATTGTAACTTGCAGTATTTTTTAATCTATTCAATTCATGTTTTTTATGTCAATAAAATTATAAACATGTATTGATTAATTGTCAAGCCATAATAATTCTGCTTAAATTTCTCTATTTTTGTGATATTTATACACTGTGTATTCTTCTGTCTATTTACATTAAGGTCATTTCATGGATCATGCCTTACCCTCCTTCCTAGTCTATCAACATATTAATGAAAATGTAATTAAATACCATCTTGAGACATTAGCTTTCCATGGATCAGTGGGGCATCATGTCGCAGACATGTAGCATGATGTCCCACCCAGTCACATTTTCCTGACACCAGACCGACCAGTCCTACCACTAACCTCTTAATGCTGAGCATCAAGCAAGGCAGCTGTTGGTACATATTTGTAAGTCTTTGGTATGACTCAACCGGGGATCAAACCCATAACCTTCTGCATTGCATCCAAGTCGGATGCTCTAACCACTAGGCTACCAGAGCAGATCATAATGTCAGCAAATACCCTGTCCTACATGAGGCATAATAACAAGATAGCATTAGCTGTTCAATGTTTTGTTTTGAATAGAATAATTATTTCATGTCTTTTATTAAGAATTTGTATAACATTGATTAAACTAGATCTTTTCAACATTATTTACTTTTTAATGCTCATGCCATGTTTTATTATTACACATGTCTCTCCATCTCATCACATCACATCCATCACAAATTTTGTTCCCATTTTGAAAAAATGCATGAATTTAAACCAGCTTTGGATTGTCTTTGGTCAACGTAGATTTATTGTACTTGTGACAAAATTTAAGTGTTTTGCTATGTATGTTACTAGAATTTCAACCTTGCATATTTCTTAGATGCCTCGGTGTGTTCATGGGAGAGGCAATTAGCTACCTTTTCCTTGGCCTGATACAATACTGCATTAAAAAATCTTTAAAACAAAATAAATTTCCCTTCGGCTTTATTTCTGTAGAGCTGTTAGAGATGAATGAATGAACCGTTGTATATTTATACATTTTCAGTTTTCATACGTAGGCATTTTGTGTGCCACAATATAGTTCCTGCCTTAAAAGTTATTGACTCAACTTAAACTTTTATTTTTCTATCATACTTTCAACTGAACTTGGTCACTTTTGAGCCATTTGAGATTAAGGAATGAAACTTGGTATATTCCATATTGTCAGGTGTATTGTGTACAACAGTGGAATATTATTTTCAAGGTCATTGCCTTGGCCTTATCTGTTTAATTTTTACATTCACTTTCCTTTCCACTCCAGGAGCCAGTAACTTCTCATGGGTCAGTGGTTCTTTCCGGTGATTTTTTGGTTTCTTCCTCCACCATTAATACTGGCCGCCATGTATAGCCTATCATGTGCTGAAAAATGGCATTAAGCCCCACAACAACATCCACTCAGGGATTTTAGATCTTTTTAAGATGAAGATATGGAATTTAGTATAACTATATATCATCACTAAAAGTTGTGTCACATCCTACATTAGAGGTCCAAACATAAGGTCAAGATCACATGTCAATATTTTGGGTTTCAGTTGCATTTTCCCTTCTGCTTTCTGACTTAAAATCTATTTAAGAGAAGTGGGCGATTTTTTTGGTAGGATTATTTTGTTGTTTTTGCTTTAACTGCACATTTTTACACGTTAAGGCTGTACCTTGAAGAGAATAATGCAATTAGAGAACATAGCAAACACAAACTGGTCTGGTTGCTTCTTATTTTGATGTCATTTATCATAAGGATTAAGGTATCTTCAAGGTCAAGGTCACATCAGTTTTTAAAAAAAAAAAAAATTTCCCCTTAAATGCACTTTTTCTCTAATGCCATTTTGAGATAGGGCAATGGTTAGTTTCTCTGTCAGCCTAGTAACTTATTGTGAACTTTTGCAGGCAGGTGAAGGGCATGATGAGACCAACTTTGAAGGTATTAGGAGTGGTTATTACCACCACTGCTTCCTACAGTAATACAATATTTAGAGCATTTCTGTCAATGCTCACTGGCATAATAAAGAAAATGCTCGTGTTCTGGGTATCCCCTCTGGTGATATAAGGGACAGGCCATTACATCCATTTAGTGTTTTACTATGGGAAAAGTGGTAAAAATTTGTTGCAAAAAAGTGTCTGGTTAATGAATGGAAAAGAGTATTTGCTACATATTGATTATTTCCCACCATTTTTCACTATTCACTGTTACAAAATGACAAAATGTATAAAAATTTTGCTAGCTAGTTTTTGAGGATAGAAAGTCCACACACTGTAAACAGGTATTCTAGTATCGAAAGAGATTATGTCAGCTGGATGTAGTGTGAGTGAAGAAATGGGGGAAGGCACTGATTTTTAATATTTGTTAGATTGAAATTTGCAAATTTGTATGCTATTTTTTATTATTAAGTGTGCATACTTATTTTTTATAAAGGTATGAACTGTGTAACACCAGTCGTGTGATTCTCAAAAGACATTATCATGGGTTGCTTCCTTTACTTTACCATAGAGCAGGAACGTGTATTTAAAAGTAAACAAACTGATTACGACTGCGCACAATTTTAGAGCTTTTCTAACTGCACTGCATTTTATTAACATGTGTGATTCCACTCATTATCTAACTTGTGTAAATCTTGATCACACAAGCCTATTTTCCATGTTTTATAAAAATCTTGCGAATAAGAAATAAAGAAATATATGGCTTTTAAAATGGTAACAAGCATGCAGTCTCACATCATTCATTTGCAAAAATCTCGCTCATTATCAAACTCATCTAAAAGCTTGATAATTAAAGTCTGATCAAAATTGGATCAGAATTATGGCTTCCAGGATGGCAACAAGCTCAGATGAGGGTCGCCTCTTTAAACTCGAAGTTGTCAAGAATTTGATGATATAAGTTCCGAGTTTTGTAAAAATTAGATCATGAATATGTTCTAGAGGGTCTGTCAATCTCATTATTGTTGCATGAAATTTGCTCTTTATCAAACTTTTCTGAGATATGGATGATATAAGCTTCTACAAAATGTGTATCAAATTAGATTTTTTTTAAAAATTGACCTATGGGGTGGTAGCAAGCTTAGTCAATGAGATGCAAGATCACCTCATATTTATGTACAAGTCTAGCTCACATTCGAAGTCCGAGATACTGATGATATGTTCCAAGTAAGATCAAATTTGGATAAAAAGTCCTGGCCTACCGAATGGTACCAAACAAATGTTGCCAAACTAACAATGGAAAGAAACATGTCCTAATCTCACTTCATCTTACAGACAGAGGAGCTAAAAATAGTTTCAGCTGCTTTTCACAATACTTTTTTGTATTTTATTCATATGCAGACCAGGTTGGCAGATATGAAATGTATGCAGTGCTGGATTACCAGTTAAGCACACCAACCATGTGCTTAGGGCACTAGCCCAACAGAGGCATACCAAAATATCAAAGTAATTGTTGATGATAAAAAGCTTTGGAAGACCTTAATATACCATTGCCATCATTTGCCCTCTTTTCATTATTTGATTGCAATTTAAAATAAATAACGTTTTTCTTTTTCAAAACGTAAACATTACCATGAATATTTGCACATTTCGGTTGTCAATTGTTTAGTTTTGGAATTTCATAACTTTTTGGAAGGTGTCAAAATCTTCATTTTTGGAGGTAAGGTAATTTAGCATGTAATAAACAAATATAACACATTAGTTTTAAACGACGCCTTCTCAAAAATCGCTCAGCATAAGACCAATGAATTTGACCCCCAAAAAACCCACATACATGCATTAAAACCTGTCATTATTCGACAAATAATGTTAATGTGCTCATCAGATATGGACGCAAAAATAAATACAGAATAATTTTAAACAATTTTTTCATAATATACGCAGTCAGCAAAACAAAACCATTTAAGCTGGAAGCATCCTTTTGCACATGGTTGTAGGGCATAGGTCGGGCAGTTGATCAATTTCAGGCCCTCTTGGACCTTTTGCTAGTAGTAGAAGTGTATCTATGTCTGCCTTTGTTCTGTAACATGTCACGATTTTTCTAAACACTATACGGTCACATTTTGTATAGATTATGGCTTTTAGAAATTTAAAAAAACAATGCATTTTCTTCTGCTAGCAAAGAGTGAGCTTTAGTACCACTATTATTATCAATGCATATTAAATGTTTTATGAAGACTACTCAATGATATATTCATACATTAATGTATGTTTGGCGTAATCAATATAATCTTTTCATCTTCTGTATTTCGATATTACAACCCCCCAAAATAGTACCAGTAACAAACTGGCAGAGTGCCCATTTTATGTCGTCTGCCCTAGCTGGAAACCAGGCTTGAGCATAACATCCCAGCCAGATGGCAACAGTACAGATGCATGGTCAACTTTTAGGCTTCCAGCTCATGTTTAGACTGATTTTATTGCCTATTAATGAAGCAACAGGGGTTGGGCAACAAGTTCTCCAACTTGGGTACAACCTTTTTTTGTTCATTAAAGCAATTAGCCTATAATATGTGAGAGAGAGAGAGAGAGAGAGGACCATGAATAAAATACTTTAATATGCGTGACACAGATAATATAATTTAAGCAAGCATTGTATGTAAGCATTTACAAATTTTAAAAAATCAGGAAAACCATCTGGTTTTCTTAATAGAATCTTTAAATGATTTGAAGTTTAGAGCCTAAAATAGTTGAGATGAAACTATGTAAAAAGCACGTGATTATGATTTAATAAGATCCATTGTTGACTTACATAATGGTTGCACTGTACAATGATAATGGGATGCAGTTGCAGGTGCCACTCCACACTTTTAATTGCATAATGATGATTAAATTAAATGATGGATCATTTATGATTTTGGCATGCATGAGAGGATATTTCCTCTCACCATATGTATATTATAAAGTTGGTTGACATATTTCGTACATTGTAAACTTAATTCACTGAACTTTTAAATTATGTGTTAAACATAATTATTTTTTTTACACTTGACGTGCCTTTTGTTTTTGGAATCACACATAAGTTGGCAGGTGAGACGCATTAATATTCTAAACTCGTTCCCTTATTGCATTGAATCCTAACTACAGCATTAACACAAACAACTGCATGTTCTAAAATGGAATGCTTCCCAATATATTCTGTCATATCTCACCACAAGTTCCACCTCGGTGAGAAGGTGTTTGCCTCTGCTTAGGGTTTTGTATTCCCTATACCATTCCAGTATTTTGTCCACGTCCATGTTTGGGACCTTTTGCCGCAGTTTGTGAATGTATCTGCCCCTCAGGTCACTAGCCCATCGAGATAAGTTGACCCCCATCTCTGGATCAATTCCCTTTTTGTGAACTACTTCGGTGAACACCAATGTACTAAGAAATCACTAAAGTAAGTACGGATCGAATAGATGAATCTTGTTCGCAAAAATATTATTTTACTGTTGGTCTTAACCCAGCATAGGCAAGGCACACGTCTGGCTTACACGAAATTTTCTTTATTTAAAGCTTATGTATTATAACTGAACTAAAATGTGCTCGGGTTTGGTTTCCGTGAAGGTGGTTTATGTACCTTTTGATTGAACAGTAACAGGAGCAAAAATTAACTCATCAAAAACCTGACCAATATCTGGGTTAGTCAAAATAGTATTTTCCTGATTAATTTCATTCTCAAGGGCTCTTTTTACCATAACACTAGTAACAGCACAAGCTGGGTATAAATCAGGGATTTCATTTTCAATAGGAACAATTTATTGATCCAAACAATACTTGTCGGTTACAAGTGCATTAACCACAATCTTATCTGCAGCAAAGTCATTGCCTATCAATACATGAACACCTTAAATGGGCAAAGAATGCCGATTGTCCCTAGTCCAGAAACTAAGTATGATGTTAAATTAGCAACATGGAGCAGAATTTGAATAAAACCGCACTCTACTCCCTGAACAATAACATGTTCAGAAGACGACTTCTCACACAAAGACAAAGTACCGGATGAAAAATAGAGATTCTTAGAAGCTCCAATGTCCCTTAATATTTTAATAAGGATAGTAGTAGTGGAATCACCAATGAGTGATATAGAACGGTTCGAAATGAATGGTTCATAATTCTCCACAATAAAATCAGACTGGGATTGTTTGAGCCAACAAATGTATAGTTTCCAATATATAACCACGACCTTGACCTCTGAGAAACGAGCATTTGAAGCAGCTGATTTTGTTTTGTTACTTATTTCTTTATAACATGAAGCAATCAGATGTAACCTACCGTATTTTCTTGCAATAAGTCACCTATGAAAGGATTTCTGATCAGTTTTATAAGCCGTTGGATTCTTATTGTGCCAGACTGAAGTTTGTAAGTACTCGCTTGAGACTGGTGTGGGTTCTTACTAACCATAGGTTGGGAGGAAACCTACTGACAAATGAATCTTTGCGATTAAGAAATATTCGTCAGCTGTACGAGCAGCTTTTTTCCAAAGTGTTTACATAGTGTTCATAAAGGTAAGTCTTGACGTCACTATGGATGAAGTTCTTGAACTCTTCGTGATAGGTTGTCTAAGTTTGTCATTATTGTTATCAATCTCATTAGATGCACACCATTTATGAAACAGCCGTTCTTGTTTCCTAGTAAATTCAAGGTGGGTTTGGCTACTTTCTTTTTTGCATTTCCGAAACGTCCGTCGATATGCCACAGACACAAACTCATAACCCTTCAAAAAAAAAAATCATTGACCATACCATAATTAGAACTTGCTTTTGCTGACAGTGAAGTCCGGTGCTATCTTCTTCATTTTTATATCTTCGGAAATTTTTTAAAAATGTGAAAAAATATTGATCTACATCTTTTTATTTAAAGAGGATAATCTTACATTCTTGGTAGCGTCAAAAACTAAACTTTAGTGATGTGAATGCTGTTGCTTGCCAGTTCCAATTCTTTAAATTTCAGTTGTATTTCTTTTTGCATTTGTCGCTCTTCACTTTTTCTCTTTTTTTCATTTCATTTGTACCTGCATCTCTCTCTCTCTCTCTTTTTCATACATTTGTAACTGCATTTGTATTTTCCTCTCTTCTCTATCTCTTTTCGTTTTGAATTTGCATTTAAATTTATTTTTCCTCATTTTGAAAGTAAGTCTCTCTTTTGATCCTCTCTCTCTCTCTCTCTCTCTCTCTCTCTCTCTCTCTCTCTCTCTCTCTCTCTCTCTCTCTCTCTCTCTCTAATACTGCATAAGCATTTGTCTTTCATCTTTTTCCTTTTGAAGCAAAAGTTTTCTTAGATATATTTCCGTCTGATGTTTGAATTTCAAATCATATAACTTCATTTCAGAGATAAAGAGAGACTTACTAATCAATTTTAAAACATTGCATCAAAAATTTCCTTTTCTACAAAATGTGACCAAAATATATTCAATCTCTTTTTTTTTTTAACAAAGACGATTCTAAGTCCGGAAGAGAATAGCGCTTGGCAAGCTCCAGCAACGCATCTTTCCTTAACCTCTCGACACTTCCTGATTCGGATTGGAAACAAAACTCTCCACCCTGTATGACATAATGAAATCTGATTGGTTCACTGCGTAAAATAAAAATACCAAGGACTAATAAAATCACGAATTGAAATGAATTTTAATTTCGAAACAATTTCAATTTCTGAAGTTCTTTTCCCAGACGCGCCCTTAATTTCTCTTACGACTCTATAGTCATAAGCTAAGTAACATAAAGTCGATGGGTTTGTAAAAAAACTAATACTTATTCTTTACCTGCCATTAATTACTTTTTATTTTTTTAAAGAATATTTACGTAATATTCTGTTGATAAGTCAATGAAGAAACTGATGCATGTTATCATTTCATCATTTTACTGAAAAATATGCTTGGTTGTTGTGTGTATCTATATTTTTTGTAACTTCATCATACATGATTTTGGCTAATTTGTGCGATTTTAATTTATGGTTGTAAATTGTAGTAATTACTTATACTGGATTTCGTATGTGCATAGGGTCTATTCTAAGATATTATATCAAATAAAATTGCCTAAAATCTATAAACAGATGTTTACGTATGTGTTGACAGTTACTAATAATAAAATTATTAGTATGTTTACGAGATTCGGTTTGTTTCCCATTGCACAGATCGGTCAGGTGGTGTCTTAGAAGAATGTAATTCTTTTTGGATGGGTTTGGTCACATCAACAGGTATTTTCAAATATTATGTTGAGTAGTAAGAAATGTCACGTGTAATACATTGCGATATATAGTCGTAATATACTCTTATTCTTGTATATAAGGAGAGACCTGAGCAATCACATTTCATTCCTTTTTCGGAGTCATTCTTATTTCTTGTATTCTTGTTCCAGCATCAAGTATGCAAACGTGTGTTACATTTCACTTAGATATTATCTGAGAGGAAAAACATTTGTTTGGACTGTTCAGCGGACAAAAAGTAAGTGCACATTTCTATTCACTATAATACTATTCTGGAACTATTGCGAAATATTCAAAGGAGTTCTGGACATGATCATTTTGATTAAAAATATTTGCTCAAGTATTTAGTAGGAAAAAAAATTAAATTCCAAAAGAATGAAAAGTCCCTTATAACCGAAAATATACTGGTCCGCCAAGCACTACACTAGTCAATCATTAAAGATGACAACGCATCGGCATTAATACGCACTACCAACGATGAAACTATAAGCAGAAGTCACAGGAGATAGTATATCTTTTTTATTTAATAAAATGAAATTAATGCTCTTGGTAATAGTCACATGGGATGTCTGTGTATAAAAGATTTTGAGACATAATTTGTGTCATAATGAATTCTGTAAGGACTGCAAAGATTTTTGATTTTCTGATATTAATTCAAAACATGGAGCCTTTTATCAATAACTTTAGTCAAGGAGCACGCGGTTAAACATGATCCTGTGGGTTTTCGTAGATAAATTACTTGCATTTATTGATTTATGGATGTGATTTTACTAACACACACTATTCAGCGTCTTTTTGATAGCACATATGCTGCCGTTGTGATTAAATTGTCAATCATTGCTTGATAATTTTAAAGTTCAATGAAATACACTGACATGCCTTCTGTGTTGTTTTGTTATACCGTTGAAATTAAATATTTAAACGTTTTACGACTTGGTCAGTGTTTTGCAAGATCAATGCTACTACTACTACTACTACAATAATAATAATAATAATAATAATAATAATAATAATAATAATAATAATAATAATAATAATAATAATAACAATAATAATAAAACATTAAAGGTGTATTTCCTATTATCAGCTGATAGGTATTTTTACCTGTTTATAATTACAATGATGTAACCTAGGTACTCCTATCTTACCATAAACACCTGCAAATGATGCCGTTTTTATATTTTGATTTTAACTTTAATATATTGTAATAAAATTAAGGAGATGCGCATTTAGTTTAAGAAATTTGTAAGTTTGTGTGATTACTTGTTTGATTATTGGAATTGTGTGCAATGGGAACGTCACGGAAAGTGTTAGTGAGTTTCCAAGATGCCATGGTCAATGAGTAGCGAATTCAGACCCAATTCGCATGACTGTCCCTGAAATGTAGTACTTTATAAAATCTAGTGTTTTACATCGGTGTTGTGACTGCAGCGGCCGTATTTATGGTAGGAAACCGGTAAATTACACAATGGGATAAATGAGAAAGGACTCGGAAGATACCGTTTATGTTGCCATATTGGCAAATGTGATATAGGCTTACTGATGTGATGTGCCTTGAAACGGTAGATCGACTGGCCTCAGGTGGCGCAGTTAAAATAGTCCCCCGTGTTAAGGATAGTTGTAGAGTTTCCACGGTGTGAACTACTGGCGGAACGGAAAGTTAATGTAGAGAAACTATGCGAATGTGCGGTTGATGGTTTTTTGGCAAGTTGTAAATAATGTGGTCTTACATTAATTAGAACAAAATTTATGTATAGAATGGACATGTCGGGCTTTCCAACTTACAACTGAATTTGTATAGAAGTCTTTGGAAATATGGGGTAAACTTATGACTTCTAGCGGGATTCGCGCCAGGGTTTTGACACCGCTCGGTCAAGCAAAAGACCCCTGGCTTGTAATAATATGTAATGTTCAATAGTTAGGAGGCTTGCAATTTCTTTACTGGACTTTTGCTCTAGAATCCTTGAATTTTAGAAGAAACAAAGATGAGGTATATATTTTGATGAAGCAAATGTTTCAATTGATATTTATGAAAATGCAGCTTATAATTTATATTGTGACAGAAGACCACCCCCACCCTCACCCCCACCCACCACCCACCTCCCACCCACCCACACACATGCATATTTGAGTTGGTAACGGGAACGACAATTTAAACTTTAGGCATATTTTCGTATTGAGAAAAAACAATGACGTTGCGAATTCTGAGAATAATGATTTATGTTTCCAAAATAAATTCGCTTATATTGGTTGTGTTATAAAAAGGCATACAAATAATAAAAATAAGAAAACGTTAAAGCCACCACCCACTTTCCACCATAAACGTTACACTGATACTCACGCCATCAGCTGCTTGTTATCTTGTCTAATTCTAAACAAGATTGGAAAAGAGGCGGTTGTCTCGCCCAATAAAATCATAATATACTGAAATGGTGATACATTTGTTCAGTGTTACAATGATTAATATGGAGTAGATTGCTTAAAGAAAAAACGAACCACGCTGTTTTAATTCCAGATCCAAAGCATAGTTGACTTTATGTTTGTTTTTCAGCACCTTCATAATTATCCTGGCTGCGACAACAAAACTAAATTACACACAATAAAGAATTCTGCGGAAAATGAAAAATCATGCTAAGTATTCTCTTGTATTGCTTGTAAAGAAGAATGGGAAAACAAAGACATATTTTATAAAGAGGAAAAGAGAACAGTTATGTAGAGTCTGTAATTGGCATATTTTAAAATATTTATATTTTCTAAAGTAAAATGTTTAATATCTGAAGACATATTTTGATTCTCTTTAAACAATTTTGATAACTGTGATTCCCCCACCCTCCGTGGCCTACTTCCGCTATTTATATCTTGGTCATTGCTTAGAAACATTATAACAGATGCACTTGCATTGTTGCTGGTGTTTTAAGCAGAAAGAGTTAAGAACATTTATCATTTAACTTACTTGTCATTAGGAATCACTGAGTAAATGAGAATTGTATGATATAAATACTCTGTCTGGGCCTCAGAGACGTACAGGGGATATTTATATCAAATAAATAATGCTATCGAGGCCTGATAATTAAAAAAGCTATAAAAGCTCTGTTTATATAGAGCGTCTAACTCGTAATCCTAGAGTTGCAGGTTCAATATCTCCCCAGGCTATCCGGGGTTGGTTGCATCTCTGTGTCGTTGGGAAAGACATTTTTTTCTGCATGATGTCGAAGATAATGTGCTGGAAGAAACACACACACACACACACACACACACACACACACAGAAATAAAATTTCATGCGAATCACTGATTTGATCTTTGTTTACCTGAACTGACATTATCATTTAATAACTTTCTATATTCTATATGACAGCCATATTGCTTAATAAAACTCCCTGTTACGAACAAAATTAGTATATGCCAAATGACTTGAATAATACTGGCTCTCGAAAAACTTTGGTCATGAACATCGTTGCGTGCCATTAAACTAGACAATGTCAACGTTTCATCATATTATAAGCCATGTAATTCTCTCTCGAACTGGCATACCTTGTCTTTTTTCGCATGCGTACGAATTAATCCGATGTTGATCGGCAACATCCGTGGGTCAACCGATTTCAGTCGAAAGCTGGCACACAAGATTTCATGACGTCACCGTTGTAAACCTAATAATCTAATATCATGCCTTGTCGGATAATCCGTATGTCATGCACTATTCTCATTTTACGTTTGATATGGTGCAGCACTTGGCCTATCAGTTACAAGTATTATTCTTCAAAGGCATGACTGACGTGCATTATTTTTTTTTCAAAGTCTGTGTCATATGCCTATTACTTACTATCCGCAACAGCTGGGGCTGTCTTGCGCCCAAGTTCGCCCTTAAAGTATTTCAAAGCCCCTTCACTGCAGAATCATTTTATCCATCACGTGCAAATGTTGTTTGTATTAGATTAGTCACTAACGGAATTTTTCGAATGTATCACATTGCTACTTTTGGAACACTCATGAAAGGAATGGAATTATGAACGAATTCGGGGATTGATTTAAGAAGTGGTACTTTTGATTTCTAAACTGAATATTGGAATGTTGTTTAAACATAACATCTTGATTATTTCAAAGAAAGTTTAATGTCACATTCGCTCTTTTAATAAATCATTTCCTTCCATCCAAACTTTAGTTAGATTGAAAGAATCGTGAAATTTATGAATAATGACGGTATGGGGGCTTTGAAGGTCCACGGTCTAAATAATGAAAATGTTTTGCTTCTAAAGATAGAGTCAGTTTGACAAATATTAAGGTGCTCATTTTTCCACAGTTCCTAATATATAAAGGCCTGTTCATTGATCATTCATTAAATACACGATAGCTTAGTTGCTCAAAGATAAATCATTCAGATGCAGGAATGGCTTAAGCTGTTAACATGCAATCTTCCATCCCTAATATATTGCTTTCCTCTTTCATCGTAGAAAACAAAGACAAAATATCAGTGACCATCTTGGACATAAGCAAGTTGTATCTATGATAATTCATTAGGTGATGTTTTCCCTAGTAAGATAATGTAAATACTATAAATGTCTTTTTTTTCTAATTTTACTAAGTCTAGACAAAATTAATCATTACATTTGTGACACATATATAGCTTTAAGGAAGTTTGGCAGGAGGCTTCTGAAGGGCCTAGATGTCCTAGACGTTTTCAGAATTTTTACGAAGTATCCAAGATGACCGACGTTAATGAGTAAATATGACGTATCTCAGGTGATAGGGTCATTTGGTAGTTCATACTGTTTTCAATATAAGGGTTTCTAAGTTAGCTGAATCTATTTTTTGTACAATACAACACTACAGGTACACCAATAATACCTATCTGCTACAATATTTATTCTAGCAAAAACGCATTTCCAGTAAATTCGAAATAGTCATCTAGACTGACAGCCATAATTCTGACACCTTGGCCAAGGCAAATTCCTGAAGAAAAGGAACCACTTTCTTGGTATACTGCCCGTTGGGATGTAAATGGATGTAGAGCATTATGTCCATGTAGAGACTCTTCAGATTAAATAAATCCTTTTTTGTCTGATTGACAGGGCTCAAATGACTGGTTTTATCATCCAATATATCAGCCAGTCTCTCAGATGATCAGAATTAACATTCAGATATGTATATGTCTTATTGAAACCAGAGAACGCATGAAACATGGTAGTGGTCGCTCTTCTGGTTCCCCGAGGTTGGTATATATGACCCATATGTCTTCCAAAGGTTCAATCATCCTCAACCCTCTGGTCAGCTTCCAAGTGATTGAAATTTGGTGGGGAACCTATCATGGATTCACCCGATTCAATGCACACATCTATGCCTGGTAGATGAGGTTTGCTACCTTGCAAATCAGTAAAGCAATCAGTTCCTTCTTGTTCTTTAAGAAAAGGAATAAGTTCATCCAACCCAGTGGCAGCTTGGTTTCTCCCGCGCCCTTTTTGTGCACAACCGTCCGTCTCCATTCATGGCTAGATTCATCTAGACTGTCTGGAATGTATGTATCTTACACAACACCCAACGTTTAGGCACACTCCATCTGCTTCTCCAGTTAAAAAATGAACACTTTCTATGCCTACTCACTGAACTTGTTTGACGCAGGTAGTGGAAGATGTCACTGTATGGGACTTTGCAGTTCAAGGTTGCTGAGATTGTCTAAGCTGCCTAAGGCATTTCAAGAATTTAGACTTCGTGCATGACAAACAGAGCTAGCCAAAGCCTGAAAGAGAAGTTGGGGAAGACTGTTACTTCAAATCATCATCCCAATATCTATGAAGATGTTCAACTCACCAAAGTGTCAAATTGTTCTCAAGCACTTAAATATTCTGCCCTTACTTTCATAAAGCCTTAAATTGAAGTTTCCTGAAAAGTGCCGAACGGGTGTATAGAGAGCAGGTGCGATCTTGAAATATATTGTTGACAATGTCCTTGTACCGCTTCTTGCCCGTGTTGTTCAGGGTATTCAAAACAACTACCACTGATTTATCGACAATGTTGTGACTGCCCAGTGTTACACGATCTGGAAAATCATCTAACGAAGGGATTGTTCGATCGTTTCAAAGCTTTAGTGACACTGTTAACTAAACTATGAAATATTTTAATTGGCACAACAATAGCATTAATCGCTAGAGCCACAGCTGGACACACATGTAACTGTCAGAAACAGTACTATTGGCACCAGTTTGCTATTACCAGGCTTGTTCCTAGTCAGAAACTGGACAAGGCGGAACAGTCTAGTGGAATGAAGTTCGGGACGTAGTTGAGCTTGAATTGTAACCTACGTTGTCTGGGGCCCGAACATTGAGCAAATCTTTCCGGAGACAAGCAAGTGACACCGCTATTTTCTTTTGGAATCTGCTTGCGGACAGAAAGTGATAGACCGGTCATTTAACTCCATAATGCAATTCCACAGATTGTTGACACAGATATCGTATTATTGCTGAATGAGTTTCTTGCTTTTTGGTCCGTGTACGGACACTGAAGCCAATTTGGTAGGGAAAGGTGGCAGACGCATTAGGGTGTACTTCGTTTTTATAATAGAGTTGGGTGCTCTTTTCTTTCTGTAGTAGAAAATAACCTCTGCAGCGGTAAGAAAGGCTTGGGGGGGGGGCCATTCTGTTTGATCTTTAAAGTAAGTTAGAGCCAATGAAAGCCAGAGATGGTGGGCTTGAAGCTTGAAAGCAGTTAGTGTTCTTGACATTCTTGTGGAAAGCAGACAGTAAATTGGAAGCTTTCTGGGCCTAAGATGCATTTTCTGCTTATCACAGCAGCTGTGGCCGCGATAATAATATTTTCATGGAAGTCTCGTTTATTCACAGTTTCATTTAGCATGTTTCTCATTTGTTCTTTGAAAATGAAAGCAGCGTTTCTCTCATCATACTTTATAATACCTCTGGTAAGCGTTCCAATAAATACTGTTTAGCCTGGTAGTGTGGACTGGATTCTTCGAGTCGATTCAAATGTTGAGAGCGGATGATAAATATTCTCAACATATTTCAAATTACAAATGAATGTAGTCTCCAAACACTAGAGAGACCCATGCCATGTTCTACGAGTCACAATCTTATTCTAGAGAATCCCCTCTTTTGCTAATGACTTCTTTCAAGTTTTCTTGTTTGTGTTTTTAGATGTTAAATTTAATAATTATTTACTTCTGATAGATAGGCAAATAAGTGGATAAATAAGTGTGTATGGCAAAGCAGTAAAGTCCCCGACTGGTATTTTAAGCCTTAAAAACAATACATTTGAAATGGTTTTTATTAAACAATGACTTTAACTCCCTGTTTTAAAAACATTTCTTGCGAATTTAGTTTTTTATGTTGTTTCCATTCAGGTCAAGGATGTTATGGTACTAATTATTTCCTTTCCGATGACAGATATACAGTACCAATTTCTCAACAAAAACCACAACACCATCAACCTGTACTACTTCTCCTTGTATATCTTAAAATTGAATATTTAAAGTGCACTAAAATTTGATTCAATCTACAAAATGTTTTAGTTTACTTTCTTCATATGATAATGTTTAACTACAAAATATTTTTTCTAGAAAGAAGAACATTCAGAACAACAATCCAGAGAAACATCAATAACACTTTATAAGCCAAATCTACAAATACAACAGTTCAAACATGAAACTAGAGAACAGCTACAACAACTACAACATTCAGAGAAACAATCCAGAGAAACATCAACAATACTTAATAAGACCAAGCAAACTCAACAAATAAAACAGGGAGAAATCCACCAGAAAAACAGAATTGCAGGGGCAGAAACAACAACAGTCAAGCAATGCTTTTTTGTAAAAGAACCAAGGCGGACACCAAGAAGGGTCAAAACATATGTAATGATATCAATACCTTTAGAAGAAACAGCACTACAAAGAGAAGTGGAAACATCAGGAAAACAAATCTAACTTCACAACAACAACAACATAAACAGTATGAACCAAGAAATTATAGTGACACCACCCTATAAAAAAACAAGCAGAGATAAACTTAACCCTGGCAACAATAGGTTCCAAACCAACAGATACACCGAATAATATTTTGACTGAAACAACAATCACTGAGAGAGAGAGAGAGAGAGAGAGAGAGAGAGAGAGAGAGAGAGAGAGAGAGAGAGAGAGAGAGAGAGAGAGAGAGAGAGAGAGAAGGGGGAAAAGATAGAAATGGAGAAACAAGACTTGCTAACAATGGAAAATTATTTCTTTCAAGAAGATGAAACTCTTTATGGCGAATGGCATCATTAAAAAATTAAAATCATATAGACATACTTATTAGAGAATCATAACGGAATAAAAATAATTACAATTTTACAATATTTACCACTTTAGACTAAAATATATACAGTAACACATTTTTACATGTAGGGCAGGAGGGCCTAAATTGGTCTGAAAAGATCAACCGAGGATAGCACCCTCCAAAAAGAAAAAAAAATGAAAGAAGAATAGCAGAGCGGTGTATGGCAAAGGAGGACTCCCATGCTAAACAGGGTAAAATGTTTATGATCCACAATGGGATATATTAGTCCGTCTAGTTAAAATGTAAAGGAACGAGATGTTAAGGCTGAACACTGGTTCATATGTCTCAAATCATGAGCCTATATAGTTAGAAATATAAGTTTGTATTGCCGATGGAGTACCTAGGTAAAACTACGCAAAATTATTTGGCTTATAACAGGAATTTAACATGGAAATGACACTTTAGCGTCAATTGTAATTTTTACATTAGGCTTATATCTTGTGGATTTATTGTGTCAAGTTGTGAATTTATGCGTCAAAATTGATTCATCGGTTTTTATGGATCTAATTGGAAGACATAAGGGGCATCCTATGTCAAACATGGTCGAACGATTCTGGGGTCTAACAGGAGAAAGCATTAGGGAGCCATGTCAAAATGTATAGTGACAAGATATCAGATTTAAAAATTGGATCGGAGGTTTTACATCATAAGTCTAAAGAGGATATAGCATCAAATGGGGGATTCCATGTTTAGGAGGGTAAAATGTATATAGGTCATAAGGGGAATTTAACATTAGTCTGCATTTTTGTGGTGATCGAACAACAAGGGGGTGTCATACATTAAAGATGGTAAAATGTTTATGGTGACTATGGGTATTTTTGACATTGAGATACATCTTGTGGGTTTATAGCGTCAATATGGCATATCCTATGTCACTTTGAAACCCCGTTATCTACTGAATCACACTTCGTACACAACTCCCTAGAATTCAATGATATTTGCTAAAACCTTTCACATCAAAACCAAAGAAAAAACAAAACATTAGACCCCATGTCATTTACACAGATGACAGACATCCTCTAGAAACTCATTGAGTAGCCGTTTACTACTTATAATGCTCAAGTATCTGCCATACAGCACATGCTACATTCCTTTGTTACCTGGAAACATTTTACCTTCTGGCTCAAAGTTCGTACAAAGCTTCTCAGAATCAACTGGTATGTGCTAAAGAAAATTTAACCACGAAGCTAATGACATCAGCACAGAGGACAGTCAACGTAAAAGAATACATCGTTTGTCCGTTTACTTTCCCAACGAGCAAAGCCAGAATATTTAATCCCTGTTACTTGCTTCATCTGGAAGAAATCATCGACTTTATGAGAAGAAATGCAGTATCCTCTCGATTCAATAATGCGCAATTATAAAGATCTGATACTATTCCACGTGTAACAAAAGTTAAAGTTCTTACTTGTACTGACCTGTTTTGAAAGAGATTTATCTAAGGTGAATGACAAATGGTCAAAACAATAATGGATGAAAGAAACATGATTGACACTGGACATATTTCTTTGGCAAACACAACTGCCTAAAAGTAAAATATCGAATTTTAGTGAGAATATATCATGTATGCTTGGAAAATATAACTCTTACAATATTGGTGCTAATAAGTCATGTGAAACTTAATTTAGTTTCCATTAGTGATTGTATTTTCTTATATAATGACATCAATTTCCAATAGAACATGGAATGCATTAAGAAGAAAAAAAGGAACAAACCATGCTTCCAGTAAATTTGATTTTTATGAGTACATTTGCTCTAAGCTTGAGAAAAGTAAAACTATAATCAATTTATATGGAGCCTCGTCTTATGATAAAAAATCGGAGAGTGTGGGATAGATACTGAACTGACTATTTCCTACTTCCACTGACCACGAAATGCATCAAAGCTCATTGCAAAAGAGCACCAAGATTGCCACTTCATCGATCTACATGACAGATCTTTTAGGAAGAAATCAAGTGTGAACCTATGTGAGCCTGTATGGGGTTTAACGTGAATTTAACAATACACCTTTAGTTCATTGTTTAACCATGTGTGACCCATGAGATCTAGAGGAATTTAACATTACACCTCTAATCCTTAGGTTTATTACAGGTCTGATGTGGGTTTGTATAGGGTCGAACGAGAAATATAATGTTAAAACTACAGTTACTATCCAACACTCCGTTATTTACTTTTCTACTATTCAACAAACCATTATCTACAATCAGATACCCACATTTACTATTCACCAAATCAGTTATCTTCCAGTATTTTGCTGTCCACGTTACAAAATGTGTGTGTGTGTGTGTGTGTGTGTGTGTGTGTACTTTAAGATTTTATTGCTCTTGTTGTTTCTTTCAATTTTACATTTAAAAAAAAGAAAGTTCATATTTTTCTTTCATAACGCAAAAATTCACATAAAAATGTTTTAAAAATTATCCTTTTCTTTTTTTAATGGTGCCATATATTTACATTTTAAAACATCGACGTTCATGTTTTCTTTGTTTCAACAGACACATACAATGTCTTAAGCATGACCGTTCACCTCTTTCTTTCAAGTGCCGAATTTAAGACTTTACCTTTCAAGTACATCCTTCAGTAGTAAATTTGTTGTTGTCTATATATATATATATATATATATATATATATATATATATATATATATATATATATATATATATATATATATATATATACACACACACACACACACACTTATTGTTAAGTGTGAAAAGTAGATAAATTGCGACGAATATCTTCCTCACACGGGAGTACAAAAGTTCAACATTTTTCTAAGCATGTAAAACAAAATTTATGAATAGATATCTTTGAATGCACTGTTCATAAATTTACTACAAGGAATATGCAAATAAAAAAATCAAAGAATTATAGCCACTAACACACATACCACATTATCTCCCAAATTCAGATGAATCTTTCTTATCGCGTTTGTGGAATCGATTTGTTTAGTACTTGGTAATCCATCTGACTAGTACTGGATCAAAAACAAATAACGTAGGGGAGTAATGTTTGTGTACATTTTTATTTAAACAGGAGTTCCGTTCCTTATTTACTGTCTGTTAGAATGCATTTTGCGCACAAACAAGGCATGAAGTCTTGTGTAGCCTGTGTCCACAACGAACCTATATACCATCATGCATAATAATTTAGAGATTTCAGTTTTAGTTTGCTTTTTAGGATTATATAGGCAAATATGAATTTTTGTACCATGAAAGAAAACATGAACTTCGTTTTCTAATGTAATTTTGTTTTGTTTGAAATACTTTGCTGTAAAATATTGCTTTCTAAATTCGAATCCTTCAACACTCATGCTATGAAAATAGGCTCCACCTTGGAAATAGTTTTATTATTTTGACCTTACTCTTAATTTCCATATGCTTCGTTGCGGGAGTATTGAAATTCGTTAAGACTACTTTCGTGGATCAAATATATTCCTGAAGACAAAACTGAAAGAAGAGCCAGAATCGAAATTCTTTATGGAGGGAAGATGTTATGGCTAATCCTTTTAAGCCTCGGTTATACTCTTCATACAAATTAGCTACTTATTTCTCGAAATCGGCTCTTCGAGTTGTTCTCGAAATCGGCTCTTCGATTTGTTCTTTAAACTTGTCATACTGTTGATATATATCTCGAAATTTTTCAAGTAATAATGAAAGACTTTACTTATATATTATTAAATTTTAAATATATTTTGAATATGCGTTGATATATATATATCTCGAAATCTTTCAATAAAATGTTACTTTACATGATTACTTGAAAGATCATATCGGCTCAAGGAATTTTCTCTAAACTTATCCTTCCGTGAGAACAGTAATCTAAATAATGAATAAGAATGAATAATAATAGTGGCCGAGTGGTCTAAAGCGCTGTCCGTTAGGGATCACTGCCATCTCACCTATGTCTGCGTGGGTTCGAGTCTAGGATTCGGCGAAAGTGGATATGTGAGAAAGCTTGCCAGTAGCTTCTCGTGGGGCGGTGGTTCTTTCCGGTGATTTCCCGGTTTCTTCCTCCACCATTAATACTGGCCGCCATGAATAGCCTATCGTGTGCTGGAAAATGGCGTTAAGCCCAACAACAACAACAACAACAACAACAACAACAACGAAAACTTTCATGGAGGCGCTGAAATTAAAATCCTGTAAGTAGGGGTTCTGTTGGTGGAAGACGATACAATTGATCTACAGTGTACTTGCTTTTCATACACGGTACTCTTAAATGCCCTTCATTATACCGATTCCTCTCGGCGAAATTCACCAAGACCTTTTTATTGGATAGAAAATATTCCAAGACATAAACTCTGAAAGTAGGGTCCATGGCAAATTATTTAAGGAGGGTACACAAGTCCCATATGAATATCTAAAATTTAATTCGTCTTTCAACCTGAGCAATACGCCACCACCATATTTAACCCCTATGTCTCCAAATCGACTCGACTAATAATCTCTAAACCTTTGCTATTCTTGGAACAGGTCCCTAACTAAAAAACGACAAACAGGGGTTGGACTAAAAATTCTCTACGTGTGGGTTCAGGTTTAATGCTACCAAGTATCCATAGTGACCCTCCTATGTTTATGATTTCACTCGATCAGTGTCGTCAACACATTATTTTGAAATCAAATTGGTTACTTATTCCTTGTTCCTTATTCCCGATTCAATAAGGAATAAGTAACCAGTTACTTATTCTTGGAACAGATCCCTAACTAAAAGATTCAGATATTTCCACATACATTTGAATACTTATTCCTTATTCACACCGAGATTTATGAATTATTCCAAATTCAGTATGTAATGGGTTACCACTTAATTAATACAGATGAGGAATTTCGTTGAGCCCATTTCGAGAAATTAGCAAGATGACGGAGGTATACACATGCCTCAAGAAGATTTTAAAACTTTAACACTTCTTTGACATTTTATCTATATGGGATAGAGGTCCAACTACGAAAAACGTCTTGACTAATTTTGTCGAGAGGAAACAGCGAAATAAGGAACTCCCTATAGATATCTGGTATTACACCCTATCCCCCGCGCCCGCCCCCCCCCCCAATATAACCACAAGACCAAGCAGATGTTAATAGATTGTATCGATAGCTTACATTATTTGAATGCCTGTTATGAGGATTTTGATTTCAACGTCTCTTGCACAGTATCTAACAAGGTCCACGATCTAACAGTACAAAAGATTTTTAAAAGAATTCATCGAGGCGATTTCGAGAAATCTACGGCTAGATCGAGGTCGCGTAAGGCACATGCTATAAGAAGATTATATCTTTTTACTTTTGACATGGAACCTTTTTTGATATTTTATCTCTTGGAGATAGAGTCAACTCTCTAAGAAAGTCCTGACGAATTTCTTCGATAGCAAACCGCGATATAAGGGGCGTCCGATAGGCAAACAGACTGAATCAAGAGTTTGTATTAATCGAACCTTAAATTAGTGGATTTCGATTTCAACGCCTTTTAGACAGTATTTTGTTAGGCACCCGTGCTAAAAGTAAACATTTGAAAAAAAAAACAATACGTTGAATCAATCTAGAGAAAATCGCGGCCACATAAAAGCAGTCGAGAACAACACATTCCGTACAAAAATTGTATTTCTTTATAAAGTATGACAAGACACTACTTTGGCATTCATTTTATCTATAGGAGATTGAGTCTATCAACGAAAGAAGTCATGACGAATTTCGTCGAGAAGACATAAGGAACGTCAGATGGGTGCCTGTTATGAAAAACACGCAAATGTTAATAAATTGTATCGATAGTTTGTACAAATTGAACCCTTACTTAAAGGATTCTGGCTTCAATGACTTTCATACAGTATCTAAATAGGGCCGAATTCTAACAGCAGGAAATGTTTGAAGAAAAGTCGCCGAGCTAATTTCGAGAAATTCGTTGCTAGAGAATGGAGGTCGATTACAACTTAAGTTTTGATATGGATCCAACTTTAATATTTTATCTCTAGGGTATATAACGCATCCACAAAGAAATTTCTGACGGCTTTCGTCACATGGTAAGAGCGAAATAAGAGGAGTCAGACATCTACCGGGTGTTGAAAGAAACACTCAGATATTCTTAGATTCTATCAATAGTTTGTACTAATGGAACCTTCACTTATAGTATTTTAATTTAAACGCCTCTTGGACATTATCTAGTTATTAACCCGTTCTAATAACAGGAACATACAGAGAAAAGCTGGTGGAACTAAATTTGAGAAATTCGCAACTAGGTAATGGAGATCCAGTACAACACATGTCGTAAGATTATATTTACGTTACATTTTGGACACTACGTCACCTTTTCATTGAGTTTTGACATTGACACTTCTTTGATATTTTATATCTTGGAGATAGAGACAACCAACAAAGAAAGTCCTCATGAATTTCGTCGAAAGGAAACAGCGAAATAATGGACGCCTTAAGGGTACCTGGTATGAAAAACACGCATATGAAAATGATTGTATTACTAGTTTGTACTGATTGTACTCCAACTTACAGGATATTTAGTAACGAGTTTCTCCAAATCGGCTAGACGAATTTCCTTTAAACTATTTATGCTGTTAGAAAGTTGTCTTATGTCGATACTCTACAAGAGACATTGAATTCAAAATGGTCTAAGTAAGGGTTCCATTAAATAAAACTATTGATACTTATAATTCACATTTGCGCGTTTTTCATAGCCGGTACCCCTAAGGCGCCCCTTATTTGGCTGTTTACACAGGAATGTAGCAAGTAGATGATTTCTTTTTAACGCCTTGAAAATCTACAACTCTAACACCACGTTCTCGGGACTCTTTTTCCTGCTCTACCTCAGGCCAGTCAAATCAGTCTTTAAATCCTCATTACGCCAATAACATTGAACCATATTTACCTTCATAGGAATATTACAAGCCGTCTCCAGACAACGTAACCGTTGGTTCTTAATTAGTCTATTGTACAATTTAACAGTTCTCCATTACAAATTCTGCATATGGACTCACACAATCTTTCGAAACGGTTAGGTTTCAATAAGGGCTTCTTAGCTAACAGGGACACTTATGACACACTTATTAGACTCTCTCCTGAACTCATTAGAAAATTAAATCATGCCAATATGAAATCTCAACAAAAATGCAATCTGTGACGTTTGCCCCTACAAACTGACTAATTAGTCGAACTGAGAACATGTGTAGAGCTATAAGCAAATGGCGGATACTCCAAAATTTATTACAATATTAAAGATTATTTATGTAATATCTGTGTATCGGTGGGACTTACTAGCCCAAATGTAAACGTAGTATAATGTCTTACGTTGTGTGTTGTGCTCTACTAACTTTGTCTAGCCAGAAATTTATCGCAATTAGCTCCATTTTTCTTCCACTTTTTCCTACTGTTATTTAGATAATATCCAAGAGGCGTAACAATCAAAATCTTCTTAGTAGAGGTTCAATTACTGCACAATTTTGATACAATCTATAACATTTTAGTGTTTTTTCATACCCGGTACCTATCGTTGTTACTTATAAAGGTTTTTCGTCAGGACTTCCTTCATGAGTGGCCTCTATCGCACAGAGAGAAAATATCAGAAGGTCTAAAGTCAGAACTCTTTAAAGAGGAAACATAGAGGTCCATCTATATACGTTAGGTATCATCTTCTGATTGCATGTGTTGTGCCCAACCTCTTTCATCTAACAGCGAATTCGTCATTTCTTTGCTTCTAAGGTTTCCTACTGTTGGGATCAGTCTTTACGGACTTTAAAACAGGGGTTGAACTGAAACTTCTCTTGAGTTAGGGTTCAAGAATTGCAAAGTGTGGCTGCAATCTGTTGACTAGATATTCTCCAAGAGGCGTTGAAATAAATATCTTCTGCTTAGGGTTTCAATTATTACCATATTTTCAATCGATCAAAATTGTGCGTCTTTTTCATACCCGGTACTCGTAGGTTGTCCCTTTCTTCGCTGATTCCTCTCGATGTGATTCGTTAGGGCTTCTTTCGTGAGTCGACACTATCCCAAAGAGAAAAAATGTCAGAGAAAGGTCCATGTCAAAACTCGTTAAAGAGAATAGGTATTTGTCCACCTACATAAGTAAGATATACTCTCGCCTCCTCTCTTTATGTAGCAACAATTTCTGGAAATCGGTTAAACGAATTTTATTTTTATAATGATTTTAGCTCTGTTGGAACAGATTCCTGAATAGAACTGTCTATCAGACGTTGCAATCAAAATCGTTTAGGTTCCGGTTTAATTCGTACTAAGTATTCATAAGTTTGATCCACTCTGATCGTGTTTCATTCACCTTCCCATATCCTAGTTTACCCAGTTCCAAGGACATCAAGACAATAGTCGATGTCAACTGAAGGCTTCATAAAGCAGTAGATACTTGAAATAATTCTTCTCTAAGCACATTATGAACACGAAAGTGAAATCTCCAATTTCTTATTTGTATGGGGTTTTTGTGGTTTCACGTCATTAGTCATTAGTAAACTTAACGAATCCGAAAACAATTAATTCGCACCATGCACAGCAGGACGCGACCTAAACATCTAACAACTAAATAATAGTATCTCAAATTATTGATTATGTTTGCCCACCAATATGCTAACACCTTTCTATACAGTCAGGATTTGGTCTCTAGTCTGCTTTATATAACAGGCATCAAAGAACACTCATATTTCTCTAACTGGATTAAAACAACACTAATGCATGCCATGAAGATCTTTTAATCTTCAATAAGTAAGCTATAACCAATTACTTATTGAACTGTGAATAAAGAATGAATAACCAAATGTATGTAGCATTAGTTGAATAGGGAATAAGTGACTAATTACTTATTCAAACAGTTACTTATTCCTTATTCAATCGGGAATAAGGAATAAGTAACCAACTTGACGTCAATATCAAACATATCCCTAGGCAAACATACCAAAGAAACTAGCCATGCTAAAATCTCTTTTAGAGGTACATAAAAGACTTGAGAGTTTCCTTATAGGCTTTTTTAAATATCTACCACATATTCATTATTGAAGAAGATCCCTAAGTAGAGACTGGCGAAGTGATATCAGAGTCTTCTAAGTATGAGTTATTTTATTTGTTATAAACCGTGATGGAATTAGTCCACTTTGCACCTGCTTATCATACCCGCTAGCCATAAACTGCCCCTTGTTCTGGGGTTCAAAAACATTCCTATATATAAAATCTCAATGAAGACTCTATCAAAAAATTGTTTGAGAACGACAGTTTGTAAATCGTGGAAGTAATATTCAAAGTCTAATCGTACTTTCTTATGACTCCCATATATTTACCCCCACGTATAGCAATCGGCTCAATGAATTTTTCTCTAAACTTTTTCTTCTGTGAGAACAGTACTCTATGTCGAAATTACTAAAAATGGATTGAAGTAAAATATCCTCCATGAATAGGGTTCAGCTGGAGAAATTAGTTGACATAATTGGTCTACTGTGCACCTCCTCACATGGCAGATACATCTAAGGACCCTCGTGTTTTTCGCATTCTTAATTTTGTAAAGAATTAATTTTTGTATTGTCTTGAGTTAATGTTTTGGTCGAAAGTATCACTAGATGTGAAATATGAAAGATTGATCCGGAAGATCGCAGGCTAGAGCCTGGTGTCAGGATAATGTGACTGGGTGGGACATGATGCCACATATCTGGGGCATGGTACCCAAGTACTAGACATCACTATAAACTGCCACACTATATATTGTAGTGATATGACAGACAAATGGTTATAGCCGCCTATAGTGTACTTATCTTGTATACACTACATGACCTTATGTTACTAGTGTTGCATCATCATTTGATTTCGGGAAAATGTCGGGATATCTGATGAGTGTACTATTTTAGAAATACACCCGTGAATATCACTGTTTTCAAACCCAGCCTTCTCAAATAAAGTATTATAAAGTCTGTATCTTCTTAAAATCGTTATGACTGTAACAAATTGATTAACCAGTTTGTCCTCTGACAATTGTCAATAGTAGCAAACCAGTCATACTGAAGATCCATGAATGGCTAATAATTTCTGGTGAACTTTGCAGTTTACAGGTGTTGACTTCGAAACTTTTTTGTACCCTATTTATTACTTTTTATTGGAACACATGGAGTTCTTTAAACTGTCTGAAGTCTACATGTACTTTCATGCTCATAGCTTGGTCCATTCTCAGCAACAATCCTGGCGCTACTCTCGCCGTCACAAGTGGTTAAGGAAGCCTTTCTTGAATTTTCTCTATCAGTTGCCGTTGCACGGCCCGTTTGTCAGAATGAGTGCCATAAAAGTAGCATCCATTTTAAAGTAGATTTACACTTTGTGCAATATTCACAACATTAGGACAAGCATATGCCGTCGTAAAAATATTTTTTTTTTGGTTTTACAACGATGCCCGAGTAAATCCCCATGCATTACCTTGAATCTTCGTGGCGTCTACTTATAGATCGCTTTCCGCAGTCATCTGATTTAAACTGGAAATTAAATGCATTTTAATATAGAGCAAAGAACAACAAATATACGTATATACTATCTTGAAGATATGTGTTTTTATTTAAGCATTAAAGTTGGGGAGGATGCTTCTGTTAGGTCTAGTCTGGTAACAATTAGGTTAGAGATCATAAAGAAATAAATGATTTTACTAATTTCTGTGCACTTTTGATTACATTAAAGTTTTCTATTATTGAAATCGGTAGGTTTTGAGAACAAACGGGGAGGTATAGTTTGACTGTAATAATGCGTACTCTTTCTACAAGGTGCCATTCATAAACTAAAACATATGCTAACAGCATAACCCCCTCCCCAACTCACACACGCTTATTCACCCCCAAGAGAGACAAATAAAATAACAGAACAGTAAACGGATATTTTCATTACAAAGGGCGAAATATAGAGAACTATTTTGTCCTGTTCTAACCCAACCCCTCCACGATTGTACCATCTTTCCGACTAAAACGGGTATTGGCATTAAATGCAACATGCAGATGAACCCTATTTTTTCTCCTTGCAATACCAATTTTGAACGGTGGATACTCACAAATAATTTTAGTTCTCAGAACAACAGTGAGCTAAAATTAGGAATAGAATGATGGTTGTAAAAGTGAACACCACTGTGGTATTGATCATTCAATATAAAAGAGAAAAATATCACCTTTAAAATGATAAATAGGACTACAGCATATAAAGACGTAAGAGAGGAAATTGAAACTATAGAGGTATCTATGTAGAATATTTACCGCTAAGCCTAATATTGGCACATATTGATTTCCCAACCTTAATAATAATAATAATAATAATAATAATAATAATAATAATAATAATAATAATAATTTATAATAATAATAATAATAATAATATAATATTATAATTATAATAATAATATTATTATAATAATAATTTATTATTATTATAATAATAATAATATTATAATATTATAATAATATAATATAATAATATAATATTATAATAATATTATAATAATAATAATAATAGTAATAATAATAATTTATTATAATAATAATAATAATAATAATATAATAATAATATTATAATTATAATAATAATATTATTATAATAATAATTTATTATTATTATTATAATAATAATAATAATAATAATAATATTATTATTATTATTATTATTATTATTATTATTATTATTATTATTATTTAAGATGTATATCTATAATTTTGTAATTTTACTAAAGACTAATTTTTTTATTGATTATCAATTGTCACGTTTGCTCAGCCCGGTTATCAGCAAGTGTATAAATATGATTATAAATACAGCGTTTGATATGCAAATATTGGCGCAGACAGTGTTATCCCTTATGCAAGTTTGCGTTAGACCTCCAGCCAGGATATACTTAAGAGAAGCTAGTCAAAGGCTTTGTTACTCACACCCAGGCGTTAAATATTGGATCAGAGATCAAAGGAAGCCAGCAGGGTAAACGGGGCATGTTCTGATCCGTTCGCCACGTAGACAGACGGCAATAGGACCTGAGAAATTTAATAGCCGTTATCTGATGATAGGCTGTGTATTGTATGAGATGTGAGCGCTGAGAAAAATATTGTACCATCCTTGTTTTCACAGAAAGCTTTTCGGGGGGAATAGAACTTCCGGTTTAAGTTCAGTAGTCTCGAGTCTTTAAGAAGGAGATGGAAATGTGACTGGCAGAGCAGTCGGAGTTGACAAAGTGTGGTCGACATAGAGAAGGTGGATAGAAGGTGGAAAAGGAGGAAAAGTAGTCTGTAGGAGAAAATAGAGGAAAAGAAGGATTGTAGAGTAGAAGAGTCGATGAGGAGTAGTAGAAGGAACTTGGAGGAAGAGAAGGAATTAGGAGATAGAGAAGAAGCCACAGATGAGTAGCTACGTTGTCGTAGCCTCAACTTGTTTTGTTGTGGTTTAGGCTACGAACTGATCCCATATCATGTAATGGAGCAAAAAAAAAAAAAAAAAACAAAATCTTCACCTAAGTCAGAAACACAAATAGTTTAGAAATCTACTAAATAAGTTTAATCATTTTGTCAAAGAAGTTTGGCTTATTTGGAATTAATTAGGCCCTTACACGGTAAAATAAATCGGCGTAGTTATGCTAACCTCACCATGTCCACCATGACAGATAACGCGAGACTCTCGCCGTGACCCCTTTTCTACACAAGGCTTGCCAGACTATATATGGATATTCTACGCTATGGTAGTAGTTGTTGAATGATATAACGCGAGATGGAGAATGGCCACTTACATAAATTGCGGAATACCGTTTTTTGAGAAAATAATTGCTTCTTGGTGCAATTTCAAAGTCACCGGTAAACCATATTTACTTTTAATGCGCAGAATTTCCGACTCAAACCGCGCTATATATTTTACTACGATCTGTTTACATTTTCAAAAAAGGCATTTAGGTCCTTATATGGCACGCAAATAAACGAGGCTGAGAACTAAAGTAGGCATTATTTGAACTAATATGGCGGACGATTAAAACGAAAATATTGGATAAGAAAGGTAAACGAGATTTTACCATTATTTCTACAATGACTTTCGATTATTCCAGTATTAAATAAGAGGACTACTCAATTTATTACATAATATATCAAAAAACATTTTCAGAGTTATTAATATTAGGCTAAAAAAGTGCCGGGTGTGAATCTCACCCGGCTGCTCCAGTAACACACATAGATTCGTGTTAGTACCGTGTCCACAAAAGAACTAAGATACTAATATTAGTACTAACAGATGAGTAGAACACAAGCGGAAGAAGTGTACTTGAGAAATTTGAATTAACTGACCATTTAATTGTTACTATTAGTCCGAGCCTACAAACCCGTTGGTTTGTACCCCCTGCCGATTTCAATGACAGAAACCTTTAATTTGATAAAAAGTGCAAAGAACTTAGTCAATTCATTCATTGATTTAGATTTTCTAACCAGACTTTGAGTAGAATGGCCTTAACACTGTCATTGACTGCGCGTTTCATGCTTAACGGAAGTTTTCAATATTATAGACAGACATGCTTAAGACCCATTTCCAGTTCCTGGACAAGTCCATTTTCATCAATTGGGTGTATGCGCGACTAAAAATGTAATACATATGTCGTCTGCTTCCGATATTTACAGTGTCGAATCAAGCAAAGGAACAGAATAAGAGAAATAAATTAACTTTTACGTGAATTTAACAAGTGGTTTCATTAATATGTTCATGTGTGCAAAGGAACATAATTCCAAACTCAACGTTATGTTAATTTACGGAATTATCTGGCAGTTACCGAATAGGATGAATTACGCCATTATGTTGTCGGATGGAAATAAAAAACTACCACATAGTGAACGAAATATGGCGTCGTGTTAGTATTAAAAGTCCGTTAAGCATGAAATGATTCAGTTAACATAGTTATGTGCACCTTTTATCACGTTAAACGTTTAAGTTATTGAAATCAGTAGGAGGGTACAAACCAACAAAGATGTAGCGTCGGATTTGACTCTTTCTGTATCTTTAATTATTTAACCGTCGGCATTGAAATTTTTATCGAACGTGGCATGTGGCGAACATATATGTCTTAATGCTTGCGTATGTGATGTTACCTTCCAGTTCTTTACATTCAGAATCCACTGATAAAGGGAAACTAGCCAAACGTATGGAATCTCATTCAATGAACACTTGATAGACACTTTAGGATCATTTAGTCTTTTGCCCTTGGAAGGCGTAGAAAAAAAAATTTTGTTGACGAATTTGATGTAATTTGACTTCAGTTCACTGTTTTCCCGCTGGGAAATTTTTGGGTTACATAATTTCTGATTGGTTAACTGATTAAAGATTTTACCTTGTTGACATGATGGATAATGAATATTTGACCATTATCCTGGTTCTGTTTTGTGCCTTAGTTTTTATGTAAGGGATATTTAATTGAGAATAACTTGTTCCTATCTTAAACACCAGTCTTTGTAGAATCAACTTTAGTTGTGTTTAGTTATTGTTTGAGAGGATTAATGTATTTCATTTATTCAGTGGAATAGCAAGGTGCTCATAAAACGTAAGAATATGTAACTATATTAGAATTACTGTGAATTTATTAAAGGAAATTTTGGATTATATTATTGTGATACATCAAGACTGTTAGCAAATCAAATTAGTCTAAATTTTTGGCACATCAATACAATCATCAGTACAATAGACTGAACTTCATTTTTGGAACATCATTGGAACGCATTTGGAATACTCGCTACTTTCAGATTGTATTCTAGGTATTCTAGAAAATGAATAATTTATTTAATTATACAAAAACTTGTTGGTTTTTGCAGTTTTCTGTTACTTACTTTTAAGACAATAGAGTCATGTGTGTATGTGTATATATATATATATATATATATATATATATATATATATATATATATATATATATATATATATATATATATATATATATATATATATACACATGTTTGTGTGTGTGTGTGTGTGTGTGTGTGTGTGTGTGTGTGTGTGAAACTCAGTATGTGAACCTCTCTTGCTCTTGTGAGAAATTTTTTGTTATCGTCGAGTTTGAGAATGATCATGACATCACTGACTGGTTTAGTTTTATGAGTATGTGAGTGGCATATAATTATAACTAGTGTAGGATACAAGTTTTGTAATATTTTAGTTGATATTGATTTCTTGTTATATCAGAAAGCAAATTTGATTCTTCTTTCAGCAACTGTATTGTTTAAGTTGATCCCTACAAACTTGAGATTCTGAACGCATTTCTAATACAAGTAATGTTGTTGGAAATATGTTATTTGTCCGTTCAGATATCCAGCACTCAGGACAAAAGATAAACGTATTGTGTTTACAAAATAAATTTGCTCCAGATCATACAAAGTCTTTAAAGCAGAAAAATTTCAGTAAATAAATTAAATAGCAAATCTTGGAAAGAGACTTTTTTGTTCCTTTTAAAGATGTGCTTGGAGCATTAAACCATAATATCGTCTGATCAACTAATAATCCATATTTTTTAAGTATCAAGTTTATTAAGGACATTAGTAAATTTTAAAGTTAAGTGTGTTTAACCATGAAGATGTGTATAAAATGGTAAGAACCATAAATTCTAAAAACAAAGTAAATGGGGGGGGGCATGTTTCTGCCAAATATATAAAAGGTGGGGCACCAATATATGTTGGAAATGATAAAGATATAATTAAATAAACACGGGCCAAATATTTTTCCTAATCATATGAAGGCATCTTGGCTAGCCAAGGTTCCGATGTGATAGCCCTGATCATTAACTGCTATGTATGTATACTTCATTATCTTGCTCCAAGTTGTTTCAAAACAGTGTTTTGGAAAAATGAAACAAAATTTTTAAATTTAATTAAATCCTTTCATGTGTTTTTTAGTATTTGTAGAAGTGTTTACTTGTAATTATTTATTTTAAAGAGAGAGAGGGAGAGAGATTTCACAAAAATATTTTGTTTTAATATGACTGATAATACTATGCAATTTTAGTTTACTTCACAAAGTAGAAGGACTTAAGGGAGATTATTCATACTTAATTGAGCTACCCTCCTTAAACAAAGATCATCTTCTTCTTCTTCTTCTTCTTCTTCTTCTTCTTCTTCTTCTTCTTCTTCTTCTTCTTCTTCTTCTTCTTCTTCTTCTTCTTCCTCTTCTTATTATTATTATTATTATTATTATTATTATTATTATTATTATTATTATTATTATTATTATTATTATTATTGTTAGTGAATTGATTCTGGATTGATGGTTGATTAATTAATAGTTGCATTAAGATTAGATGAGCAACAATTCAGTTATTTTTGAAAGTTGATTGATTGTTAGATGGAGCTATATTGATGGATTTGGAAATGAACAAAAAAACAGATTGACAGACAGGGAGAAAGACAGATTAATAGCCAGTAGGCAGTATAAATTGTGTGATGACTCAAGAAAGATAACAGGCTATACTGGACACCCAGTCATGTGATGTAATATGTAAAAAATAAATGAAAACACAAGTTAAATTAACCCTCATTTATTTTTATGAAAATAAAGTGCATACCATAAAGATGTAGATTTATAAGATGCAGCAGAAAATCTAGATTTCTATGTATAAATTCCAAGTTATAAATTTATCACAATACATGTATATATGATATCAATGCATGGTATTTTGTTTTTGGATCATGACTTTTATAGAGTAAACAAATTTTTTCTTTTTAATGAAATATGCAAATTGTCTGATAGTAACATGATGACAACAAGGTTACCAAGTGATACAATTTGCTTGACACTAACATTTGAACAACAAGGCCATGAAGTGATGCAATATGACTGACAGTAACATGTGACAATAGGCCATGAAGTGAACACTTTACTTCAACACCTGGAGATGAACAATACACCATTGTTAACATTTATCATTTGTGCACTGATATCATGTATCTAAAAATGAGTCAAATCCAACTGCAAACTGCACAGACTCAGATTTTCTGGCGCATGATGTTCAGAAAAGCTAGGTTTGCACAATAATCAGTAGAACAATCAACATAGACCCTGATTTGATCTGGTGCATTATACAATGGCAGATCATGGTGTATATTGCTTGTATTTGGACTCGACTTAAAATTGAATATTTACAGTACATCTACTATCTGACCATAAAATGACTTTGAGGTTAAAATTTATGTTGGAAAGTATATTTTGTTGATAAGGTATGTGAAGATAATATCTCATTTTGGATTACTGGTTCAGAATTTGCTAATATGGTATGTATTTATAATATCTAATTTAGGATTACTTGTTCAGAATTTGCTGATATGGTATGTGTTGATAGTATCTCATATTAAACTTGAAATTAGACTGTAGTCAGATAGAAGTTGTACTGTATTCTTTGATTTTTGTATAAATGTGGCAAGTAAAATATTATGTAATTGAATCAATATTTAAAAAAATAGACATGGTTACCAAAGTATATCAGGCTGTGCGTTTGGGGAATTTTCATAAGAATTATATGAGCATACCAGAAGCAGGAAAAATGAGTTTTGATTTGCATACATGATTAACATAACAATACAGAAAGAACTTTTATACAATAAACAAGATTTCTATGGAACCATGCTATTTACCCGTACAAGACTTTCAAAATCTATTAGCACAAAACTTTATCATTGATGCTGACATCGCTGCTGTTGTAAAGGTGATATCTATATTTCTCAATATCCTGTTGCAGGTCCAGAAATAATTAGACTCAAGTTGACATTCTAACACAGAATGGACGCATAACAGAAATAATTAGACTCACTTTGACATTCTAACACAGAATGGATGCATAACAGAAGGCAGATTTCACCCATCTAACAAGTTACAACTAAAGATCTCTAAGAGAGATTCCACCATGCCATCATCTATTATAGGAACTATTGGTCAAACAACTCTAATGTTTATCTTATGATAACTCCAGCCAGACCTCTCTTGAACCTAAGTGAGATTTAAGCCAAACAAAGGTCTGGTAAAAACAAACAAAATAGAAAAAACAAACAAACCACAAAACATGTTTTTGCTGTAATGTTGGAATGAGGTTTTTATGAATGTTGAATGGGATTTGTGGTCATATAAATCAATACAGCCTGTAGTACAAAAATTTGTCACCATTTTTAGAAAGAATGTAGAAAATATTTCAGATAAGTTCTAAGATAGAAAAAAGGACTTGTCTCTTTTGCTTTTACAAAGTTTGACCAAAGCACCACCTATCACTAACAGCAATTAACAAAATATTATAACAGATTGTGTATGGTGGAGATCTCAAAGAGCTATGTGAGAGAACAACTGACTGGTCATACAAATTATTACAGACTTCTAATACACATTTGTCACCATTTCAGGAAAGTTGAATGGGACTTATGGTCATATAAATCAATACAGCCTGTAGTACACAAATTTGTCACCATTTTTAGAAAATGCAGGATGGGTTCATCATTTAGTACAAGTTTATCATATGAGATTCATTGTTTAAGATATATACTTGCTTACTGTACAGACTTATATCTGCCCCCACATAATGCACCAACAGATGGGAATCTTTGCAGTTTGTAAGGAGCCATCAGTTGAACAAACATCGTAGACCCCGATTTGTGAGTGTGTTATGCTTCAGCAGATCAGGATCTATGATGTCTGCAGTTTGACTTGACTTATAAGCAAGTATTGATGGTACTGCACAACCAGTCTACATGTAAACTTACAATCTAATATACCGGTATATGAAAATCTAAGCATAATGAAAATATAACACTAAACCCACGCTAAATGTATGCATGAAGTCAGTTGGACAAATTACAACACTCCCTTGCTACAGGGTCTCTCATTATAACATGATTCCATTTACAAGACAGGTATGACCATGGGTTTTAATGTATTATATAGTATTAAAATTCAGTGTAAAGTATATAAGATTGTTTTATCATAAGGTGATATACTTTATGGATCTTATGGATATCATTATAATGAGAGTTTATTGTTTCATATATTTCATTATAAGATGGTTTCACCATAAGGCAACATACCCTATGACTACCAGTGTTATAATGAGAGGGTACTGTAATGTTGCTGAAATATATTGTAGATAATAAACAATATGTGATGACACAATTTTATCTAATTCTTGTATGATAAGTTTAATTTTTGGACTCTTCTTACAAATCTCCCAACACTATAAAACAAATGCATAAAAACCCCAAGAAAATGTCAAATGTCAAGAAAATGTCAAGATAACTAGATTTGTGTTTGTAAAACATCATGTACCTCATTGCAAAAAACCATTAGAAATCTAAACAAAATACAAAAAATTTATGATGTAGATATATTTGGAAAATTGCCATAATGGCATGAAAACCTAATCAGATGCACATGCATACCAAATTTCATTTCTCTACCTCAAGTTGTTTTGCTTTCTACCTCAAGTTGTTTTGCTTTCTACCTCAAGTTGTTTTGCTTAGTCCCTCTTAGAAAGTCCTGGTACAATTATACCTTTCAAATTGGATCCATTTTACTTTCATGCAACTAGGTCTTTGTCAAAAAAAACGACAAGCCCAGAAAGTTATTAATTAGTAACAAATTTTAATACCACTGTGATTGCCTGAAAATCTAATCAGGTCATCTAAAAATATACATAACTATACACATGCCTGCCCAATTTCATAAGTTCGTTTCAAGCTGTTTTGCTCCATCATGCTTAAAAAGTGTTTGTCAAAGAGGTACAAGACCAACAAGTTAAAAAGTTACAGTAATATTTGCAAAGCAATAGAATGACCTAAAAGTCTAATAAGGAAATTTTATTTATACAAGCAGAATAATCTGTATACAGGTTTATGGCTATAAGTTTAATAGTAACTGTGTTCTTGTCATATAAAAAAATGGTCAATTATAATGGCACCAAAGTGGATTTTGGGATAGCCGCACAACAATGGGCCTTTTCATGCAATTGCAATGAGGGGCAAAGCATTTAATAAGAAAGAGCTCCTGTCAACTTCTCATAAATTACTCTATTGAAAGACAAATTATATGTGTAAAATATATATAAAATTTTTATGTATAAATTATTTTGGAACATGAAAATTAATTTACACAATGCACAGCATATGATTATAACTCTTGCTGTGATTTGCAAGATAGGGCCATAACATAATATTATTACAAAGCATTTATTTTATAGTGTAACATCATAAACAAAATAACAATATAATATAATAACAAATATACTACAAATCTGTCATAATAAGTTTAGAGGACCAGCCTCAGATGGGAGTAAGTTTATGATGATATCCTCAGTAAATATTTGCCAAAGCTGTGTAAAAGATTTAGAGGATTTAAAGACATGTTGCTCTCAGTCAAATTTGGTGAAATTCTCTTGAGCACTCTTTGATAAAAAAAGTAGTAATTAAGTTTAACTTTTTTTAAATAATGCAACCATAGTCAATGGCTGTTCAGTGTAATTTGTACAAATTTTAACGGCTTTCATGCCAGGATCATTTTTATCAGAATAGGTAAAATTCTGTGAAACAGTTTGTGAGAAGCAGCCAATGAAATTTGTTTATATACTGTAAGTAATGGTGGTCTCATTTGATGATACATAATTTGAAAAAGTTTACAAGCCTTTATGCCTGGATGCTTTCTGTCATATTTGATCATGTTATGTCTTGCAAATTTCGAGATATTACTGAAAAGCTTTTCTTTATTTAGTAACAGCTGCCATATTTGATGTTGTATCAGTATTATGTGCAAAAATTTAATAAAGTTTAATTTAATAAATTCATTTCATAAATGTTTTTCATTCAAAGATGCTTTGTTCTTTAAAAAAATCTCTTTTTTTAGCAATGGCAGCCAAATTTGACAGCAGATTAATTTTTGTTGTTAAAAAATAGAAAAGTTGTAATGGCAGAATGTTCTCTGCCAAGTTTGGTTGAAGCTGGAATAGTGGTTTGTTGTTTTTTGAGGAATTTGAAAGTGCGGGATGAATAACACATGATGGATGTAAGGACATATCATAAGCTTACTTCACCTTATGGCCAGAAGAGCTACAAAAAATTGTTTCTCAGGATACATACATACATACATACATACATACATACATACATACATACATACATACATACATACATACATACATACATTCATACATACATACATACATACATACATACATACATACATACATACATACATACATACATACATACATACATACATACATGCATACATATGTACCTTGCTACATTCAAGGACTATACATTTTTTATAAAAAATTTGGCACATTTAAATTATTTTCCTTCAACAGAATAGAGCAGCAGTAAAGCATTACAAAGCAGATGAAACTATACATTTATGGAATACAGATGCCCCACTACTTCGTCTGAAATGACCTCAACACAGTATTTAACCAAGGTGTGATGCATATAAAAGGTAACTGTTTGTACCTACTGTGGATAAGCACAAAAATGATTTCTTATTTAAATTGACAGTTTTATCATTTTTATAATGTAAACAAGAATTAAACATGGCCAGTAAGTTGAGTCTGACACCAAGCTTTGATAATGGTAAATATTTGCCTACCTTGTTTTAAACGTTTTAGAGGGTAGGATAAATTAAAGGTAAATTCAGAAAAACTTTAACATTATTCTAATCTCGAGATGGTAGGATAATTTACAGGAAAGCTAAAAAACTTTAACATTAAAGTAATATATAATATATATGGATGGACTTGCATATGGTGCTAAAGTCATAGTTGTGTTGAATTTCTGTAAATACGTTCAACAATGACACACTAATGTCAAGTATTTTTGTGCTATGACATGGAATGACTATGTAATTAAGTATTATAAATTAAACTTGAGCAGAAAAACAGTTTTGTTACAAAAAAGTCTTCATTAAAAAAGAAATAATAACTAGTAACTCATAAAATTGCAGGAGCAAATTGATTTGTTGACATGCATATCATCAGGTGCTGGGCATAATATTTACTGAGTTTCATCAATCAACCTGCAGGACTAATTGCATCCATAACATTGCATACATGACAAAAGGGCAGACAGACAGACATGAATGTTTTACAATATGCTATGTTTTTATAGAGACAGGTATAAAAAAAACATCAAACATTCTAGGAGAACTTGCAATTATAATGACTTGATATAACATTTGATTTGTTTTATGTTTGCAAAATGTTATTTTATCTATCAAGATTAGAATTTAGTAAATAGAGTCAGTATTGGGACTGACAGATGTCAAGAGGAACAACACTGATATTCAGTTGAAATTTTCAAGTATTCAGATTTCTTTGCATAAAAGCTACATAAACTGCACCTAAACATTTAGCAAAGGTAAACACAAATTATATTCAAACCTAAAGAAAACATCTGGACTAAGAAAATACCATATGACTGGTATTTTTGGCACATTACCAATGTTTTTAAAAGTGTTATCAGGTCTCAGTCTGTGAAACATAAACACATAAAATGTTAAATCAATTTTGCTGTAATTTAAAATAAGAACTTAATCTGTCATAGGACAGAAAAGCTTGCATGTACATAAAATAAATTAAACATAAATTTACAATCAACACTGCTAAATTTTACACACTAGGGCAATATTATAATCTCCCACACACTGAGCAAATGAGCTATAAATTGCAGCAATAACAAACAATTTATCACTTGATAATGCATACTGATATGGTGATTAAAATCATTCAGTTACAATCTTTCTTCTCTCTTTCAAAAAATGTATTCTTTTAACAAAAACAGCATTTAGCACAATAAATTACAATATGAAGTAAGTGTGATTTTAAAATGTTTGTTCCATTTTTTTCTAATACATTTAAATTGATATGATAGTAAAACTCTTGAATCAGTCTGAATAAATTTTTTGGATTCCTGCATCTGTTGGAGTACATTCTTCTTTGGAGACCTATCTGTTGGAGTACATTATTGGAGTACATTGTTGAAACTGATCTCATATTAGAACTCCAGGATCTATTGGAGTACATTATTAAGATTCCTGTATCTTTTGGAGTACCTTATTAAGACCCATGTATCTATTGAAATACATTATTAGGACTCTAATATATGTTGAAGCACATTATTAGAACTCCTGTATCTATTGGAGTACATGATTAAGACTCCTGTATCTATCAGAGTACATTATTAAGACTCCTGTATCTATCAGAGTACATTATTAAGACTCCTGTATCTATCTGAGTACATTATTGAGACTGATCTCCTATTAAAAATCCTGAAACTGTTGGAGTACATTATTTTAGGATTCCTGTATCTATTGGAATACATTATTGAAACTGATCTCATATTAGAACTGTATCTGTTGGCATATATTATTTAAACTGAGATCATATTTTAAATCTTAAGTCAGTTGGATTATATTAGAACTCTTGTATCTATTGGAGTACCTTATAACTCTTGTATCTGTTGGAGTACATTAAAAGTCTAGTATCTATTGGAGTTCATTATTCCAAACCACAATCTATACAAGAGTCTGCTTTTCATATCCTAGTAATGTTGGTCAGAAAGAGCTCCCTTTTCATATCCTAGTAATGTTGGTCAGAAAGAGCTCCCATGAGACATATTTATTGTACAGTCAGAAATAAGTCCCTTGTGACATATATTTACTGTATAGTCAGAAGGAGCTCCTTTGAGACAGATTTACTGTACAGTCAGAAAGAGCTCCTCTAAGACAGATATATTTATTGTACAATCAAAAATAAGTCCCTTGTGACAGATATATATTTTTGAGACAGATTTAATGTACAGTTTTAAAGAGCTCCCCTAAGACAAATATATTTACTGTACAGTCAGAAAGAGCTCCCTTGAGACAGACATATTTACTGTACAGATAGAAAGAGCACCCATGAGATAGATATATTTACAGTACAGTCAGAAATATCTGTTTGTGGGTATCAAAATATCCATACAATTAATTCCACCACAAAAATAAATTTGTGTACTGGTTCTTAAGTTTAACTGTGATCTGTTAACATTTAATCCCATCAAAATAATCCATTTACCCCAAACCATGAAATTTTAACCCTTTGAAATCATTCATTTACTCCTAGTCCACAATATTTTATTTCTACAATGTCCTATTTACTCACAAACAATAAATTTTGTACCCTTTATTCCATGAAATGTTAATCCGGTGAAGATTTCAAATCAAAGTGTCATTTTATCTATTTCTCTCAAAAGAGACAGCAAAAGTATGATAGACATATTAGATATTTATTTTAACAAACAACGGTTCCACAGAACAAGGTAAATTGCCTGTGTACTGTACAAACAATGGTTGGATTGAACAAAGGTATCTTGTCTGTGAACTGCACTATAATTCAGTTTTCACTGGTTCTGACTTTCCTAACATTTTACACAAAATGTTAACACAGAATCACAAAGATAATAATGACAACATGAGCATTATGGGAAAACTGAGACCAAAGTATTGCCATGCTTATGCAGGTGAGACAAAAATAAGATGATTTCTTCAGGTTAAGTTAACATTTGACACAAAAATCTTGTCATATAACCCTGTGTCTAGCACCTAGTAAAATTTTTCAATCATTGCACCTTTGTTTTCTTGTGAATCTGGAGAATTGAGAACGACAATAAAAGTTTTTCTATGCTTACACAGCAAGAAGTCATTTCATTCCATAATATATTAAAGCATTGGGCTGGAATTCCAGATGAAAGCTGCCACAATAGAGTAAAAATGGAAAAATATTGTACACCAACACTGATGTATGGTCAAATCTACCTTAGAGGAAAATGAACTCTTGTTTCTCAAGTGCATTGATTATTTTTGTGTGTCTTGTGGGTTTAACACCATTTTTCATCACACAAAATTTTGTATGGTGGCCATTTTGTTTTATGGAGGGGGAAGTCAGGAAAACATGGGAAGACTAAACAACTCATTACAAGCTACTTGAAGCTTTCTCATCAATAAGCACATTGTCTGAACCATGATATGAACAATGTTGTTGTTGTTTTGGGTTTAGAGCCATTTCTCAGCACATGATAGGCTATACATAATGGCCAGTATGTCTGGTGGAGGAAGAACAAAGGTAAGAATCACGGACCCACAAGAAGCTATGGCAAGCTTTCTCACATACCCACACTGGCCCAGCCTGAGACTTGAACCCATGCAGACAGAGGTGAGTTGGCATTGATTAGTAAAGATGGGCACTTTAGACCATTTGGTCTCCCAGAGCACTGGCATGTGCATTGAATGGATGTGCCTTTTGCTAGCTATTAATGATTAATAATTGAAAATATTTCTATTTTGGAAATTAGGTTTTAGGGCTTGTGACATTATAAAAATTGATGTGATGCATGTTCACCTCCCATAGTTACTACACACTATGGTGACCATGAAATACCAATAGTAGAGCTAGCCACCCATAGCAGTAGGCATATATGCTCAAGACAAGTCAAATATCTCAAACATGGCATGGAGGGCAACTATTTTGTAACAAATTGTTTATTGGACAGAGTTTTTCAATATATTCACATACGGAAATGGCTTTCATCTGCACTGTGAGCATCATTTTGTGTCAAAAATCACCTTGGATGTGAAAAATGCATGCATGAATTTGGAATTGGGCTGCATAAACTTCATTGCTATGACAGAGTTTCAGTTGACTTGTATGGTCACATAAATAGTGTTCTTATATCTTGGTTTATTCCAGATATCCAAAATATGGACCTTTTGGACATCACTGATGCTTTTAAATTTTGCAGAATTTTTATATTAAGCATGTTGAAGTGGTACCAAAGTTTGTACATTTATAACTTGTCCCTTGCACCAACAGACTAAAAGCTGTCAATTACTGCTTTCACAAATGAAGAGCTTATAACTATGACACATTCAATGCCTTTGTAAAATTGCCAACTGAGGGAAATGAAATCTAGAAAAGAGCAATTAAGTTAAACTTCAGTTAAATGGAGAATCCTGTAGACACTTTTTTATATTAATAAAAATATAAGGATTATCACAGGCAGTTCATTTTCCTTTAAGATTAGCATCTTTTTACTAACAAATTTAAGTAGTCACTTATTAAAGGTCACCTCACTCCTAAACTTTTATTAAGCAGTTACCTTCCTTGAGAGGCAACATTCTGACTTCTTCGCCATAAAAATACTGCTCTGTTCATACTTGAAATTATGACATTACTATGAACATCTTCAGATTGATGCAAACAATATTATCAACAGGAAATCAAATATGAGTATACAAATTGCACATGAATATTTTGATGTATCAGAATTATCATGGTAAATTATGAAAATAATTCTTAATGTCTTCGAAGTGGGCTAGCACCATACTTAAGAATAATGCTGATTCAGCATATTTATCCTGATCAGTGAATAGCAATTATTACAATCAACACTACAGTGAAGGCTGTGATTATGATGACATGTACACCCAAAAGAATCCTCCGGAGGAGATTTCCCTGAAAATAGAAAAGAAAAGGTATAATACTGGCATGATGATTAGTTTTGACACAGTCAGTAAATTTTTAAGATGGGATATAAATAAAAACATGAGTATGTATAGATATATCTTGCATCAATTTATAAAGAAATTATTTCCAGAACTTTAAAATCATCATGACGCATTTTAAAAGTATGTGCTGGAAAATTGGTGAATCCAATATACATCCACAACCCCTTTGTTGTCTAAGTCACTAGTAATCAGTACAGTATTGAAATCTTAAAAAATTTTCAGACTATTTTAATAAATACCAGTAAAGATTTTGTGCCAAGATTACTCTGAGAAAGTCGTAAAATGGAAGCTACCACCCTTTGTACCAAACTGACATGCACTGTGAACTTGTATATTTTCAAAATTTGTGACCAGTCACCATTTCTTGCACCCTTAAATTTTATGACTTGCAAGCAGATGCTATTGTCACAGAAGATGAATACTTTTGATAGGGTCATTATATTTGTGGTTTACAGCAACCACAACATCAACAAAAAATAGGACTCAATGGATAATATGGTTACCCCATGAATAATATGGTTATCCAATGGATAATATGGTTATCCCATTGATAATATGATTACCCATTATTAATATTGTTACCCAATGGATAATATAGTTTCCCCCATTATTAATATGGTTACCCAATGGATAATACAGTTTCCTCCATTATTAATATGGTTACACAATGGATAATATGGTTACCACATTGATAATATGGTTACCCCATTATTAATATGGTTACCCAATGGATAATATGGTTACCCCAATTATTAATATGGTTACCCAATGGATAATATGGTTACCCCATTGATAATATGATTATCCCATTATTCATATTGTTACCCAATGGATAATATGGTTACCCCATTATTAATATGGTTACCCAATGGATAATATGGTTACCCCATTATTAATATGGTTACCCAATGGATAATATTGTTACCCAATGGATAATATGGTTACTCCATTGATAATATGATTACCCCATTCTTAATATGGTTACCCAATGAATAATATGGTTATCCCATTGATAATAAAGTTACCCCATTGATAATATGGTTACCCAATTATTAATGTGTCTATCCCATGGATAATATGGCTATTCCATTGATAATATGTGTATCCCATGGGTAATATGGTTACCCCATGGATAATATGCATACCTAATTATTCATGTGGTTATAACATGTTTAATATGGTTACTCCATGAATAATATGGTTACCCCATTACTAATATTGTTACCCAATCAATAATATGGTTACCACATGGATAATATGGTTATGCAATTATTAATATGGTTTTCCCATAAATAACAGTGAATTCATAATATACATATTGAAAAGAAGAAGCAATTTGTAATTTTATATGGTATGTACTACTGAGATATTTCACAAAACATGAGTGACCAAACTGAAACTGCTTATCAGTTCAAACTATCATGGTTGTGAAAAGTATAAATGTTACCTTTTGTGTTTCCCATGGCTGTCTGTATTTTTCAGCAGATGAATTGTTTCTATAAGCTGATGGTTTTCCTGCAAAAAAAATTATTTTGTTTAACCAGCTTGTGTAGAAATGAAATAATCATTTTTGTAAGAAATTCACCCAATATGTATTTGCTCAATATTAGTAATGAGATGGACAGGCTTCTGGTGAAAGCAATACATATTTCTACATATTTCTACATCTTTGACACAAGTATTTATAATGTCACTATCTCCTGTTTTTTGTTAAATATATTAACATATTTAAATATATAAAACATTGCAGAAACTATTGCTATTCACTTGATGACTTGAATTTCTCTCAACTTTGATAGGCTTAGAAAGTAATAATAATAATAATAATAATAATAATAATAATAATAATAATAATAATAATATTTATAATAATAATAATATTGTTGTTGTTGTTGTGCCAAATTAGTTCAGGTGGTCATACTCTTATTGCTCTCATATAATATTCCACATGCAATTACCTCCCCTGAATATAGTTTTTTTAGTAAGACATGTAATTACATCTCCGAACAGAGTTAATAGCCACGTGAAATTACCTCTCCTGAATAGAGTGCACTCCTGGATTTCAAGGATGAGTTCTATCAAAAACTGGTACACTGCATAGGCTATCAAAATCCATACAGCATAGAGTGGAGTGGAAGCTCTGCTGAGTGTGACACCAATTATCATTGTTAGGACTGAAATGAGATATATAGAAGTATGTGCAAGCAATTTATCTTTAAAAAAAATGTTTATCTTTAGAGATCACACCCTCTGTCAACAAAATATGATTTTTCACAATAGGTGGTCTTGCAAGAGAGGCAATAAGATTAATAAGAAAAGTGATGATGAAATTATACATTAGGGGATCTTGTCTTCATTTCATAAATTTTTTGCTTCATGCTTGGCATGACCTGGTACATGTAACAGGATCTTGTCTTCATTTCATAAATTTTCTGCTTCATGCTTGAGATGGCCTGTATGAGTTACCATCTGTTCAGTATGAGTTACCATCTGTTCAACAATAGTTTTAATTGAAGCATGTGTCCTAAGTTCATAAAGCAGCTCACTGCACAAATAACATAACCAAAACAGCTTGAGCCTAAAACCTATTTGATCCATCTGTATGATTAGAAAGCAATACAAGTATATTTACCTGATAAAATATGTGCAACAGTGCCAATAAACCAATGAGACCAGCTGAAAATTTCTCTGGTTCTTGTACCTCGGTGTGGGCGTAACAATGCCAAAATGGGCTGAAAGATAAAGAAACTATTTAAATGTCTGTAACAAGATATTTGTGAAAGAGGTTAAAGTATCCCAAATCCTAAAGCTTATCTTGGATTGCATGGTGCGAAGCAGATGAGAGTATATGAAATGACTCCATATGGATTGAATGCCAGTTCTTTTATTGGTTAGTCACTCTAGTTCCCCAACCCACCAGCCTTGGAATCATCTTGTACTCATACTGGCCCAACAGCAGCATGCAATCTCAAGTGACACAACATAAATAGTCCTGAGAGTCAAAAGTCCAATTCAAATGAACAGAAAGACCTCATATGATCTTGTATTGTTATATGTTAGGCAACTTATCTATTCTGGGACATTAAGGAGAATTTGTCAAAAAAGTAGTGATCAACAGAAGACAGTGTCTTGATTTATATCCCTCCTCAATATTGAACCTGCAAAAGGTTTAGTATGAATTTTTCACATTGAAAACATGTCATAGTTGGAAATGTGAAACAGATAAGATGGTATTATTACATTTCTGGAAATGCACTATCCATTGCTTTATATTTTAAATCACATTTAAATTAGATATACCAATCCTGATTTTAATATTGTCTCTCATATCTTTGAATTAAACATGCAAATTAGTCCAAATTACAGACTTTGCATTTTTCATGAATTATATAGTGTTCTCGCTATACATATGTGGAAACTATGTGGCTCATGCAAACTTACATTTATGACTGTCAGAGCTGTGATGTGGCTCATGCAAATTTACATTTATGACTGCCAGAGCTGTGATGTGGTTCATGCAAATTTACATTTATGACTGCCAGAGCTGTGATGTGGCTCATGCAAATTTACATTTATGACTGCCAGAGCTGTGATGTGGCTCATGAAAACTTACATTTATGACTGCCAGAGCTGTGATGTGGCTCATGCAAATTTACATTTATGACTGCCAGAGCTGTGATGTGGCTCATGCAAATTTACATTTATGACTGCCAGAGCTGTGATGTGGCTCATGAAAACTTACATTTATGACTGCCAGAGCTGTGACTATTACCCCGAGTATTGGATGAGCCCTCTGGAACATAGTGCTTCCTTCAAGCTGAAATAAATAATAAAGATGAAATACAATGCATTGTTGAGGTGAAATAAAAAAAGATGATAGAATTTTTCTATTTTTCTACAAGCTGAAATGACTAGTAAAGACGAAAGACAAGATGTTATACATTATCAAACAACATAATAATTATACTGATTTTTATTGTTACTGTTTATACTTATTTACAAGTTAGCCCAACTGGAAACTGCACAATCCTAGATCTGCGATCACATAATGTGCTGGCACATCTGGGTTGTTGCAGTTCAGTTTGTTAGTAGTAATTATTCATGTAGTCTATGTTGTCTGTAGTTGGACTCTAGTTATAAGTGAGTATATATGGTAACTAATGTGTTACACAATAAATGAAAATCTATTTTCAGTTGTATAAGAACATTACCCATAAGAATTTGTCTCTGTTTCCAAAAATATCAAGTATTCCATGAAACCCAGTGTCTCCGCTACAACTATACAATGGGTTGTTACCCTTAGATTGATGATCTGACTTATCAAATACTTTCAACATGAATGTAACTATCACCATTGCAGAAAATAGCACTTAGTAACTTTATGTCTCAGCAAAACTTAGGAAGGTGAGTTTGCTTGTACTGGTTTTGACAGCACTTTTAACACACTACTGGCAATATCATGCAGCTAAGTACCTATTCCATGAAGACTAAGAGCCTACCCCATGGACACATTGAGACTGCTGAATTGGGTTGACTTGTGAAAAGCTTTGCAAGTCTAATATATGTACTTGATTATAAGACAAGTCAAACTACAACCAACATAATGCACTTTCAGATCTGAGTCTAAGTTGTTTTATGTTCTTTTTATTACTCCTAACAACCTGCACAGACCCAGATCTGCCAGTGTATGATGTGACGGCAGGTCTGGTTCTGTCCTCTTTGCAGTTGAATTTGTCTTATACACTAGTATGTATGGTATTGTTGTTCTTGTTTCTATTCTGTAAAATTCTTCATATATTTTTCCACAAATCCAAGTCTAATTTGTATTACTTTCTTATGGCTGCAATACTTATATTGTGCATTACATTCCGCTGGCTGAGAGATATATATTGTGTATTACTTCCACTGGCTGACAGATGTAAACTGTGCATTACTTTCCTCTGGTTGAGATATCTTCAAGTATGTTAGTCTTGGTAAAACAAGTAATTAGCTTTAGACTGTAGAATTTAAACAGCCAATTAGATCTAGATACAATGAATCAATATTGTCATCATTATCAGTCTAAATATCATACTGTATCTAAATCCATCCAGTCATTCATCAATTATTCTAACATGGAACTTAAGGTCTTGCAGTGTAAATCTTAACAGAGTGTAACTGTCATATTTGGTGGAAAATGGCAAAAATCAATGTAAGCCTTTGTAATTTTTCAAAACAAATTCTGCACCATCATTCTGTTTTTCTAAACTTTCTTTTGCAGAAAAAAAGAAACAGAAGTGACATATTAACCAGCCAAAGCTATTATCCAGTTTGATGCCATCATGTAACTAACAGGTTTAAGAGAAAGAAATCTAAAAAAGAAACAATCTGAATCAAACATGCAATTAACATATATTCACTTACATATGACCATCCCATGACATCTATAAATATGATGATAAAAGCAGCCACAACACATGCAAAGGCTATAACCATCAACACACGATGAAACTGTAACAAAGAAATAGAATTCTTTAGATATGTGAAGATATAAGTAATAAAGATGTATATTTTGAGATATATGAAAGTAAGATCTAGAAAAATACAACTTTTGTTGATTAATGTTAATGAAAAGAAGCATTACTGAGCAGATGAGGTGCTTTATGAGTCTTAACACACCACATTTCAGTAACACATTTTCATGAAAAAGAAAAAAAAACACATTGCATACTAAACAAGAGCTTATTCCTTAATTATAAATGCACATGTCTAAATAAAGTCTAAGATAATTTTGTCCATACCTGTAAATTTAAGAAAAGTTAGGTTTGAAATATTTGTATATGTTGTTACACAATGTTTATTTTGTATATTTGTCTTGGCTTTTTTATGTTCAGTATTTATTTTGTTATGCAAGCTCTTTATTCCACTGATGAAAAGCTCAATTAGATTGACACATTAGGAAACCCTTTTACTATTAAGTTATGAATAACTATTGATAACAGAATTTGGCAAGTACAAAATTTACAAAACATACCTGGAACCAGACTTTTTCCTTACAAACTGTTTTGCCAGGCCACTCAAGCTTATAATAGCGGGCCAGAACTATCCCAATACTGGCAGCAAATACCCAGGCAAAAACCATCAGACATCCTGTAAAAAAAAAATCACTTTGAAATTCATCCAAAAACCAGAAGTTTATTTAAAATTGTTAATATAATTATATTACATTGTAAAAGCTTCATTCATTAAAAAAAAGCTTTTTTAAAAAACATGTCAGCACTTTCCAGACTATTCAAAGTCCTGACAATGTTTTTTTCAAGTCAAGGATGGAGAGATTGAGTGGGATGGTAAATGAAGCAACAATCAATATATTAGTTGCTAATTTGCCATGGATTTAAGATGGCAGTCTTATGTCCATTAAGTAATAAGGTAATACAGTTATGCCTGTTAAGTAATATAGTAATAAAGCTGTTATTAAATAATAAGGTAATACAGTTATGTTTGTTAAATAAACAGATAATACAGTTACATCTATTATATAATAAGGTAAAAACAGCTAAAAGAACAGAAAAATAACTGCAGTGTGGTTTATGAAAGCAAGATTTATTATAGAACTGAAAATTTAAGGGAATTTCTCACCTTCATTTTAAAAAGAGGGGAAATTTTCAGAGCACAGAACAGCTTAATTTTACACCTTCTTGTAAGTCACAACTAACTGCAAAATGCACCTTCTTTTTAGCAGTAATTAATTAAACAAACAGCAATGATCATTATCTACCAATGCACTAAGTGACAGCAGGTGAGAATGTATGTTTGTTTGTAATTAGACTTTACTAATATATGAGTATTTATATTTAAGAACAAATAAAGGTAAGACTTAAAATTTTATTGTGCAGTTTTGCAATTTTTGCTCACTGGGTTAAGTTCTTTTGGCATAATTGTTTTTAAAAATTAGTATGATTATTACAACTACACATTCTAGAATAGACCCTGTAAAAAGGTATTCATAATCTGTCTTAATCTGAGACTACACCTAGCAGGCTGAGATAAAAACATTTTCATAAGCACAATTCTCAAAATGTTGCAGTACCATTAGTTCCTTGCTAACTTACAATATAGGAGTCACAAAAATTGTCAGTGAGGCATTTATGACAATAACGTATTTCTATATGTACAATTTATCTCAAAGCTCCTTTGAGGGTCTTTATTATTAGCAAGTAATTCATAATGGCAAGATTTGTTATAGTGAGGTTTGTGTATTGTATTTACTCATGTGCAAGCTACATTTCCTCATTTGCAAAAGTCTTCTAATGACCTATTATGTTCCTATAGACAATTCCTTGTAGCAGTTTGTAAATTCTAAGTAGTCTTGTAAGTGTTCCAGATTAATTCCATGAAGCCTTCTCAGTACCTTGTAAATATTCCTAAACAATTCCATGAAGCCTTTTAAGCATTCCTAAACAATTCCATGAAGCCTTGTCAACATATTGTATTCCTAAACAATTCCATGAAGTCTTCTCTGTAGCTTGTAAGTATTACTAAACACTTCCATGAAGTTTTCTCAGCACCTTGTATGTATTCATAAACAATTCCAGGAAGTCTTCTCAGCACCTTGCAAGCGTTCTTAAACAATTCTATCAAGTATTTTCAGCAACTTATAAATATTTCTAAACAATTCCATGAAGCCTTGTCAACATCTTGTAAGTATTCCTAAATAAAACAATTCCATGAAGTTTTCTCAGCACCTTATAAGTATTTCTAAACAATTTCATGAAGCCTTGTCTATTTCTAAACAATTTCATGAAGCCTTGTCAGCATCTTGTAACTATTCCTAAACAATTACATGTAGCCTTGTCAGTAGCTTGTATATGTTCCTAAACAATTCCATAAAGCCTTGTCAGCATATTGTAAGTATTTCTAAACAATTCCACGAATCCTTGTCAGCATCTTGTATTTCCTAAAAATTCCATAAAGCCTTGTCAGTAGCTTGTAAATGTTCCTAAACAATTCCATGAAGCCTTGTCAGCACCTTGTATTTCTAAACAATACCATGAAGCCTTGTCAGCATCTTGTAACTATTCCTAATCAATTCCATGAAGCCTTGTCAGCACCTTGTAAGTATTCCTAAACAATTCCATGAAGCTTTTGCAGTAGCTGTAAATTTTCAAATGTAATATCTGCCAAGTAGCTCTCTCCATCTGGACTGATCTTTGTTGACAGAAGAGAATACTATATCATCCTGTCCACTATGGCTTAAGCTGAAATGCTAATACTACAGAAATTGCAAAAAGCAAATATGGGTCCATACCAAATCTCATTTCCACTCCCAATTAGATTTACATTTGATTTGATATATACATTTATTTCTAATCTCTATTTTTGAAATAAAACTTTTATCATCCATCTTTCTCTTCAACATTTTAAAACGTAGTCAAGAAGACAACTAATTGTATTTCTTCTTGAATATAAGCATCTGGTTAACTTATACAAATTACAGTTTTAGACTAATTATCCAACCAATTATTTCTCAAAGTTCTAAACTATTTTCCTTGCCTATTGTAAATGCAAAAAACCACCATTTGTTAATACAGGAAATATGCCTGATACATGTATTTGTTTTTGTGTGCAAATAGATTCATGATATATCAAAATAAATTGTTAGTCATTATGCAATTTTTAAGACATTTATGAGGATTATTTTATAAATGTTCTTAAACAATTCCATGATTTGTCTGACTGGAACAATATGGTTTCACAGTATAACATAAATGTAAATTATTAATTTACCATGTGCTTTGACCAGAGGGAACTTTTCATTTCTTGACAAATCAACTTTAGTCTGAAAATCCACTTTTTTGGGTGAAGCTCCTGGCAAAGGATCTTTTGAATGTGGCATCTTCAAACCTATAATATATAAAAGTGAAGTTAAGGAACATCAAATGTTGAATTCACTTTTTGTTTTTAGTTTCATGCCTATGGTGACTGAAATCTTATTTTACAGATTTTGAAGTAATGAACCAGATAACAAAAATAGGGCAGGTATACATGAAGCAAAGAGCAAACACTGATCCAGTGAGAAATGTGACTCTGATGTCCCAATCAATGTAGCCTTTATGCAAAACTTTTTGATTACAGATGGACATGTGAAAAAGTCAATTCCACATTAATAAAACAAATATTCTGGTCAATTTGAGATCTATACCTGTCATAAAGTTCTTCATTCTGGTATGGCTGAAAATTGAACTAAAAGGTATTTAACAGAACATGATGTCTCACCTGCATACATGTACTAATATATCCCAATTTTTCTGACTTTAACAATACTTCCATTCAAAACATTAACATTGTTGATAACAATGAGGATCCCACCATCACCACCACCAACATTGTTATGACCTACATGGCTGAGACATGGAGGATGCCAGTGTTACCATTCATCGACACTATTTATGCTAAGGACATCACTGTCACCACCACCAATATTGTTGTTACCAGAGAGGATGCAACAGTAGTGTTACTTCCACTAACATTGTTGATAAGAAAGATAATGACACTGTCACCACCAACAACAATGTTGGAAAAGTAATGCCTATGTGTCAACATGCCAACATGGATGTAAAACTAAAGTCACAGAGCATAAAAGATGCTTTTTATGTTTTTTCAATTTAAAAAAAAAATGATTTCTCATTCATAAAGATATTATACATCTCCTTTTCTCTGAAACAGACTGGTCCAGGAATTTCAAAATAAACAGTATCAAAATAGTGTAAGAATGCTATACCTCCACTCATTCTTCCATTGGCAAACAATAGGTAGTAGTCATCATTCAGGTTGAAAACTTTGGGATCATTTATAGAAATATTCCGAGATATGCTGCAGGTAAAAATTCCATCCACAATTGAACTGGAAGATGATATGATTCCAATTTTGGGCTGAAATATATATACAGAAGAAATTAAATTACTCAGATACTGTATATCCCCCTTCAGAAATATCTTAAAGTCTTCATTTCCTCAGTCATAAGTCTATAGTCTACAATGCAGTCATAAACCTGGGATATATAACTCAGTCTTAAGCCAATAGTCTACAATGCAGTCAAAAATCTGAAGTATAACTCAGTCTTAAGCCAATAGTCTACAATGCAGTCAAAAATCTGAAGCATAACTCAGTCTTAAGCCAATAGTCTACAATGCAGTCAAAAACCTGGGATATAACTCAGTCTTAAGCCAATAGTCTACAATGCAGTCAAAAATCTGAAGCATAACTCAGTCTTAAGCCAATAGTCTACAATGCAGTCAAAACCTGGGGTATAACTCAGTCTTAAGCCAATAGTCTACAATGCAGTCAAAACCTGGGGTATAACTCAGTCTTAAGCCAATAGTCTACAATGCAGTCAAAAACCTGGGGTATAAATCAGTCTTAAGCCAATAGTCTACAATGCAGTCAAAACCTGGGGTATAACTCAGTCTTAAGCCAATAGTCTACAATGCAGTCAAAACTTGGGGTATAACTCAGTCTTAAGCCAATAGTCTACAATGCAGTCAAAAACCTGGGATATAACTCAGTCTTAAGCCAATAGTCTACAATGCAGTCAAAAATCTGAAGTATAACTCAGTCTTAAGCCAATAGTCTACAATGCAGTAAAAAACCTGGGGTATAAATCAGTCTTAAGCCAATAGTCTACAATGCAGTCAAAAACCTGGGATATAACTCAGTCTTAAGCCAATAGTCTACAATGCAGTCAAAAACCTGGGGTATAAATCAGTCTTAAGCCAATAGTCTACAATGCAGTCAAAACCTGGGTTATAACTCAGTCTTAAGCCAATAGTCTACAATGCAGTAAAAAACCTGGGGTATAAATCAGTCTTAAGCCAATAGTCTACAATGCAGTCAAAGACCTGGGGTATAACTCAAACTTAAGCCTATAAGCCTGTTTGATAATGGTTGCTATGTCCCTTGATTTATTAATTCCCCTAATTTACCCATGATGCAATGCTTTTCTGGTGAGCAAATCTATATGCTGTGATTGCTCTACTGTATATGTCAAATGAACTATGACTATTTACAAGGTGTACTGAAATATAAACATTGAAACATTGTATCCAAAAATATACCATGTTCAAGTCATTCTGAATATGAACATTTTGGTGTCTGTCAGTGTTTTCAAATATCATGTTTTATTATACTGCTGTACATAGCTGAGAGGTTGGTGTTGGAATTGATGTTTTAGAGCAAGTACATGTGGAATATAATTTTGAGGAAATATTAGGCCAAGTTCATGTGTTAGAGAGAGAGAGAGAGAGAGAGAGAGAGAGAGAGAGAGAGAGAGAGAGAGAGAGAGAGAGAGAGAGAGAGAGAGAGAGAGAGAATGACATAACAAAATTGGTATCTGTGTGAAACATCAAGCACATGTGTGCAAGACCAAAAGTAATAGTGTAAAAAGTGCATGTGTGTTTGCCTTAACAATATAAATATGTTTACTGTATCTTGTGATACATTGACTTTGAATTTAATTTAACTCAGGTTTTCTATTACAAAGAAACATAATGTTGTTGGATCATGTCATGTGCATTCACCAAAAACAGGATAGAAACTAAAATTTTTTTTTAATTGGTGATATGACAAATATTCATATAGCTCTCTCCCTCTCTCTCAATACACAAACACTTCACAGCAATGATAACTGACAACATTTGGACTTGATCATGCATTTATACATATCAAGGTATAATGTGAAATGATATAAACATATTTTTGGCTTGTTTTTATTTAATTGGTGGTTCCTTAGGTTGTATTCATGGGTAAATCATCCCTCTAAGAAATGTGCTGAACACAGGCAGTTATTTCTGTTGTAAGCAAACTGGTGCTTCACACTTTTAATATGCTTTATCCATGCTTTTCTCAACCTTTCGTCTACAGGAAACTTGTAGAGAATAATAGTTTTCTTGGCAACAGATTTTTCCCTGATAATTTGAACAGACACTGCAATAATGTCTCTCCTTATTTGATTTTGGCATGCTAGTTGATGCATTCATAATGGGAGCAATGCTTGCCAGAAAAATGGATTGTAAATTCATGCACACAGTTTCTGATTTTGATGTACCAAAGAGTGCTTCAAGGGAGTCTATTGTCATTCGTGGTAAAAACCTTTATCTAACAGGCCTATAGTCTACATTGTAGTCATGAGCTTAGGGTCTATAAATCAGTCAGATATGGCACTCCCTTATTATTAGATCATAAGTCTAGGGTCTATAACACAGACATATATAGTATTCCCTCATTTTAATGCCATGATCCTAGAATAAAAAACTTAGTCGTCATAAGCTTAGGGTCATAAACTGAGTCAGATATGGCATTCTCTCATTATAATGTCACAAGCCTATGGTCTATAATTCAGATATGGCATTCCCTCATTATCATGCTGTCAATGTCAGCAAATGATGTATGCTGCCTTATGATGAAGTACATTATACATATAAAAGTAGTGCTGTATAGTAAATGGGGATCCAAAAGGCAACACTTAACCTGCCCTGCAAATGTCATAGTGGAGTATGAAGTGAAATGTGTCAAGGCATATAATGTTGGTTATATATATATATATATATATATATATATATATATATATATATATATATATATATATATATATATATATATATATATATATATATATATACATAGTCAAAAACAGAATTTTATAGAAGGTGAATTTTATTTTCCAAATAGCTTCCTATTTATTTCATATTCAGCAACATATTTTCCCATTTCTGTAAATACTACTCTTTCTGGTCTATCATGAAGTATGATGATGCAAATTTGTATGTGACATGTAGAGATAATGGGTTAATCTTCTCATGCAATTAGTATTTACAAAAAGAAAATCAATCCTTGTTAAAAAAATAATGAAGGAGAATATAATTATTTTTCTTCTACTTCATTTAGATTTTAGTGAATAAGTTGAATTTTTTAAAAAAATTTTTTCACATATTTGAAAAAACAGGCTACCTTGACTGCTCCAGTGGCTTAAGTAGTTAGAGCATTTGCATTGGATGTTGGAGATCATGGGTTTGAGCCCTGGCCAAGCCAAACCAAAAACTTATAATAATGATACTAACAGCCGCTCAGTTGGCACTCAGCATTAAGAGAGTAGTGTTAGGACCAGTTTGCCTGGTGTCAGGATAATGCGATTGGGTGGGGCATGATGCTACATATTTGTGGTATGATGCCTCAGTGCTTGACGTCACTATAAATTGCCACACTATAGACATCAAAGTGATATGACTGAAATTGTTAAAGGTACCTTAAAAATTCAAAACACATATACAAAATAACAAGTTATCTTCAATACACAATTTTGGTAGCTCTGTACTTATTACCTTGATAGTCTCTACCAGTGTTCTTTGAATGCTAATATGTGAATGTTTCAGAATCAACCTAACATTTTATTCTGCATCTTAAGGTTAGGAAGTTTGCCATCGGTGATTGGTGAATTCATGATTTTCTTTAGGAATATGAAAGAATATCTTTTTCTCCATGATCTGATACATTACATGTGGGTACAGTAGAATTATCATAGAATATACTTATGGACAGAACTTGGGTGGACACAATGGGGTTATTTATTGCAAATTCACATTTTTTCATGGTGAACAATTTTACAGTTTGGCAGCTGCTATTAACCAAAGATTAAAAAGCTAACAGACAGTGCTCCTACTCTAGAAACAATAGGACTACTTCCCAGCAAACAGTACTCCAACTCTGAAAACAGAACTCCTTTGATAGAAATGATAGGATTGCTTTCCCCTGAACAGTACTCCAACTCTGAAAACAATAGGACTACTTCCCAATGTGCATTTCCAACCTTTGTTGGAAACAGTACTCCAAAAATCAATTTTGTAGCAAAATATATTTCTCTGATAACTATCCTACCATTGCATGCATGCATCTGCACACATGTATGTGCATGTATGTATGAGTGTACATGTAGGTGAATCTAAATACTCACATTGTCATTTCTAAAATTGCTTTTTCCTGTATCAGCATTGTATGACAAGAAAACATCGGAATTGGTTCCATCAGCATCCAGTATCACACACTCAATCACGCTATCAGAACCCTGTATAGTAAGAACATACATTTTCTAATATGGCAGCATTTGTACATATCAGATTCCAAAGTAAACAATATATTCTGGGCTTATAAGTCACAAAATTGAATAAAGAATAGTTAAATCAATTTACAATAATGGTCATGTTTGTGTATTTTGAAGGCTTTACAATAATGGCAGTGTTGGTGTATTTTAAGGTGTTTACATCCATGGGTGTATTTGTGTATTTTGAGGCATGTACAATAATGTGTGTATTTGTGTATTTTGAGGCATTTACAATAATGGGTGTATTTGTGTATTTTGAGGCGTTTACAATAATGGGTGTATTTGTGTATTTTGAGAGCTTTACAATAATGGGAGTGTTTTTGTATTTTGAGGGGTTTACAATAATGGGAGAGTTTATGTGTTTTGTGTATATTGAAAAACACTTTTATAACCTTGTAAGAGTCACATAAAATTATCATTTGATAATACATGTAATAGTTTTTTTTTTCCAACAATCAGTATATGATAAATAGAGTCTAAAGCTTGGATTCAGCACTCATGACAGCTACAAAACTCAGTAAATAATATAATTTAGCACTTGTTGGCAGCCGATAATTACCCACTCACTGATGAAAACTCACATAAAAGTAAAGAAAATGAAACAAGAAACAGACAAATTGATTGATTCATAGATAATCAGTTTTGCAAACAGACAGAACAACAGATATACACACCATTTTGACATCCCTTGAGAGTCCAAGAGCTATCCATTGTGGATAACTTTCCTGTAAGTCATAGCTAAGTGTAAAATCTACTCTGTCACTAATAGTTATCCATGTTATCAAGAAAGTACAAGAGTTCCCACTGCAGTCATGGTAACATCCCTTACTGATGCCACACATTACATCCCTGGACACTGGACCACCATAATGCTAAAACAGATAATATAAACTGAGAATCAGATGTGTTTCTTTGACAGCTAAAGCTGAAATTAACATATTACTGATTTCTGTTGAATTATATACATTTCTATATCTGTCATTGCAAATGTACATATTCTATAAATGATAGATAGATAGATAGATAGATAGATAGATAGATAGATAGATAGATAGATAGATAGATAGATAGATAGATAGATAGATAGATAGATAGATAGATAGATAGATAGATAGATAGATAGATAGATAGATAACAAACCACAAAAGCAGACTTCTTAATTCTAATATAATTTTAGTGGCAATTAAATAACAGTACACTTATTGCATTTAACAAATAGTTCATGATCATGACAACTGAAATTGCTGAAGTGAATATAAATTTGTTACACTGTATAATGAACTCAAAGTATGAAGACACTGATTGTTGACCAATATCTATTTGCTTACTGTAGACCAAATATAGTAACTTTCCTTGCTGTAGACCTAATATAATCCATTTGCTTACTGTAGACTCAAGATAATCTATTTGCTTAATGTAGACCCAATGTAGTCTATTTGCTTAGTGTAAACCCAAGATAATCCACTTGTTTACTGTACACCCAAGATAATCCACTTGTTTACTGTAAACCCAAGATAATCCACTTGTTTACTGTAAACCCAAGATAATCCACTTGTTTACTGTAAACCCAAGATAATCCACTTGATTACTGTACACCCAAGATAATCCACTTGTTTACTGTAAACCCAAGATAATCCACTTGTTTACTGTACACCCAAGATAATCCACTTGTTTACTGTACACCCAAGATAATCCACTTGTTTACTGTACACCCAAGATAATCCACTTGTTTACTGTAAACCCAAGATAATCCACTTGTTTACTGTACACCCAAGATAGCCCATTTGCTTATTGTACACCCAAGATAATCCATTTGCTTAATGTAGACACCAGATAATCCATTTGCTTACTATAGACCCAATATACATGTAATCCATTTTGTTACTGTAGACCAGGCATGGGAAACTTCCTCCAGGTCATGGGGTAAGATAATTGATTTTAGAGCCACACTGTCTCTATGATATAAACTGAGTTATTATATGCTCAAATAATATACATGAAATAATAAAAAATGAGCTTATAGTAATTATAGGTAAGCTCAATTGTATGGGAAAATATGACCAAGATTGCTTCAGACTAATACTGTACTCCCAAAGGTCATTCAGTACCAGTAGTCCTCAAAAAAAAACTTGTTCCTATTTTCCCATACAAATGCAGTAACCTAAAAGGACGTGTGCCAACTCTGGACCATTAGCTATATTTTGCCCAAAGCTTCTAAAGACCCAGCATAGTCCATTTGCTCACTGTAGACCCAATATAGTCACTTTACATACTGCAAACCCAATAAACAATAATATAACAAGACCCACATCATTAAAAGGACACGCTTAATTGCTGTTCTTTGTAATGAATAATTCAAATTAGATGATTTTGTTTTTAGCATCATATCTCCACTTTTTTAAATCTGTATGAATGTGAAATAACTGTCATTTTACATATTGTAAGCCAGTAATGTGTATGTATTCCAAGTCAGTAATGTGTATGCAATTCAAGTCAGTAATGTTTATGTATTTCAAGTCAGTAATGTTTATGTATTCCATGTCAGTAATGTGTATGCAATCCAAGTCAGTAATGTTTATGTATTTCAAGTCAGTAATGTGTATGTATTCCATGTCAGTAATGTGTATGCAATTTAAGTCAGTAACATGTATGTATCTAAAGTCAATAATGTGTATGTATTCCAAGTCACTAAAGTGTATGTTTTCCAAGTCAGTAATGTGTTGTGTATTCCAAGTCAGTAATGTGTATGTATTCCATATCAGTAATGTGTATCAGTAATGTGTATATATTCCAAGTCAGTGATGTGTATGTATTCCAAGTCAGTAATGTGTATATATTCCAAGTCAATAATGTGTATGTATTCCATATCAGTAATGTGTTATGTATTCCATGTCAGTACTGTGTATCAGTAATGTGTATATATTCCAAATCAGTGATGTGTATGTATTTCAAGTCAGTAATGTGTATATCTTTCAAGTCAGTAATGTGTATGCAATTCAAGTCAGTAATATGTATGTATTTCAAGTCAATAATATGTATGTATTCCATGTCAGTAATGTGTATCAGTAATGTGTATATATTCCAAGTCAGTGATGTGTATGTATTTCAAGTCAGTAATGTATATATCTTTCAAGTCAGTAATGTGTATGCAATTCAAGTCAGTAACATGTATGTATTTCAAGTCAATAATATGTATGTATTCCATGTCAGTAATGTGTTATGTATTCCAAGTCAGTAATGTGTATGTATTCCAAGTCAGTAGATTGTATATATTGCAAGACAGTATAGTGTACATATTTTGAGAAGACTAAAATATTTTGCAAGCAATTGGAATCTTGGTCAATTGCATGTTATTTGATATACTGATTCCAATAGATATTGTTTTTTTTAAGTAAACTGACATTCACTGTAATGATTTTCACAATAATCAGATTGTATTTAAGTAAATTATTTCATTGCACAAAACATAATTTTGATGAATATAATCTGGTTGTATCCCATCACTGTATAGAAGATTCATCCTTGTGTACCTACCATTTGTGCAAAACAAAGTTCTAAAATAGCTAAGAGGAGGCACGTTGACTGGAATCTCATTCTCTTTTCTGGTAATTCTATTCAGTCAATACCTGGACCTTGTACTTCAGTTCTGAAAGTACATGAAAAACAAGCAAATTATCATTAATAACAAAACAAGATCTTGAAAACAATTACAAGTAATTGAAGCTACTATGAAATCAGGAATTTTATACAGGATTATAATTTTGTTGATGTAATTCTAACCTGATATTAAGTAAACATGGTTGTTTTGAAAAATTTATTAAGTTTATCCATGGGACAAACAGATGAGAAATACAAAAAGACAATTAATTGTCTGAATAAAAGGTTTTGAGATTATTCAGGGGTCTAACAAATGAGAAATACCACAAGACAGCTAATGGGACAGAACCAAAAAAAACATTATTGAGATTCTGGGTTTGTCCTTAGGCCTGTCAGATAAGAAATACAACCAAACAGCTAAATGGATTGAAAAAATTAATTGAGCTTGTTCTGGGATCTATCAGATAAGAAATACAATAAGACATCTAATTAGACAAAAAAATATGAGCTGTTTGGTCTAATTTGGAAATGTTTCCTCTTTTACATTGTACAGGTTAATGAGACTACACTAATTTGGTTGCTATCATGCAGAGGTCTTTATCAAGGACTGGTCACAATGTGAGGTTTTACTGTACATATTAAATACTGTACTAAATAAATATACATGCAACAAAAGACAGCAGGAATAAAAAAAGGTGTATCCCATAGCTATTTGGTGAAAGTATATGGTAGAGAAATGAAATTTTTGTGTAGAAACCATTTTCATTTTTCTTTCAGTCACAGTGACATTTGACCTTTTGACATCAAAAGGAATAGGCTACTTTCTTAACCCAAGTAAAAGCCATCCACATAATTTGGCCCAGATATGTCATGCAGAACTAATGTCAGTGTGCATAAACCTCTTTTTTTTTTAGTCACTGTGAACTTGGCTTTTGATCTTTTCACACTGAATTTTATTGTGTTTTCTTTTTCCAAAGTGCAAGCCATCCACAAAGTTTTTTATAACTGCAGATAGTGGAGAACTTGAGATATTGTGTAGAAACCACTTTTCTTCATTTGATCATAGTGAGCATAAGTTTTTAATGTTTAATTCCCTAAATCATTAATGTTTTTCCATACCCCAAGCACAAACCATCAACAAAGTTTTTGATAGCTGTATATGGCAGAGAACTCAAGCTATTGCATCAAAATTAAAACTGGATAGAAATACAATGGAACACTACTGACAAAAGAACATTAAGAACATAACATTACTGATAATACATAACACTCACAACAGAACACTATTGACAACACATAACACTACTGATAATACAGAACACTGACAATGAAACACTACTGGCAACATAGACCATTGACAATATAATATTACTGGTAATACAGAACACATAATGGAACACTATTGACAATGCTTAGCACTGACAATAGAACACTACTGATAATACAGAACACTGACTATGGAACACTACTGGCAACATAGACCATTGACAATAGAACACTACTGATAATACAGAACACTGACAACATAACACTACTGGCAACATAGACCATTGACAATAGAACACTACTGGCAACATAGACCATTGACAATATAACACTACTGGCAACACAGGACACTGACTGGAACACTACTGGCAGCACAGAATACTGACAATGGAACACTACTGGCAACACAGAATACTTACAATTGGACACATTACAGTGGAACACTAGTCAATATAAAGCTGTATACAAAATGTGGGTTCAAGATTTAGTGGCCATAATTGAAATAAACAATGATATATGAAACTGATAATTGAATTCAGTTTAAGTGATACCAATATAGACTGTAGAGCTGCATATAACACCTTACTACAATCTAGCAATAACAATATTGGAATTTATTAGTATGCAGAAACAAAGGCAGATAGAGCCAACTACCATGGACCACAGCTCTGCTCAATAATGCAGACTGAATGCTAAAATTTCAAACTAATAATTATGGAAGTTATTTTGTAGAAATGAAAGTGTGTGGTTCTGACAATCAAGGGGAAATAACACTGCTGAAAGAATATCTAGAAAAATGACAAATGAACTCATCAAGCACTCATCAATATCTACCTGCACACCAAATCTGGTTGAAATCCAATAATAGATAAGGTCATTATAGGGTAGAATTGAAAGTGTGATGGATGAACAGAAGAAAAGGCACCAAAATGCCACATTCAAAGTTCTCCTGTTGTTTTTTTTTAACAGAAAGGATCAATTAAGAGTTTAGGAGATATAAGTGATAAAGACTCCAAAGATACATTCATGCAGGTACAGAGCTGGAAATGCTTCAGTATGACAAAGATGCATTCATGCAAGTACACAGCTAGAAATGCTTCAATATGACAAAGATACATTCATGCAGGTACACAGCTGGAAATGCTTCAATATGACAAAGATACATTCATGCAGGTACACAGCTGGAAATGCTTCAATATGACAAAGATACATTCATGCAGGTACACAGCTGGAAATGCTTCAATATGACAAAGATACCTTCATGCAAGTACACAGCTAGAAATGCTTCAGTATGACAAAGATGCATTCATGCAGGTACACAGCTGGAAATGCTTCAATATGACAAAGATACATTCATGCAGGTACACAGCTGGAAATGCTTCAATATGACAAAGATACATTCATGCAAGTACACAGCTAGAAATGCTTCAGTATGACAAAGATGCACTTCTTCATGTGTTGATGCAACTAAAAGTTAAGTTCTAAAACAGCCATTTTTGTGTTGTTGTTGTTCTGGGGCTTTATACCATTTTTCAGCACACAATAGGCTATACATGGTGGCCAGTATTAATGGTGGAGGAAGAAACCGGGAAATCACCCATGAGAAGCTACTGGCAAGATTTCCCACATATTCACATTCACTGAATCCTGGACTCAAACCCACGCAGACAGAGGTGAGATGGCAGTGATCCATAACAGATAGCGCTTTTGACCACTCAGCCACGCGGAGCCCCTGCTAATTTAGTGAGAAATGGTGAAAACTGATATTGATTTGGTTTTTGAAATATGTAAAATCTGATACAAAATCAGATTTTTTTTTATCAGTGAAATCATTAAAAAATGACAAAATTTCCATAGGTAAAATTAATATGACTGGTTTGAAAATTACAAAATACAAAATATTCAGAGATCATTAAAATCTGACAAAAAATAAATATTTTTAGATCAGATTTTAGGAAAGACCTCAAAGAAAAATAACAAAACAACACTGAAATAATTAAACCTAACTGAAATTTATGTTTTATTAAAATTTGCATATAGATTATACTTTCCGAGAAAGAACCACATGTACTTACCAATAATGATATTTAACTGTAATGAGACTGCTAATTGCTTAACTACCTTTAAAATTTAATAACGTCTAAATAATTAGTCTTTGCTTTTTTTCAAAAAATTAAAAATAATGCATACAATAAATGGCTCACTAAAAGAAGCATTCTTTACAACACAATTTCATTTGTACTGGAAATGCACAGACATAAAGTGAGAAATTGATGACATAAAAAAATTCAAAGTATTGCAAAATCTTAACTGCAGAAAAACATAGCTCTCAAACTGCAAGGTGCATGCTAGAAAATACAAAATAAAACTTTATAGGTTGATGATTAATTAAGCAACCCCATGCACTAGGAACCAGATCATAACCAAGAATTTGTCTTGCCCTTGGTGATGGCTGCAAAATCTATCAAATGTTTTATAATGCCAGTAATATATATATATATATATATATATATATATATATATATATATATATATATATATATATATATATATATATATATATATATATATATATATCATGTTTGACCCAAATCCAGTGACATTGAAGTAGTGAGTCACAATGTCCCCCCCATTCAAAGATGGTCGTCAAGTTCAATAAATCTCCATTTTTTGCAGGAAATGAGGGGATAGAATGAAAGATGGACAGACGGAGGGTTAATGAAGTATATGCCACAATCCAGCATACAGATACAAAATGATCCCAGATATGTTCCACCTGCTTTCACAAGAAGGACAAAAATCATGTAAAATAAAATCATTTCCTGTACAAGACAAAAATAAATAGATAACAAATATCAGTTGTTTTCCATATACTATTATTTTTTATTGCAATATATGTAAACTAAACTGGGTGTTTCCAAATCATTGGTTCCAGACTGGGTGTTCTCTTCCTAAACACAAAACATTGGGCGTTTCCCTCTCATAACACACAGTGGACTACCTTTGAAATGTACAGTTACAGGTAGTTGATTATTGGAAATTTATATTATTTGACACATACAATTTAAGCTATTTATCTGTTTTCACCACAACCTGACACAGACTTCTTTCATCAATTCTTGCCTGTATTGACAAATAGGAGTAATATTACCACTCTCCTGTAGTTAAGCAATTATATTCTAAGCAGAGGCCGCAAATAAAATTCCCACCAAGCTACACAGAACTGGGGCATCTAATAACTGTTGGTCTGACCTTTCAGAGGTCATGTGTAAGATTTTCTTTATGCAGGTTAAAAATCAAATTAATGTGTGGGTGTCAAGTATCCTGTTTATCTGTAATCTTATTTCTCAATTACCAAAAGTGGACTGTAGGTAAGGATAGGCTATAACTCTCAGTTAAATATTGGGACTAACAAAAAAAATAAAAACAACTGACTAAGAAATTGTTTCTTTAAAATGAAATCATATGAACATGAGGTAAATTTAATTAAATTTGGATATGTTGATTTATATGTAATGGCTTTGTTGACTTTATATAGTAACCACTGTTCTAATTCTGTATCAACCTGCCAGATTACACATTATCTTTTTATGAGTGAATAGAAATGGCATGACAATAAACAGAAATGGTATGACAATTAATAGAAATGGCATGACAATGAATAGAAATGGCATGACAATGAATAGAAATATGACAATGAATAGAAATGGCATGACAATGAATAGAAATGGCATGACAATGAATAGAAATGGCATGACAATGAATAGAGATGGCATAACAATGAATAGAAATGGTATTGACAATGTTCTGAACAATATGAATGTTCAAAAATTTATATTATCATTAACTTGTGAATGGGGATTTTGGAATTTTAGGTGATCTAGCAGGTTTCACATTGTTCCCTTGTATGCAGTGTTGCATAATTTAAATTTTGCTTGTTAATTCTTTTATAAAATGCTGCGAAACCCACTAGGTAAACAAAGAAATATTTGTACATATATTTTCTGTTCAAATATTGACAAAGAATATTCTTTTTTAAATTGTTCATTTCAGATCTTCTTGACACATTTGAGAAGAATCTGTTCCATTGTCTGTGAACACTGGCAGGTTATGCACTCTTGCCAAGATTGCTTTGTATTCATTGTCTGTGGACACTGGCAGGCTATTATGCACTCTTGCCAAGATTGCTTTGTATTCATTGTCTGTGGACACTGGCAGGTAATGCACTCTTACCAAGATTGCTTTGTATTCATTGTCTGTGGACACTGGCAGGTTATGCACTCTTACCAAGATTGCTTTGTATTCATGCTCAGTGACTTAAGCAAAATTTTTATTAAAAGTTTGGATACATAGGAACTCACATATCCAGCCACATAACACATCATCTTTGATGGATATTTATAAAGTGTGGTAAATGTTATGGTCTGAAGATTCATATTTGGATAATAATGTTTGCTCACATAATATTTTTAATGAGTTATTGCCCATTTCTGTCTTGCAAATGAATGTACTGTACAAAATATTATGTGAATGTAACTATTCTCACTCTTGTAATTGATTGCAATAAACTTGGTAAATGTCATGGTCATCATCTTCATATTGACAGATCACTTTGTCATTTTCATCATCTTCATATTGACAGATCACTTTGTCAGTGTCATCATCTTCATATTGACAGATCACTTTGTCAGTGTCATCATCTTCATATTGACAGATCACTTTGTCATGGTCATTGTCTTCATAATGAATGGCTCTGTCATCAAAAATGGGTTTATTATCAAGTATGGCTCTGTCATCAAGCATGTCCCTATCATCAAGTATGGATCTGTCATCAAGCATGGCGTTATATAATAAATGGCTCTGTCATCAAAAATGGGTTTATTATCAAGTATGGCTCTGTCATCAAGCATGTCCCTATCATCAAGTATGGATCTGTCATCAAGCATGGCGTTATATAATAAATGGCTCTGTCATCAAGAATGGGTTTATTATCAAGTATGGCTCTGTCATCAAGTATGGCTCTGTCATCAAGCATGGATCTATTATCAAGCATGGCTTAATTATCAAACATGGATCTGTCATCAAGCATGGGGTTATTATCAAGCATGGATCTATCATCAAGCATGGATCTATCATCAAGCGTAGGGTTATTATCAAGTATGGCTTTGTCATCAAGCATGGGGTTATATAATGAATTACTCTGTCATCAAGCATGGATCTATCATCAAACATGGGGTTATATAATGAATTACTCTGTCATCAAGCATGGGGTTATTATCAAGCATGGATCTATTATCAAGCATGGCATAATCATCAAACATGGGGTTATATAATGAATTACTCTGTCATCAAGCATGGGGTTATTATCAAACATGGATCTATCATCAAACATGGGGTTATATAATGAATTACTCTGTCATCAAGCATGGGGTTATTATTAAGCATGGATCTATCATCAAGTATGGGGTTATTATCAAGTATGGCTCTGTCATCAAGTATGGATCTATTATCAAGCATGGATCTGTCATCAAACATGGGGTTATATAATGAATTACTCTGTCATCAAGCATGGGGTTATTATCAAGCATGGATCTATCATCAAGCATGGGGTAATAATTAAGCATGGGGTAATAATCAAGCATGGATCTATCATCAAGCATGGATCTATCATAATGCATGGCTCTATAATCAAGCATCAGGTCATTATCAAGCATGGACTGTATCATTAAGTATGGACTTATCATCAGGCTTGGGGTTATTATCAAGCATGGACTCTGTCATCAGACATGGGCCTATCATCAAGTATTCCCTATCATCAAGCATGGACTCTGTCATCAGACATGGGCCTATCATCAAGTATGCCATATCATCAAGCATGGACTCGGTCATCAGGCATGGGCCTATCATCAAGTATGCCCTATTATCAAGCATGGGCTCTGTCATCAGGCATGGGCCTATCATCAAGTATGCCCTATCATCAAGTATGCCCTATCATCAAGCATGGCCCTATCATCAAGTATGCCCTATCATCAAGTATGGCCCTATCATCAAACATGCCATATCATCAAGCATGGCCCTATCATCAAACATGCCATATTATCAAGTATGCCCTATCATCAAGCATGGACTCTGTCATCAGGCATGGCCCTATCATCAAACATGCCATATCATCAAGCATGGCCCTATCATCAAACATGCCATATCATCAAGTATGCCCTATCATCAAGCATGGCCCTATCATCAAACATGCCATATTATCAAGTATGGCCTATCATCAAGCATGGACTCTGTCATCAAGCATGGCCCTATCATCAAACATGCCATATCATCAAGCATGGCCTATCATCAACCATGGACAAATCATCAAGCATGAACTTATAATCATGCATTGACTCTATCTTCAAGCAAGGCTCTATCATCAAGCATGGGTTCATCTTCAGATATATATGGTAATAAAGGTATTTTACATATCATAGTTAATGTAATATGCTTTTAATGATCAATAAATCATAATTTTGTAAAGTCATTCTACCCCAGTAAATCTCAGCATGACTTTTCTATGTGCATGTTTAATTTTCTCTAAAGCAGACATGCTATTTGTAAAGATACTGTACATAACTGGAAGTATGTATCAAACAAATGCCCAGCCTATAGGAAAAAATACTGTAAACATATGGGAATAAAAATCAAATGGTATCCATTGCCTACAGGGGATGGGAAAAATACTATATACAGCTGGGGAAAAAAAAAATCAAGTTTCTTTTTGATGCTCCAATGACTATTGAACATAACTCTAAAAAGAAAAGTTTTGAGACAAAAATACTAAAATACTCTTATATATATATATATATATATATATATATATATATATATATATATATATATATATATATATATATATATATATATATATATATATATATATAGTTGTGAATAAGTCAAGTCTGCTCACAAACAACATGGATCATGATCTGCTATAACATAATGCACCTGCAGATCTGGGTCTATGCTCTTTGGTCTACTGATTATTACAAACTGCATAAACCCAGATCTGCAGAGCAATATGCAATGGTAGTTCTGGGTCTGTGCAGTATGGAGATGGTCTCATCTTATAAGCAGGAATATTACAGCAAGTGTATATTGTGTTCCATTACCATACCAAGTCAGCAAAATACAACAAAGCATTAGAAATCCAATTTTAGCATGCTTTGTCACACCATAAAAACAGCTGGTGATGATATGCTTTCCCAGAACATTGAACTGAGGTATTTGTTTTTTTTTATATAAAGTCAAGTGCATACTGAGACAAATTCAAAGATGGTGGGATAAAATGGTATTGAAATAAAAGGAATAAAATAATTTTCAATGTTAAGGGCATGGATAGATACAGAGTCAATAGACAAACATAGATGTCAAAATGATCACTCAATTGGACTGCCATCTAGACAGTCTTGGCACTATGCAACCAGTAGTGGAGAAAAATAAAAAGTCATAAATAGGAATTTTTATATGCAGTCATTAAATTTAAAGCTGTATTGCACCCACAAACCACTTTTCAATTAATAGAGACAACTCTGTTTTGTAGCTGCCAACAAGGTAAGGGATCACAATGTTCACTGAGCCAAACGGCTGTTATATACTTTCTTTGTGTAGTAGGTAAGAAAATCATTAACATTGTTTTACTGAATTTTTCTAGAGATCTGTTGATCAGTGAATAATGTTGCTTGCATTCATTAAAAAGCTGCAATAAAGCCTTAACAGAAATTAAAATGTTTATTGATTTAGGACTCATAGCTTATTGCATATGTGGACAATGGAACAGGTGTACTTGGAAAAGTTCCAGAAAGTTCACTTGCACTTAAAATTACAGTCATGTCATACAAGAAAATGCAAACATAGTCTATGTTGATTTTTTTATATAATCTGTCCAAATTATCACCTTGACTATGGTGATTTTTTAAAAATATTCTGTCCAAATTAATACCTAGCATACTTGGTGCATCTTATCATCAATGCACTGGGTTTCATCAAAAATGTTAAACAAAAAAAGGAAATGTGTAAGGAACTAATTATCTGTATTAAAAAAAACTGTCTTGCCACCAAAGTTCACCCACAATGTCCAATTCCACTTGTTTAGTGTATAAATCCTGGGTAGAAGACTAAAAAGGCATTGATTACACTAACTGAGGCTTTGAAAACAATTAGACTCACTTTAGGGATATTATAAACAATCCTAATGTTTAGATGGTTTTATCTGGTTTTTGGTTTTTGATTGGATCTAATACTTTTGAGGTTGAATGAGTTTTAGGTCAGGTTTAAATGATGTCTGGTTGTGACACTGGATAGTCAGAACATATGTACTGTACTTGGTTCTTCCAAATCTTAATTAAATTATACATAATTACTGTAAGTGTCGCCACTGACATTTATCCCAGTGAAGGTCATGTGATGGACATCATAATGGTAATTAAGTTATCTTTTCTCCATGTTATCTTGTCATCCATTGGAACATGTACGGAAATTCTAGATTTTTTTTTTCTTGTCCTTGTGTACATTTCTGCACAATATTTTTAATTTTATCCATTCTGGAAGCAAGAAAAGTTGTGAGAGCGAAGTCATCAACCCTTATTTGGAGGCAGACATCTACCACTATATTTGGAGGCAGACATCCTCCTCTATATTTTGAGGCAGACATCTGCCTCTATATTTGGAGGCAGCGGTACAATTAAATATCCTTATCATGTAACCAAGTTTTAACTGCCACATTTCTTGTTAAGGCTATTCTTGTGGTACAATGGCAGATGAGATTTTCACCTGGAAACTAGTAAAACAAAATTAATTATTTTATAATGTTTTTATTTCTATTTTTATTTTCTTCTTTCTTTTTCATATAATTTTGCACATCTCTGAAGTATCCCACACCAGGTTTCCAGTTCCAGGTTTCTTCACTGATCTAGATTTAATAAAGGACCCAATCACCACATTAGATATGTTAGCAAAGTTACATTTAACTAAAGGTCAGAAATATCCAACTGAAAAATGGCTGACATAGTGACATCCGAATGCACTGAAAGAAAAAAGTACCATGGTATTGGTTGCATTTATTAGCTTACCTACTGCAGTGTGAAAGCAATTTTCTCTTCCTGGTGCAGGTAAACTTTATGAATACACTATGACTTGCAAATGTTAATGTGTCTAGGCATGCTTTTCAAAAGAGACTGATCACCATTATAACATTTTAATTACACTTTAAATATATATTTTTGTACACAGTCTACTAGTATGCTAGTCCTACCTTGTAAAACATCAAAACAGATAATGTATCTGATTGCAAGGGGTGAGAGGGACCATCTTGATCAAAGTCTTCCAAAATATTATAGGAATACTCTTATATAAGTTGGGCAATCAATGTTTAAAAGTCATGAACTCATGAATTGTCACCAACTTGCCTAAAACCAGCATAGACCTAGAAGCCATAAAAAAGCACACCAAACAGAATCATTATTTCACTATTATTTAATGCTAAATTTTCATTGTCAGGCAATGATTTACAATGGCACACACATCTACAGTACATGTCCAAAAATCCAAAAATAAATTCCTTCCTCCAAAAATCCAAATCTACCATCTTAAGGGCATTTATGTAAAAATGAATGCCTAATCCTATTTAAAGATTGTTCTTTAATTACCCTTGTCTTGTTTTTATACCTTGTTAGAAGTTTATATACCTTGACCGGAGTTTTTATTTCATTAACCTAATGGAGTGTATGTTTTACATGAAAGTATTTATCTTCCTAGAGAGTTAATTGTACCATTTTTGCTGCATAACATTTAGTTGTTATGACTGTGTTGATGTGCAATTAAATTCTAAATATGATTACACATGATTGACAGTTACTGAAAAACCTATGGAGATAATTTTATGCATTAATGTCAATTTGTGGAATGACATAACACAAATATTTCACTTAAAATTTACATAATATACAAAAATGTAGAGCTGTATACAGTGCACTATCTTAATATATTGATTCATGCATACAAATATTTTAAACAATATAGAAACTAATGACATGCTTGGATAATTAAACCATCATGGTTGGATAATCTGCTTGCTTTCAATGGTAGGGAATATTAGCAAGACAGATTCATTAAATGCATTAGTACATGGTTGCTTAAAACATATTTCCAAAGGTGATCTTATATGGTACATACAGGTCATATTGCTGATTTAGGCAAGCATACCATTCAAGTAAAAAGAGCCATCTCATGCAAGGAATCTATTCATTTTTACTTTTTACCTGTTATTGACTACAGCTGCACAGTGTGGGGCTCATGCACACAAACTAATGTTCCTCATGTAATCAAAGTTCAAAAGCTGGCAGCTAGAATTATTCTAGATGTCAATCCAATAACACCACCTGCTGACATGTTTATGAAGGCTTTAATTTACACTGACTATCTTGTAATAAAGAATTTAGTGTAAGATATTTCTTCAAGTTTTTGTAGAAATGCCATTTTGGAATCAATAACATTTGACAAGACTTTAAGTTTATTGTCAAAGTAATATTGAAAGGAAGTTATGGCATTCTACATTAGATATATATTCATTATTTGCAGGCAAGTGAATGGTGTTTTTTTTGTTGTCTTTTTTCTATTCATAGACAACATAATTTAAAGATATAATTAAAATCCTCTTGTAACTGCTCTTGGATTGTTTTGCTGTCTTAAGTGGGAAATGTTGCATTATCTGCTTCTGAATTGGTGTCAGTGTTGTCATCAGTATAAAAAGCTGGTCATTCATATACAGTATGACCCCCCTATAGCATGGTAGTTGGGAGCCATAGAACTGGACTGTGTTGGGAACTGAACTGTGTTATAAGCAACCATGTACATTACCAACAAATTTGCAAAGTTATGGGGGGGGTAATAAAGTGGGTGCCAAAATGTGTGCTTCATTAGCACAGTTACCATTTTAAATCAATGTATATTAAATGACAAAAACACCTGCAGTGATAATATTTAATAGAGTATATATGGGTTTGGCTGGCCAGGATTGGTTAATAATGTAAGTTATGTTTTAGGAAAAGAATCTTTTGAGAGCTTATCCTAGTTGTAAGTGAAAAAATAATAGAGACATTGTTTTATTGATGGAATTCCAGTTTAACAGTTTTGAGCTTGGAACACTCATTACTAAAATTAGCACCTGACTGTTTGGTGCGGAATTGAAAGCACGTCCCAAACATATGCATGTCCAGCAATTGCAGCAGCTCATATCATTTCCTCAACACAGAAGCTGACACCCAGGTTTCATCTATACTGATAAATATAGGTTTGATTATGGTCACTCAAAAATTTTAAGTTATGGAATTTTTAATATCATGGTGTTTGCATAGGTTTACTATGAGAACTGAATCAGTACCATGAGTCCTTAAGTGATATTTGCCATAGATCTATATTGCCTGTGAATGCTAAATGCATGTGTTATTTGTTATGTATGTTCTTTATATTCATGTAAGAACTGGCTTCATAGTCAAATTCATAATAGTTTTTGTTTATTTGAAGGTTTTATTTGTGTCTAGGGAATGTCCTCCCTGTCTCCCTTCCCTTTATATATATATATATATATATATATATATATATATATATATATATATATATATATATATATATCATAGTGATGATTCCCTCCCTTAAACTTTCTGGCACTTCTGATAATAAAATATTATAATTTAGGAACTTCTAACTCTTTTTGAAAAGTAATATAAAATTCTGCCGTAATCCCATCGGATCCTGGTGATTTACTTTTAGGGTTTTGATCTCCTTAGATATTTTATTTACTATAATGAATTTGTCATATTCTATTTTTTCATTTATTGGTATGTCTTCATAAGCTGTTTGTTTTAAATAGTTATCTATAGTTTGCTCATCATTATTTTTTGAGTCTTATATTGTATCATAATAATTCTTAATTCCTTATAAAATCTCTTGTTTATCTGTAGAACATTTATTATTTAGTTTATTTGTTTCAATTTTCCTGTTCTTCCCTTTCTTTATTTCTATTCTTTTGTATAGTCCCTTCACTTTCTCGTATAAGTGATCGTATTAACCCGTCCTTATTTTCACTCTTTCAACTGTTTCTTTTTCAAATATTTCTTTTGGCTTAGTTATTTCATTTGAGGATGAATTACTTGTACACTTATTAGTTTGAAAGACTACAGCAAGCATAATTGTCAATAACTAAGGGAGTTATATTTCTAGGGGATGGACGACATTATTCACTGGTCAACTGCCGGCATAAAACAACACCTCCAAGCCACGTGCACATTTTAGCGGCTTGCGCTTGTTTGATGTTTTATAAATCGTTGACCCATAATTTGAACAAGTTTAGCTCGACAATTGACTTTGATGATGAGCAAGGTACTCAAATTAATTAATCTATAAATTCAGGGGAGAATATTTTATCAACCCCTGCATTGTTTGTTGCTTAGCTGAGTACGCAGTTTATAGAACATATGTCGGATAGTGTTTGAGCAACGATGGTATAGGGAATGTATTGAAGACAAATACAAAGTAGACTTGATGGTTTCATTGCTCAAGGACCAGTAACAATAATATTAATACTTAGGACTTGTCGTCATTTTAACAATAAACAAAGATCAAAGTTCTCAAAAGGCCTAGACAATTGGTTAGATACTCATATTTCCGATGGTTTTTTTTTGGCACAAAACTGTAAGAAATTTGATAGATTTAAATATTTCGGAAGGCAATCCACGATCGTGTTATATTAAAATCAAGAAGTGAATTTTTCCGCAAAATGATAATAAACTTTCTACACGTTATTTTTTGCACTTTTAAGAAAAAAATGTTTTCCGTTTACGAGAATAATGCATGTATATATGTCGAAAGCCACGCCACAAACGTCTTATATTCAAATTTATAAGCAATCTCTTTTCCAAAATGATAATAAAACTTTGCGTAATTTACTTTAGGTACTTAATTTTTTTGTTTATGAGAAAAATGCGGGTAATAAGGTAAATGAAATTTCGAGGGCCATGCCACGACCTCGAAATTTCATTGTATTGTATTGTCTCCAAATTCACGATATAACGAGCGCATTATAGCGGGGTCACACTGTACATAATAAAAGAAGTCCAAACATTGAGCCCTTTGGTATACCATATTTTATTAGACCAGACATAACTTACCATATATACTTGCTTAAAAGTCAAGTCCTACTGCAAACTGCAAAGACCCGGATATACCATCACATAATGTGCTGGCAGATCTGGGTCAGTGCAGTTTAGTAGGAGTAATCAGTCCAACTGCCAACTGCACAGATCCGGATCTGCTGTCGCAAAATGCACCATTAGATATGTACCTGTGCAGTACAACAAATAATATAGACCCTGATGGCAGATCACGATCTTTGTTGTTTGTAGTTTGACTTATAAAAGCAAGTTCATATGGTGATAAGATAAGAGTACTGTTGAGTTCCACTTGTTAGGTTCTGTCTCAAATACTGAATCCAGGAAATAATTCATTTTCAGTAAAAACTAATAGAAGTGTTTTTCAGTAAGTATGTTATGTTCAATAGAGTAAAGCATGTTTTCTTGTCGTATGTCTTTAACTCACTGAAAAATTTTCTTGATAAGTGCAGTATAACATCATTACCTTGACTGAAGACTCCGCTTGTGCTGATCTAAGTGATCATCAGTTTAAGAATGCACAGATTTCTTTTCTTACAGAATTTGTTTCTTGAAGATTATAGAAATTCTGGGAATAACTAAATATATCTGAAGTTTTCTAGAGAATTTCTCTAACTGTCTTTATGCAATGGTTTCATTGCTACTTTTTTCAAGGTATACATAAATTTATTATATTTTAAAGTTTTTAATAAAATAAAGCTCATTTGGTCAACTAACCAGTATTCCATGTCTTTGGGCCTATACAATTACATGTATATTTTAGAAACTAACAACAAATATATTACTTGTTCTAAAGGGAGTTATAGAATGTTTGTTGTCTGTAATTACTATAATGTAATCATAGTACTACCAGTATTATATATCATTGCAGTGCATTGTTTTGTTGTCCTCTTCTGAAGTCATGGGCCAAATTACATGGTGTAATTATTACAGTGTATGGTTTTGTTGTCCTCTTCTGAAGTCATGGGCCAAATTATATGGTGTAATTATTACAGTGCATGGTTTTGTTGAGCTCTTTTGAAATCATGGGCCAAATTACATGGTGTAATTATTACAGTGTATGGTTTTGTTGTGCTCTTTTGAAATCATGGGCCAAATTATATGGTGTAATTATTACAGTGTATGGTTTTGTTGAGCTCTTTTGAAATCATGGGCCAAATTACATGGTGTAATTATTACAGTGTATGGTTTTGTTGTGCTCTTTTGAAGTCATGGGCCAAATTACATGGTGTAATTATTACAGTGTATGGTTTTGTTGAGCTCTTTTGAAATTATCGGCCAAAATACATTGTGTAATTATTACAGTGTATGGTTTTGTTGAGCTCTTTTGAAATCATTGGCCAAATTACATGGTGTAATTATTACAGTGTATGGTTTTGTTGTGCTCTTTTGAAATCATGGGCCAAATTACATGGTGTAATTATTACAGTGTATGGTTTTGTTGTGCTATCTTGAAATTATGGGCCAAATTACATGGTGTAATTATTACAGTGTATGGTTTTGTTGTGCTCTTTTGAAGTCATGGGCCAAATTATATGGTGTAATTATTACAGTGTATGGTTTTGTTGTGCTCTTTTGAAATCATGGGCCAAATTACATGGTGTAATTATTACAGTGTATGGTTTTGTTGTGCTCTTTTGAAATTATCGGCCAAAATACATTGTGTAATTATTACAGTGGTATGATGATGCATTTTCTCAAAATCAAAAACATTCTTATGCTAAAGACAGTAATAAGAAACTTACCAAAATCATTCCTGACATGTCACTGATAAATTCTACAGTTTGAACAGGGGATGTGATTACGGTTAAAAGTCAAAATTTTTGCTAATTTGTCTAATGCTAGCATTATGGATCCATGTTAATCTGTATTGTCACTGGTTTTTCCTTAAGTTCATCAAAACGGAATTAAGAAGAAACAATTTTGCAATATTTTCTTTCATTTAATCTAACAGTATTAAATTTAAGTTGATTCGTATTCGTTATTTTAAGACTTTTAATTTCCCATAAGTAAGAACATTTCACACACAGTGCTGCCACAGGTCAATAAAGCATTCAGAAGTGTGGTCCTTCAGATTTAGAACAGTGTTGGCCTTCAGTATCAACAGTTTTCTTGGGATAATACCGAAAGTCCCATATAACAAAATACGAAAATGAGAAGGACAGAGATAAACAGCATCATAATATTTCCTCTTAGCTGTGATGTCTTATTTATTATGCTATTTCAGTCCATATATATTTTTAAAAAAATCTAAATCTGGTATTACTATGGCTATACCAGCCCACCATAACCTTGATTGATGAGCAGCACAATTGAGATGTATGTAATATTTTATATCAATTTTACAGCTGTTTTAAAATAGTCAGTTGCTATGGAAACTGGAAATCAAAGGGATTGTTTGCTAAGTGAGATCTTTTGCGTGGCTATATAAATGAACAAAGATTGATCAATTGGAAACTCTTGTGTGGATTACACACCGAGATTCACCATGTTGGATATCTTTGTGGCTACATACAGAGATTCAAGTGGAAACTCTTGTGTGACTAAACATATTTATCAGGTGGGAATTTTTATACAGATACCTACAGAGATTCATCAATGGGAAATCATGTTGCTAAATGCGAAATTCATCAATAGGGAACTCGTGTGGCTAAATGCGAAATTCATCAATAGGGAACTCATTTGGCTAAATGCGAAATTCATCAATAGGGAACTCGTGTGGCTAAATGCGAAATTCATCAATAGGGAACTCATGTGGCTAAATGCGAAATTCATCACTAGGGAACTCGTGTGGCTAAATACGAAATTCATCAAGATGGAACTCGTGTGGCTAAATACAGAAATTCGTGAAGAGGGAACTCGTGTGGCTCAACAGAGATTGTTTGAGTGGAATCTCTTGTGCGGCTAAATACATAAATTCATCGAGTTACGCAATTTTCATAGATCAATATGGTTGTGAAGAGAACAAAAATAAATGTGGCAGAAATTTTCCTATCAACAGTATAAACATCTAGGTGTGCCTATGTTTTTCTTTGAAGTTTGCAAGTGGTATGAATAAATCAAACTGAATAATTCATTTGAAAATGGAATAACAAACCTGTATATGAGGATTGTGTGAATTTTAAATACATATTTTGCTGTCAGAAATATAGCTTTGCTGAAAATGCATCACTAAAGCTGGTACAAAAGACAATACTACTATTTTCATTCTTAAATCTATACGTACTCGCTTACGAGTCTAACTGCAAACCGCGCAGACCCAGATCTACCAAAGCATAATGCACTGGTAGATCTGGGGCTACGAAGTTTGGCAGAAGTAATCAGTAGCTCAAATAACATAGACTCTGATCTGCAGGCATATTATGTTGCGGCAGATCAGGACCTTTGTTGTTTGCAGTCTTGAGTCGACTTACCAGCGATTATATAGGTATCAGATTGTTATTACCATCAATAGTGTTGTTAAGATATTTACAAGTGGTAATACCGGCTGCAGATAAAAACAATTTTCATGTATCAAGACTACATAGTTAGCACAAGAATCACTGATCACTTTAAAGAATTACGGAATATTTCCTTCAAAATTGTTGAATTTAAAAAAAAACTTGAAAAAGCCCCAAACAAAAATCAATATACATATGCACATACTTATTAAAACAAATATTATAATAAATATAATTCTATAAAAATCTAATATATATATATATATATATATATATATATATATATATATATATATATATATATATATATATATATATATATATATATATATATATATATATATATACACTGTAGACAACTTTATCAGAATAGAACAAAAATACAATATAGCACAACCTTTACATGCATCATTGCACATACGTACGTACGTACATACCTAAATACATACAACACTTTTGGTATCAATGTGTTGCATCACATGAAGAAGTATGAAGTGGTATGTGTTAATCTACCTAATGATCCTGCCCCCACCCACTAAGGGTCTTCAATTGTTTATTGGAAGAAGGACATTTGCAAAATAATATGTAGGTTAACACCCATGTAACTTAATCAAAATTGTTATTCTGTCCTTTAGGTTTGATTACCATTTATTCTTCCCAGTCCCTAGTTCCCTAATCTCCAACATCCTTTCGATCTTCAAAAGCCACTGGTCACCTCAATCTGTAACACGTGGGATCAAATAAGGCCCAATTATTTATGGGAACAATAAGTATAGGAAAATCAATAAAAACAACGAGCGTAAACTTACCTTACTGTACTTATCCTTCCTGTAGTTAATTACTATAGTACGGTGGCAATTTGTAAGTTCCAGAATCTCTGTCTAGGATGAATGGAATAAATACACCGGCTATCACTATGTCGTAGTATGTCCCTGAAGAAAATTCTGTTGATGTATCAAAAAGAAACTAAAACATCCCTTGAGAGATTTATAATACACGTAGATTGTTATCAAGGATGAGTGCATTTTCAGGTCTCCACCCATCATGTGACTATCCAAGTTTTTAAATAGGTACTTAATATGAATGAAATTGGTTTACCTTCCCTAGTGACACAAACTGAATTAAAATGGCAAGGAGTTATGGTATACGCCCGTAGCATCAAAGGAAGGGTGTAATTATTTAGCTTCTACATACGTGCGTGACTAGCCATTCAAGCGTCATCAATTATTGATAACATAATGTAAATGTGATGTATTCTACCAGCCAGAATGATCACACTATTCACCAATCTAGAAGCTATTTTAAACAATGCAAGTATGGATATAAACTTGCATGTGGTTTCACGCACACTACTCTGCACCCTACTTGCAAAATTGTGATTATTTTAGACGGTTGTTTTATAACAACATTGCTTTTTTATCCTGCCAAATAAATTGGAGACAGGTCCTTTCACACGGACACAATGAAGCAACTGACTGGATGGGGATTGAACATATAAACCTTTGGATTACAAGCCGAATGCTTTACCATGGCTGCCAGAACAAAATTGTACTTTTAACCACTGTCTGTCTCCCAGCTGTTGTCTTTAATTGCCACAAAATTAATAATGTCTCGCTATCATCTCCCAGCAATGAAAATTAGTTTTTATCCCGTGGAAATCGGATCTTTAGTTTTTATGACATTATTGCTATCAATAAATAACTGACGTAGTTATAATGTGAAATCTAGGTATGTCTATTAGAGCAGATATTTAGGACTGGCAAATTGTTATATTGCCCAATCACATGGGCAATATTACATCAAAACAAGAGTCAAAAAGTAATCATAATGGCAATATTACATCAAAGCAATAGTCAAAAAGCAATCACATGGGCAATATTACATCAAAACAATAGTCAAAAATTAATCATAATGGCAATATTACATCAAAGCAATAGTCAAAAAGCAATCACATGGGCAATATTACATCAAAACAATAGTCCAAAAGTAATCACATGGGTAATATTACGTCAAAACAATATTCAAAAATTAATCGCATGAACAATATTAAATCAAAACAATAGTCAAAAAGTAATCAACATGGCAATATTACATCAAAACAATAGTCCGAAAATAATCACATAGACATTTTGACATCAAAACAATAGCCAGAAAGACTTTACAATTCAGAACAGAAACCATTAATTGTGCACTACCATTATAAATATGTTGAAACTGGAAAAAGCTAGACAACTTGCTTGCAGTTCAAAGTGTCCTGTGATGGTGTTACTCCTGAAAAGATTCATTGAAGTTTTAATTTTTAAAAGTCCAGTTTGTGCAGAAGCAAGTCTGACCTTTAACATTTAAGGATTTGACCCTTTCTGTCTTGGTCCTTGCTGCTTATCTACTTCGCTGATTTTTTGGAACATATTTATCATTTCATATTGTATCTTGATTTGGCTTCTAGGGATTTTGGTAAGATTTTTTGATAACTATATTTGCTACTTAGCCTTTATATGGTGCTATTAAGGCAATGTACACTGTGTCCATCTGTGTACACTATACACTTATTTGAATTAAAATGAATATTATAATCTTGAAAACCATACTTTGCCATTTTCTGTCTCAGCATGTTTATATATCAATGTTGGCAGGGCAAATAATATGTAAAATACATTGGCTTATAAGGTTACTGTGCAATAAAATTAGTTAAAGAAGGGTCACCGATCTGCGTTTAAATGTCTTAAACTGACTTTTTCACCGTCCCATGAACCACTTTAAAGAAAACAATTAACGGCCAGTAACATTCCTGTACCTGCGATTATTGGTCATGTTATCACGTTCCAGAGGTATCTCTCTAACTTCAAGGCTGGCGTGACTGTAAATTTTACTCCAGTGATATTAATTGAAACTAACAGTTAACCTTTCTGATTAATCAGAATATTTAATAGTAAGCCGTACAAAGTTTTATTATATGTATTGGCCTGCGTTGACAGGTGGCAATTAGGTTGTAAATCACAATGTATTCAAGAGCATAAAATGCTCACAAAATTCAGCAAAGAATTAAAGATAGTGAAAAATGCTTTTACGGCTTAGACTATATGACAGTGCAAAGTAAAGCACATTTAGCCAAACTTTAATTCATATATATTTCTTCTTTTGTGGGGCACCAGACAGATGCACCCCCCCCATACTTAGCCAAAAAAAAATATCTAAAAGGTTTATGTGTTTGTGTTTGCCCCATGATGTGTTGCTATGGTTTTTATTTATTTTAATCCAAAAATTTAATTTCTATTAAATATTGTTGGGGTATTTTTTGTTCCTAGTGTCTTTTGAAGGTTCATTCTTCCGATACGGCGTTATTTCCCTTATCGGAGTCATTCCCCTTTATATATGAGTTAACCTTGGCTAGAGGTTCCATATGTCCTGTGTTTGCTATATGTATGGTGCTTTTGTATGTTGCTATATATTGTTTTCCTGTTAGGACAGCTTACTATTCCAAATTCATCCAGTTTTGTACTCTATTATATGCCTCTCATTCTTCCTATTGCACTCTCCCCTTCTTTCATTCTTTCTTTTATTACATTCATAGATGCATATAATTTGTTAATTTATTTAATTTCTTTTATCTTAATTTTGAATTTAAAGGTCAGACGGTGTACTTCAACTTATTTAAAATTTTTAAATCCTAGTGTTCTTGCGTGTGTTCGTAATATTTCGTCTACCTTATCTAATAAAATTTTGTTATTCGGGAGATAGGGTCACAAAGTTTTTAAATCCAGACCCTACCTCCCCACATTTTTTCTAAAGTTCTCATATATATATATATATATATATATATATATATATATATATATATATATATATATATATATATATATATATATATATATATATATATTTCATCTTGTAAATTTTCTCTTACAGCTTATATATCTAAATTCCTAATGAGAATAATTTTCCAGGGAGTAATGATCAATTTCAAAAGATAAAACCATTGTAACAAGTCCTACCCCAATCTTAACAAAAATATCAAACAAAAAGCTTCATTGTTGCTATTTCTAAAATGAAGTCAACTTATTCTCCTCCAAAATGGCAACAAACTTCAACGAATTGAGTCTGGAGTTCCCATCAATACAGAATAAACTCCAAGAAAGTGTGCCACACTGTTTTTGGTGCCCAACATGTGTTAATTGAAACATACACCATCCAAGAGCCTCGGTGACGGCTGTAGTTGAAAAGGCAGTAGAATTGTGAGCCTTGACAGGATTTGTAATCTTTCTGGGGAAAAAATTGAACTTTAGTGTATCCTTTATTTCATATTTTAAAAGAGGTGGTAGTGGGTGGGAATAAATTAAACACAGAGAGTTTAAAATATTTATGCCAGATATACTTCAGGGCACCTTGAACTACAAGGCAATCTGTATTAACTGAATGAAAGTGAATTATATACACACGAACGGATTTTTTCATATTATCAATGTGATATACTATATTAACCTCTGAATAGATTCCAAAGTGGGATGGGATGATATTCAATTTCATTCTGACATCAAATATACCCTTAAGTACAGATGGACCTTCTTGGAAAACGAAAGTCACCTGACCTGTAGTCCATAGCATGCCAGGTATTATTAGTAACGGTTAAAGGATTGCTGTTATATGTAAATATTGTATTTGCTACAATGGATATAGTGTGTAACCAAGTGTGAACAACTGTGACCGAGTTTATCTAGCAGATCACATATTAACACCAGCAGATCCCCGTCAATATAAACTACTTAGAATAAAAAAAAAGAGACGGGATTTATTACCTGCTTTGTGATAAGCCTAAACCAAGTTTTCAGGACCATTGTAGCAAAGGTTATTAAACAGAGATATCTTTATTGGATGATAAGTCCACCCTACTTTTGGACAACTTAATTATTCTGGCTCCATACTATTGTCACGGAAGAAATTCTGTAAAAGATTCAGACAGTAGAAGCTGTTCTTTTTTACTATCAAAGATATCCTTAGTAAATATTGCTAATTCTTTTTTTTTAAATGGGAGAACATGTTTATTAGGAACAGTTTATATATAAGGTATATATATATATATATATATATATATATATATATATATATATATATATATATATATATATATATATATATATATATATATATATATATATATACACCCTATGTAACATAAATAATTAAAATGGATCATTTTATTTTAAATAATACTGCGTCTTCCTGGTAAGAAGTTTTGATTTTTTTTAATTCTTGCATCATCAGAAATATAATTATAATGCAATGGTAGCGAATATTTCCACCCAGCTGAAAACGTCATTTCTCGTAAAGTGAAGTATTTATTCTTTATCAGTTTAAGGTCACTCCTTGGACCTCCGGTCAGGATATGTAGGGAGTAGTGAGGCTAGCACGCCTGGATGACGTCATCTAAGAGGGCATGGCCGTCTTGTCCCCTCCTTCTACAGAGGTACTTCTTGGTTGACTACCAAGCTGCACAGTTTGTGGTCTGCTTTGTTTAAATGAGCATTCATGTTTCTATGGGACTTAAAAGTATTTTCTAAACTGTGGTGTGCATCGACTTATCTCCCTTACATTTCTGATCATTTTAATTGCATCAGCTTTTGATATGCTGCTCAAAGTACTCTCGTTACTCTGCCAAAGCATTAAGAAATTTCATCAATATTCTAGTCAATGATTTTTACATTTCTAACAAAATTTGTCTTTATTGACTGTTCCTAATCCTTTCAACAACTTTTTAATTTTTAGTGAGCAAATATTCCATTTGGAGATCAGAAGGAATATGAACTGTCTATTTTCCCCCGTTACCTACTCTAATTTGTAGTCCAGTGACTGTAATAAGCTTTCTGGTGGCAGTACAAACAAAGATATTAAAAGATATATTTAATTCTGTTGCTGTAGCTCTTGAAATCATACTTTTTCAAACAGCAGAGTAGTCTCTCCCTAGATGGCATGACGTGAAGGTTCCATGAATGGTAGTCTTAATTGATGAATAGCACACCCATAATGATGTTTTCATTATTCCCATCACTTTTTTCTCTTGTCTTCTAAGGGAGATGCGGGTGACAAAAGTATTACTAACCTCCTATGAAAAATATGCTAGTGTCACTGGACTTTTGTCTGTCTCAAAATTGTTGAAAATTCTCGGAACGCTACCAAACCAAACCAAATATCCATTCCCTGGCACACGAGGTATCCATCTACTCCATGGCTATGCATAAGTGAAGGAATCTGTCATTGTGACAGACTTTCTCAGCATTCAAACGAATCTGCCATTGTAACAGACTTTCTCAGCATTCAAACGAATCTGTCACTGTGACAGACTTTCTCAGCATTCAAACGAATCTGTCACTGTGACAGACTTTCTCAGCATTCAAACGAATCTGTCATTGTGACAGACTTTCTTAGCATCCAAACGAATCTGTCATTGTGACAGACTTTCTCAGCATCCAAACGAATCTGTCATTGTGACAGACTTTCTCAGCATCCAAACTTTGTTACATCACCCATATAGCAATGATTTAACTGAATCCCGTGATCAAAGATTTGCTTAAGGGCATATGATTTGAAAACTATCATGTCTTTGTAACTGTAGATTTTCGTTGTGGGAACATTTACCAAAATATCAAATGAGTTTTCATTCCGTTAAAATGCATTGATTCAAACTGACACAGCGATGTTGATCACTACCTGCTTTAAAGTGTGTAATTGGTGTATCCAATAAAATTATCTATGTTTTCCGATAAATGGTGCTGCTTGAGAGCTCTGGATAAGATTTTATGCTTTATATATCTGATAATGAACACAGTTTATGATGTGGTCAGATAGGTTAAAGTTTTTAGACACACGGAAATTCTTTTCATTACGGATAACCCTAAATTGTTCTTTTATTCTCACTTGGAATTCCCTTTTAATCTCACGTATTGTGTGCCACACAGATGACATTCTTAACGTAGTAAAATGTCCTCTTCATTTGATTTATATTCAAAGTTAGAAAATATATTTCTAAATATTTTAGATTTATCCATTTTCGTACAGAAGCTGCAATTAACGATCTCACAATCCTGTACTTTGCAAACATTTTACCCGTCTGTCCTGGATGCTTGTTTTAAAACTAAGCGTTTATTATTTGAATTCTTAATTTAGAAGCCAATTGTCAGTGCAAAAATTGGTTGATTTCGGAATATCTCTGAAAGAATTAAATTGACAGTTGCCCAGAGAAATCTAATTGCACATTGGAGAAAATAATTATCTTGCTCATATATAAAGATAGCTTGCATCACACTGCTAGTTTGATATCCTTCTGAGATGTATTATGTAGTTATGAATGTATTTATTGGTCTTGCTCTGGAACAAGCTTCTGTTTACACTGCAGTCGAATACCTTCTTCTTTCATAGAAATGGATGAGATTGGAGGCATATTTCTCATAACCCGACTGTTTAATACAGTTTCCTCTCATTCATAATAGCTGACCGTATTGACATGACTTTTTACATTTATATAGATGGTAGTAATATAATGAAGATAACAATGCTTATCAAAAAGGTTACTTCATAAATCCAATTATATATTATTTTTGCCAATAACTGTAATATCATGGAATGTATTTTTTTGCCATGGAATATTCCCGTGTAAACTTTATAGTTTTATAGTAATTGTTACAGTATTTGTGGAATTTATTTTATTCCACCTCAGAATCAGCCCACATCATAAAAATGTAATCTATAAACATTAGAAAAATCAAAGGTTTAGATGATGCTGAGATAAGCATTTTGCATTCTAGATACCCATAAAAATATAGGAATAAGAAGCGGATACTTTGGTTCCCATTGCAGTTCTGCCAGATTGCAGATAATGAAAGTCAGTGAAGGTAAAATTATTACTGTCTAATACCAGTTTTATAAAGCTACATTACTCTGATCGGAGAACGGTACTTTAATTTATAAGTTTTGAGTAATTAAAATTCCTTTGTAGAAATTTATGTTTGTGCACAGAATTGACATCCAATGTGATTAAAAAGAAATCATCCGCTAAATGTTTGATAGCTTAAATTTTATTTGTACAGTTTATGATATCTTCGATGTACGAAGGTAGAATTTTGACAAACGGTTTAATGTGTTAGTCTATTAGACTATAACAAATTTTCATGTGGTGAGTTGTAACCGCTAGCAATTGTTCTTCCAGAAATTATTCATAGAATAAGGCTGATTTTTTAAAGAAGATAGAATCTACCAGTACGGTGTTTGATATAGATAAGGTTAAGAAAAACCTTATCACCTAATTACCTTTGTCATGAATAATAAAATTATAATATTCCTAGTTTATAACAACTCGGTGGCTTGATTCGCTCAGATTTTTTTCTGTACATTTTCCTACTTCATTGGATGGTTTAGGAATTGTACAGTATTAAACAATTTCTTAATAATGTTTGTGTGCAGTTTATTAGTGGCCATGTCTAATTCTCATATCTGATTTAGTTTTTAGATACAGATCTAATAAGCTTAATTAAATAATGTGTTAGTGACTTTTTAAAATTGAAATTTAAGATATTCAAAAGTAATAAAATTTCAGAATTAACGTTTAAATACGTAATTATAATTTGCCCCTGTACAAATTTCGGTCAATAGATGTTTAAAACTGTTTATCTCTTTTGATTTGTAACACACTTTAACATGGTTTGCGTTTTCATGTCCCAGTTACTTAAGCATGTGCGTCATGACCGAATGTATATCTCGAAAGCTTGTAAGGAAAATTGAACACAGGTCACGACATGTAGCATGATCGCCCACCCGGGCATATTTTTCTGACAGCAGACCGACTAGTCTTACTACTAACCTCTTAATGCTGAGAACAAAGCGATGCAGCTACTAGTACCATTTTTTAAAAGTCTTTGGCATGGTTCAGCAGGGATTGGAACCCGCGACCTACCACATCCAAGACGGACGGTCTAACCAAATGGCCACCAGAGTGGCCTTGACGTATATAAGTTAATAAAACAGTGACACACTTTTGCTTTTATGTTACCTAAAATATACACTTCCGGATGATAAAACTCATGTTGTTTTTTTTTTTATTAATTTAGAATGTAATTTTAGTCGGTATTATTATTTTAAAAATGCTTAGGAAATAAAGTTAAATCCTAAATTTTCAACGTCATGTTTGGAGTTCACAGCCTTAAAAGTACTTAGTTTTCATACTTTTAAATATTTCATTTTAAACCTAATTAAAAATCTCATTTTATGTTGTGAACTCTGTATTTCTCGTTTGCCTCTACATGACTCATGTTTTGTGTTTAGATTTATCATTTTATTTGTTCTCTCCTTTTTTCTTTGCTTTTATCATTCCTCTCTACTTTTATTCCATTGCTTTGCTCTTTTTTCTTCTTTCCATTGTTTTCCTTTTTTCTTATCATACATTATTGAATTTTTTCTTCTTATATTTTTCTTTTTCTTCGTCCGGTGTGTTCTGTCTTCTCTATTTTAACGTCTTTTCCATTTTTATGTATTTCTCCGTGTACTCTACCTTATAAAACATTTAAATATATATTGAACTATTTTCAGTTAAACAAATCAAATAAATTGCGCTTTTTAGCAAAGCGTTAACTCACAATACAGAGTATCAATACTTCGATATTTTATGTGTCAATACCAAAACAAGTGAGGAACAAAACGATGACATACTATTTCAATACATGCTTGATTATAAAAATATTAATATACATGAATAGACATTTGATCGGAAATACTTGGAAATTTATTACTCTTGCAAGGTACCAAAATATATGATAAAGACACGCTTATTTGAAAATAAAATGAAAGAAACTAACCTTGCATTATTATTTATTCCTTCTTTTTCATCATTCGAAATTTATTAAAGAAAAAAATATACACACGAACTCCGTGTATGTAGTGGATGCCGGATTGCGTATGCGTCCTTACTGTAGTGTGTATCGTGTATGTCAAATAACAATAACAAAATCACAAAAGAGACGAAAATATCACTCTATTGCTTGAAGGCACCTGCCATTCACGCATTACGTTACAAGGTGCAAACTGACCAAGATTGCGTTGTATTGACTATACGACGGTATCAAACAAATACAAATCATTATTTTAAAATATACCTACTGTGAGTGCAAATGATAATCTTTTCGCTAAGCATGGATTACCAAAAAGTGTTATTATAGCACATTATTGTTGTGTATAATATTTGCCCTGCAAACTTACATTATCATCACCTCTGGGAAACAAATAGAAGCCCGGTTGATGGATAAAGACAACTTGCTGCGAGAAATAAACTTTTTCTTTAAACTTTCGGGCAGGATATAATGTACAAAAGTTTTTTTTATTACAAAGTAAACAACCCCGAAAACTTACTTTGGAATCTTTTAAGTGTGCCGATTTTTCTTATGAAGTCGGCCGACATAAGGAAGTCAAGTTTGGTCAATTTGGATTTTTTTAAGTGTGCCGATTTTCATTCTTTCCTTTTGAAAAATGTCGGCCGACATAAAGAAGCCAACATTGATTACTTTTTACCTTTATTAACGGGAATTTTCAAAATAAACTGAAACAATGGAACAGTTTAAGAAAGTGACACAACCTAGTGCACCGTACACGCATATCGATATTAAGCTGAAGAGTAAAATAATTTTCAGTACTTTCATCTAAATGTTCCCTATCCATAGTTTAGAATGTTTTATATTCGACAACAAAAAGCATGTACATCGTCTTGTGGGGATAAATGTACGTCATTTCTGGCTAGCGTCCTCTATAAGTGGGAAAACGTATCTAAGGAGTAGTAACTGTGTTGTATACGTGTTTATCGAGTAATTAAATTATTATTTCTTCTTTACAATTTTTGGTTCTTTGCGTGTGATTATAACCAATTTTAATCATGTATGCAAATCTGATGTAAACAAAAAAAAAATGTTGGAGTGGCCGGTGACCTTTAAAAATGCACTTATATATGTATTACCAGCTCAAATGTAGATCACATAAATTAACCAAAATGGTATAATGATGTGATGTGATTATGATTTTTAACGTAGCTTTAACAATGTTTCAGTCATATCCCTACGATGTTTGCAGTGTGGCAGTTTAAAGTCATGTCTAGCACTGGGCATTATGCCGCAGACATGTAGCATGATGTCCCACCCAGTCACATTATCCTGACACCAGGCCGACCAGTCCTAACACTAACCTCTTAATGCTGAGCGTCAAGCGAGGCAGCTGTCAGTACCATTTTTGTAAGTTTTGGTATGACTCAACCGGGGATAGAACCCACGACCTCCTGCATCCGAGGCGGACGCTCTAACCACTAGGCCACCGTATCGGTTCTATTAATATTAAAATGTTTGCATCATTGTAACAATATGGCTGATAAATGCTTCTTTTAACCTGGTGAAATCAATTGTTGATAGTCTTCAAAGAAACGCAGAGACCTTGGACATTGTGGGTTTTTTTTCACCACTCGTTACACTGCTATTGAGATTCTCTAAACGTAAATCTCCTAAGATTGAAGCTGCCACTATTAGTTTATGTCATTGATTTTAAAAAAATTCTTGTCGAAAGGGGCTCGTATTGTATTATTTTGTCTGAATAGTCTTGCTCAGTTCTCTGTTGATGTTCTATCCATTCACTCACACCGGGCAATAAAATCGAGGGAGGTCATCGGCTAGACAACGACAGCCAAATATTATTAACAACCCCACTTTGCCAAGAGGGGCAACGTTACAGTTGTCTATTCTTTAAATCTGTTTTCATCCTTTCACGCATCCGTTGGAGTCGTGTGTATTGATAAGTCACGAGTATTGCTGTAGGCAATTGAGTATTGCTGAGTCATGAGGATTGCTGTAGGCAATTGAGTATTGCTGAGTCATGAGGATTGCTGTATCCGTAAGCCATCAAAGATGGATGCCTTCAACAGATACATTTATTTTCACCAACTTACAATTGCTTTCTAAAACCATTTCAAAATTGTGAATGATATCAGATTTATGTTACATTTGCAATGTCTGTATTTTCATACGACTGACCCTACTCAACACGCTATACGACTGGGCATGACATTATTTTTTTAAAGTAATAAAAATGTGGAAAACGTGTGTACACAACAAAATTCAAATATAAGTCTGAATATCATTTACGATGGACATAACAAAATGGATTTCTAAATTCGATAGGAATAGTATTCCACAACCATATTTTCTAATGTTTTAAATTAACGAGTTAATATATTGTCGTTTTAATTGTATTCGCCGACGCAAATGAGATTTGTCTACATTTATATTTTCTTCGAACTTGCAAACAAACAGACACTAACTCTTGATGACAAAGTTACTTTCAGGTTTAACTAGTGAAATATTTATATTGTTCATCTAATAAATAAGTTCGATCTGGTCAATAGGCATACCCGTACGAGTATTTAGTTTATACATCAAAATTTCCTACACTTTACTTCTCCACTATGACTGGACACTGAGAATTGCTCGTGATCACGATTTTTATCCTCTAACACCACAGTACATCCAACACTTCTCTGTCTATCTTTCAGCATGTTGGCGTTAGGTGTTTTCAAATTTATCCTTGCATTGAATCATAAAACCAGTCTCACCCCTGATTTCTTTAATCTCGTATGGACTTTGGAAGAAATATGAATACCTTATTATCAACTTCAAACTTCCTAATTTTCATGCTACAATTGTTTACAAAACGTATCGCCTACTCGACTTCGCGTAAAAAGAATGCTCCAACGTTTCGCACAAGTCTAGGACGTCATTTCATCATCAGCGATATCACCTGACCACAAGTTGCGTAGGATATTAATAACCCTATTCAACATGGTATCTTACAAAGGCGTTCGGCCTGTGCGTACTCTTGTTAACCTGTCCAATGAAACGTTTTCTTATTGAAGTCATACGATCTACAAAACTGAGCCACGTCATTATTTCTCCCAGGCAAGTAAAATTTCGCCTGCACTCAACATGTAGTCTTCCTTCTTCCCAAGATTTTCGCGTTACTTTTAATTAGTATGACCTGTCACGAAAACGTGTGCACAAAATTGCCAATGTATTACATTTATATATATATATATATATATATATATATATATATATATATATATATATATATATATATATATATATATATATATATATATATGCTACATACACCATTACCAATTTTCTACATTTTAATGTAGGTATTGCTACGTACACCATTACCAATTGTCTACATTTTAATGTAGGTATTGCTACGTATACCATTATTAATTGTCTGTCAGCTCTATCAAATGACTGAGACAAATTTATACACTTGGGAACTGACATACACAAAAAATATATCTTTCGGCTTCCTTATCAGGACTTTGGAAAAACGCAGGGAGGTGGGGTCCAAATTTAAAAAAAAAATTTGAGACCCTATCTCCCTAGCAACAAAATTTAAATTAGTAAAGGTAGACGGAACACCATGAACATACACATAAAAAGAACACTAGGTTTTAATTTTTTTCTATAACCAAATTAGTACACCGTGTGACCTCAAAATTCAAAATTTTAATTTAAATAAAGAAACTATAATTAAATAAAATGGAAATATAATAAATTATATGCATCTATGAAATGAATAAATGAAAGAATGGAAGAAGGGGAAAATGTTAAAGAAAGAATGAGATGCATATAATAGAATAGACAACTGGGTGAATATGAAATAGTAAGCTGTCCTAACAAGAAAACAAAATATAGCAACAAACAGTAGCACCAAACATATAGCATACACAAGACATAGAGAACCTCTAGCCAAGGTTAACTAATAAAATAAGGGGAATGATTCCGATGGGGAAAATGAAGTCATATCGGAAGAATAAACCTTCAAGAAACACTAGGGACAAATAAATACCCCAACAAAAAATCTAATAAAAAAATAAATTTTTGATTAAAATTAAATAAATAAAACATAGCTACACATCGGGAGAAATACAAAAACACATAAACTTTTTAGAAATTTTTTTTCGTTTAAGGGGGGGGGGGCATCTGTCTGGTGCCCTCCACCCCAAGACTTAGCATCTAAAATATTAAAGGTTCATTCTTCAGTCTGTGTCTGCTGAGAAGTAAGGGTCCCAGCAGGTCCTTCGGCAGTCGTAAAAGGAATACACATTTATGGGATCGGTCCTTTTGTGCATCGTTTAAAAATGAAATAAGGCGATGTTATTTCCGTTGTTGTTTCAGACCATCATAATTTCATGTTCGTTTTAGCGATGTATCAGGACTTCCTATCCATTGTTGAGCACTGCATTATCATGTGCTTATAAATGCATAAATGTTTGTAAAAATTACAACATCACATAATTGTATTTTATATGTGAATATAATGTTTTATAAGGTCATGACGTCAATATCGGCTCACAATTTCGTATCAGTTAGATGAACAGTTTTATGTGTCAAAGTGAAGAGAACAGTGTCACATCTGACTAAGTGAACAGAACAGTGTGAATATAATAATTTTGTATCTGATAACATTAACGAGGATTTCCGATCAACCCTTTGGCCACCTCTCCTGAGACTCCGTTTTATCACATTTTGATTGATCTTCACATGCTCACGTTATCCACTTGAAAATTATCAAGAGATAAACCATCTCGACTATTCACTCTAATCCAAACTCTACTTTCGATAGCGACTGTTACCGTTGGTACGATTCCCTTACCTTCTGGATAGTCGAATGAAATGTCCTATTTCTTACATGTGATACTCTTCCTGGTTTGAAGTTACTGTTTTTTCTGTTGACTGCTTCCTAGCTTGTTTATCGTCCTTCGAGAGTACGTTTGTGTATCTCTTCTGTGAATTAATCTACATGCAAAACCGTGACACTTGCATTCCATTAAGATCAATTATAAATCTTTACCACAACATCTACTTTCTTAGCAAGAAACCAATCAAATGTTCCATTGACCTTACCATATTATATCCATCGTTGCAAATATTTCCGTTAACTAACCACAAACGTGCTAAACGTTTCCGTTTTTCCCTATTTACTGTATTCTAATTTCTTTCTAAACCCTTACTAAGCTATTTGAAATCTTTAAAATGTGTTGATGTTGATTTGTTATAATCAAATGCGTCACGTGCGGAAAGATGGGGCTATAGATACAATATTTAATTTTGTGAGCAGCGCACTCGAGTGAAGCGAGTAATTAGCTGTCTTCCGTACCTGCGCAGTGGCGCATCTCTCATGCCACATAACTATGACTCTTATCCCAGTCATCACTGAAAGGGGGTAATATACTTGTCCCGATTCGGATTCATGTTCTAATTATTTATTAAACTCACACAATTCTACTTCTCGTTTTATGCATCCTTTCGCATCTAGCTGTCTAATTTACATTCCTCTAATTTAGTATTTTCACCTTTTTTCTATACAATTGTTTCTCTTCCTTCTTCTTTTTCAACCATTTCTGGATGATTTTTATACTGTTCTATTCTCTATTTAATTTTTTTAATTATATCTTTTTGTTTTCTGCTTTTTTTTACAAGTTCCAGCTTTTCCTTCTCAAATTAACTTCTTCCTTTCTATGCCTGCCGCTCTTTTGTGACTTTTTTCATGAGACCTGTCGCTCTATCTTTAACTTTTTTCCATTTCTAGTTCCCTTGCCATTACCGTCTGTTCCATCTCACAGGTCTGCTTCTCCTGAACAGATTTTCTAAAGGGAAACAACCTCGATACGCAATAGCATTTTGATCTAGTACACAGTTTAGATTGGACAAATGTTTTCTTCAAATGACAAGTTGTCAGAAAGTTTCAATCTATAATTGCAGGATTTATCCGCGCGTATGACGGAATGGCTAAACATTACATATTCAATAAAAGATATTATCATGTACACATAGTAACCATATATTACAATGGTAATTTTTGTAACATGACATTTATCAAAATATTCTGTTCACTCAACGGATCTCATATTTTTCAATGCTGACCACACAGAATTATGAACCTATGCTATTTACCCTAAGTGGTTAGAGCGTCTGGAGCATGAGTACGCGGGTTCGAACCTGGCAGAGTCATACTAAAGACTTATAAAAACGGTATTAACATCTGCTTCGCACGACGCTCAGCATTAAGAGGTTTGTGTTAGGACCGGTCAGCCTGGTTTCAGGATAATGTATTTATGTGGGAGATCATGCTACATGACTAAAATTATTAAAAATACGTGAAAAATCTAAATTGCACACACTCACTCACACACATAGGACACGTTTACGAAACTGTACTATTCAGATAACATACGCGAATGCATGAAATTGTGATACTCCAGTGTTCATATAGCATACATAAAGATATGAAAATATGATATAGTTCCGTTGATATAACATACATGATATAACTACGCCGGAGACTTATTTACATGCTGACAAGGACGGAAACAGGTTATCGATACACTACATCAGTTCACGTGGGTCATTGACGACTTGCATACAGTCAACATAACTTATCTCACAACCAAATATTACTGCGCTAAATGCCAAGCAAATTAGATGAAATTCTAAGCCATGTTAAAATATTGACTGGAGTCTTTATTTGCCTTACTGCATAAACTCCATTACGCATTTTACTTATACGTGCATAGGACAAAACTTAAAAATAAAAAAAAAAACATCAGAATTATTCCAAGTTAAAAACGACTGTACCCTATCCTGTAAATGTACAATATCACGAGGCGAGAGGTGAATCGGTTACAGATTGAGTGAAAATGAAGAATACAATAATATATAATATCTTCATCGGTAATTAATAGATAATTACGGTAAATCAACAAGAATGCTTATTAATGACTTCTTGTATCAACCATCTTAAGCTTTACAATACTGCATACTCATCAGGTTTGTTCTTGTCTCTCTTTTCTTTGATCTCTTGAATTGCATTATCTTTTTCATTTCGTATTATCTAAAAGAAGGTAAAAATAAGCAACAATAATAATAAATATGCTCCTGCGTGCAAGAGAACTGAGCACATTTAACAGGTTCAACATTCCTGTTGATGGAGCTTGATTTCTCAATGAGTCATCAGGCACACAGCGGTTACCCAAATTATATAACCGTCGCGATAGAAGGATTAACATTTTCAAAGTAGCCTTCGCTAAAATATTTGCATTATTGCTGTCTAGACATTAGTGTGATTTCATTACCTTTCCAATAATTTTCTGATATATTTAGGAGGCAAACCAATTAAGTGTCGTTGTACGCGCGTACTCATCGTTTGCCATCTTTGGATTAAGTTTGACAGAAGTAGTGTTACGGCTTCAGAAGTAGGCCTTAATATGTGATTCATAAATTGTAAATCATATTGCAAATTAAATTTACTTCCGTGCTTAAAAGAACACTACATAAGCCACTATCAATTTTCAATTAGAATTGACCAATAATTATTTGTTCATAGTAATAACGTACATGTCCACTTCAGTCAGAGGAGATAGGCAACATTTATTTCAAAAAGATTTGTTATAGAGTTCCGCTTCACATCTTCGACCCTAACCCTGTTCCAGAAAGGCATTAACTACCATTATGTACTAACAGTTTGAAATCATACATCAGTTATGAAATATAATATCAACTATACATTTCATTTTTGAATAAATACAATATCATGGTGTATAAAATGCAGTAAAACACAATTTTTTTTCTTCTTCTGAAATTACATTTCAAAATATGGTAACCCCTACCAGACGCAGCCAAGAGCTTTATTCAGGGTGTAGACGCAAAAATATATCCCCAACTCACTTCACGTCTTAAACGAGAGTTAGAGTAACAAATATTCTAAATATACTTTAAGTTACTCTGGCATTTTTCATCATACGGATAATACATGATTGGCGATGCTTTCTTGTACCAAGCTGAATTTATGCGAGTAGCAGCTAGCAATAATAATACAGCGACAATAACTCTTTCCTTGTTCCAATGAAAAATGCATACTTTTCAGCCACACTGGGTCTCCAACATATAGGCATCAAACTCTTTTGGCTGAGAAATGGTTTAGCCTAATAATGGCGGAATAGACTAAGCCTGTGGCTTCCACTAACTTTATTAAATTCTTCGGCAAATGTTTGAACACAACAAATCGTGTATGATCGTCATTCTTTCACATGGTCAATTACAATGTATGTAAATTATATAAAAATGAGTTCTACTTTTAAAAGAGAGAAAAAAGGCAAGAATGCACTAAAGTGTAACTTGCAATTCAGCGGCTACAAAAAAAAAATATTCGCTTGGGTAAAACCGGGTAAAAATGTCCGAATGCTGAAAAATATGGTTCCCTACGTTTAAAAAATAACCTGTAACACGATAGGCAAATGTCACAGAAGATGGAGTAAACTATATCATAAACAAAATATGGATTTAACTTCATGAGTAAAATTGATTTTTAAATTGAAGTTCCTGCCCGAGCAGAAACCAGATGGATCTTGCTTCATGATGAAAATTAATTTATAATTTTAATGTTGCTACCCTGACAGACCAGTTTTGCGAATTATGTACTAACCAAGATAGTCCAACACAATGACAAACATTACATTTTAAGTACTGAAGATCAACAGATGAATGTAGTTACCATTGCCTTTTAGAATGTCTTTCCGTTAGTCATGGCATATATGACGTAATTCTTTTGGATCAGGTTCCAGTTTTACCAACATAAGTGTTTTATGTGAAGTTAGATTATTATGATTGAAAAAAAATATAAGTCAGACTTAAATTTCACTCAGCCAGATCGCTGAATTCTTAATGGAGTTAAAGTTTTATTGGTGAAATTCAAGCCAAGTTTTAGTAATAGATGAATTTACATTGTTTAGAAAGGGAATTACTGTCATCCTACTTGTGTCAATATTTCAGTCAATTAACACACACACGCACGCACATGCACACACACACACACACACACACACACACACACACACACACACACACACACACACACACACACAGAGGCACATATCAAAGAGAATTGTCTCAAGTAAACTTCCCAATAAAGCATTTTAATTTGTTTTGTTAGGGCAGTACGGCGCATATCCTATGCGGTTTATCAGCAGGTGACGGGTACAAAAGTGATAAGACATATCAAACCCCCGAATGATAGAATGCGACCCTCCTGAAGTGTAGCTCACGTTATCTTACGGAAGGACAAAGGGTACCCAACCATTAGATGAAAATTTACTCTGAAGCAAAGCTTTAGCGACGTTAGCTTAATTGTCAATATAAAAATAAGGCAATATGTTTTAAAGAATTCTTTACATTTTCTGGGACTGGTTCACTGGAATACTAGTTTCCTTGACAGCATGGAATGATGAACTACAATGAGAAACTGAGGAAAAACTTTTCTATGAATGTTCTGAAACAAGAGAAAAGCCGCATAAACTTTATTTTCCGTGCAAACAAGGTATTTCAGTTTATCATCACGTAATATATATATATATATATATATATATATATATATATATATATATATATATATATATATATATATATATATATATATATATATACTATATATATATACTATTATATATATATATATATATATATATATATATATATATATATATATATATATATATATATATATATATATATATATATATATACTATTAAACAAAAGGATTAGTCTAAAAATGGTTAAGTGTGCAGTCTCTGAAACTAGAACAGTCATCTTACCTCAATTTCAGACAATCTCCAGAGTTAAAAATAACTATTTGAAGTTATAATTCCGATGTCGAACTAAATGATGTAAATTATATAGATTGGCCATAAATGCCATCAATAAGGACTTTGTCAATTGCGCTTTGTCCTTTAACAAATCCGTGCAAGAAAATGCAATTAACACAGTATTTCAACTAAGACTGGGAAATTAATACGTTGACATACTATTAGTCATTTTCTGTTTATCCCATTCATTTGAACAAGAGAAATAATGTGCCCGTATTGAACAAAGTTTACTACAATATTTTGAAGGACTTTTAAAAATTAATCTTTTTGAAAACAATTTTCGGCAATAATTTAGCACCAACACACACACACACGCACACACACACACACACACAAAGATATTGCATGCCACATTGGATTCTAATTTAAATATTTTATATATGATATTTTAAGGGGAAAAATTAACTGAAGCGTGCATACATATATACGTCTATAATATTCTTGTCATCTTGATTTTTATCCGCATTTCATCAGTAGAAAATCAATATAGGTAGAAGTTACCGATGACTAAATACTTGTTATCTACGCTGTCTGAAATTCGCACATTTTCTGCTCGTGATCATCTTACCCTTCAAGTCTTTTTATCACCAATCTTGTTTACTTTACTAGCATATTGTTGATAATATATAACACGAACTGGTAAGCAGAATTATGAAGTACATATCACTATGCTACGTTGACAAATTTTTGGGAGAAATTCTTTCAGATTACTAAAGAGACGATCAAAAACGCTTTCATCACAGGAGGATTTCCGGTAGAACAGTTGTCTCACTTTACATACCAGCTCTCCAAAATTTTGATTAATGGAATTTGACCTAATAATCAATTTTCTTTTAATTTCTCTATTTTTTTTTAAGGATTCGCATACAGGTCAAGTGAAAATGTGTAAATAGGGATTTGCTAAACAAATAATTCTTTCCTCTTTGGTATCAGTGTTTGGGGATTCACGCTCAGTGCTTGTAATTGTGTTGTTGACATCATATATAATTTCAGGGAAATTATTTATTTAAAATATTTATTATAATCACCAAGGTAATCATCGACTTTTGGACCAGGAAATGATTTTAGACATTTGTGAACATATTTAAAGACAATCGGGATTGTATCATTGTGTTATATCAGGTCATTCAAGACCACTAGAATTCATTCAGAACATTCCATATTTTTGGATTTGTGATAGGACATTTAGGTTTATTTAGGATTTAATTCACAATACTATAAGTGTCCCTTGAATTTGAGCTTTGCATTGTAAATAAATAAATAATTTGTTGATTTTACTAAAATTATTATTTTTACTTTGCTTCCGTTACATATTTTAAGCTTTGGAATCTCACCATGCACAGTTTACTCAAAAATTGTGTTCCTCGTTTCCATCACAAACTTGAATTATTAATTTACATGCAGTAATTTTTGGTAATTTATTTTATGTCGCAAGTGCAACTAATTATAAATGTTTATTGTTACCATGTCTTAGCGTTAAAGAAACGGTAAAGGTTCCTTTTTCATGGGAAGCAAGTCATGAGGAATCTTGTCTTCCTCTACCAGCTGACGGTTTCTCGTCTTCGCTAGCAAAGGTTCCGATGTGTGAACCCTATCTTCACCTTGGCGGATCGTTAATATATTTCAAAACTTTGTCATAGAGACATCTATTCGATTTAATGGGCTGTCTCCCTTTGTATATAATGCAAACTAACCAGTAGCGTGTAAAAGCAGCGCACTTCACTTAGGCTGAAAATAGCGGAGACAATTATGCTTTGTAAGTTTAACATCAAAAGTATGACTATATACCAGAGAGAAGCCATTACAGGTGTATTTGAGGAAAAGGACGTATTTGTACAAAGACAGATCGGCAGTGAAAAATTGCTTATTTATGAGTCTATTCCAATTGTGTGTTCTACTTGTCTTGATCTTGTATGAACAGTGTTCAGATTCGATAATCTTCGTTTTGATTGCATTCAGTGGCTCGTCGTGGCATCAATAGAAGTTCACAGATCCGAAGCACCGAAATATCTGAAAGATCCGCCAAGGTGTTGATCGGTTTAACATATCCGAAACCTTGGCTAGCAAAGATGAGGGTCTCCCATAATACCGTTTTTATTCGGAGTCTGTGGTTCAGCCAAAATGATGTGCTGTGTTTCAGATCTTTGACGTCAGGGGTAATTCGGGTAAAGGATTGGGGACACTTATCAATTTGTACGAATGAAAATGTCAGTGACTCAGAAGTAGCATACTAAAAGTGTTAGCAGTGCTGTGCACCGCCGCTACACACTATCACTAAAACAAGAATAAACGAAATACTTTTTTTTTCTACTTAAAAATTGCGGTTCTTAACAGATCCTTCGAATTATATTTCATAGTTCTTGAATTATTTGTTTTTTAAATTTTTTTGAGCACACGTTACTCGTCTGTTAAAAAAATAAGAAATTTCATTGTCGGGGTTTATGTCAATCAAAAGATTTTAGCGAGTTATGATAATTTTCTTTTATCTTGAATTGCAATATAAATTATTGTACACTTATAAATATCCAGTTATGATATTATATTAACACTGTAATTAAAATAAGTGAATTTTGGATTGGACCTATTCAGTCACTATTTTCCTGTTAAGAGTAATTGCAGTAAATGGTGCAATTATTTTGGATGTAAGATTCATCGCTGGATTTTTCAAATATTTTACAACATGAAGAAACATATGTAAAATAAATGTCATTTCATTTAGAAATATTAGTCAATAAATGTATTATCATATTTATCTTGATCTTACAAAATGTTATGGTATGTGGGTTATTTGGGTAGCACATTCAGGGTTAAAAAGTTTGGTCGCGTGACACACCATTATCCCAAAGGTGCATTGATACCAGTGACGTAATTGTTTTCGTTATGTTTAGTACTTCTTTTCTTTATCATTTTGTCTTTCTCCTCAAGCTTTTTATCGCCTTTTACACAGATGATTATTGAACACTAGAAAGTCTTTCAGGACAGTAAGGGCAATCTAGTCTACCTGTCGTCGTTCCTCAAAAATCTCTCTACCTTACACCTCGTCTCTTACTTTTATCATGTTTGTGGGAAGAGTTATTGTTCCAGAATGAACAGGCACAAGCTGCAGTTCCATTAGCTGTGCAGTGGTTGAGCTACCTCCATGTGATAACTATGTTTATTTTTATTTGTCCTTCTTATCACCCTCGGATTCACAAAAATATACACCTATCACTCCTAAGTTTCTTCCTTCTACCTAGTCCCGCCACCTTTATCACATGTTTCTAAAAATGTAGCAGTAACTGAATTCAGGTAGAATTATTTGGTGATAATTACTAACATGGGGAAAAAACTCTTCCGATCTCATTATTTTACTCTATAATTATATATAAAGCAGGATTTTACTGATGTTATGTATATGTAATTATATTGCTTGTGTGTTAGTTTTAAAATGCTTCTTATTTCATTTTTGTTTCATTACATTTTATTGTAATGATTTTTTTTTTCACGAGATTCGATATTTTCTTTCAGTAATGTTGTTTGTGGAAGACGTAAATGGTGTAACATTAGTAATATTTTTAGTTCACCTTGGTCCGCGTTTGTGTAAGTGTAAGCGCTACGCGAAAACGATTGGCTATTGACAAGGTCATTTCGTCTAGTCTGAATAAACAATGTTTTTTTTTAAAAAAAAATTTATTTCAGAGTGAGAGTAGATATCGGTTCTTGCTTCGTGACAAATTACATATTTTTTCCCATTGCGTTGTTAAAGTGTTAAGAAACCACGTGATCTATCTCACGAGAAGGGGATGATAGTTTGTCTGATATTATACCCTTTCTGAGTGCTCGTCAGTCAGTTGCGTTTTTGAAACCTTGAAAGCTGGATAGGTTTTTATTGTTGAAATCAGATTATTTTTTTATGTTCGTTGCTTTTGGAATTATATAATTTATTTTCTGGAAACCAAACGGTAGTTATGTTTTATAAATTCTGAAAGAAAGAAATTCAGCGGAAAATGTATTCTGAAATTATTCGGTAACATAAATTGTGATTTAATTGAGGAATTGTTGCTGTTTGTACAAGACTGCATCTTACGTCATCGCCATCCATATTGCAACGTCGTAGAGATTCCAAAGTAGATTTGATTAGAACTATTTAGTGATAGGACTTGTATTTTTCATTCTTAGGATTAAATTTTGGATTATATTCACAAACCCTAAGTCCTATTTCGAATTTTTTCCATTGTTTTCTAGGGAAATAAATTATTTTGTTAAAATATACGAAGCTTGTTGACTTTACTTCTCTTGTTATCATTGTACTAGCCTACACGTAACTCTGATCACTGTGCGGGTAGGTGAGAATTTACTTGTTAAAAACACTGCCTAAACTTAAAGAACAGTTTTTGCTCTAATATTCTTCAAAGACATAGCCTATGGAAATCTCGACGACTTACACATTATGATCAATAAGTATTGACTGCTTGACTTGGTATTAGGTAAGGAACCGACATTACCATTTCTTGCTAAATGTCTTGTCAAATATATACTACCACTGTAAACTGTGAGGTCTTTACTGATACAAAAGGTAGAATTTGCACTGTACTGTAAAAAAAAATAAACATGTTCTAAATTTATAACATTGTGAATTGGAATAGATAAACAAATGTGACTTTAAACTTTGCTTTTAGGCGACTACCCTATTCTGCCAACCAGCGGCAGCAATAAATAACACCCACAAAATGTCTAAATAAAAATGGGGTGGGAAGGGCCAGCGGAAATATAACATTGTGTAAATATATTGTGTAAATAAATTGTATACAATTTGATTGTATTAACAATTTAAATTGTTTTGTGCTTCTTGCAAGCAACCTCTCCTCCAAAGGTTAACACTCTGAGAAATCAGCTGACTGTAATGCGGTAATATAATTTGAATGATTTATTAAACAAGACGCCCTAAACATACCGTAAAGTGATATAATCTCTTGTTGCTCGGGTCATGAGAGTAGTCCTATAGGGCCTTTCACGGCTATGATCTCCCTTTGGAAACACCAGAGGGCATCTCGGTGCAACTCACTTCCGAATAGTTCAATCAATAAAGATGACCTACGTAGATCAAGAAAATGTGACACACCGCTCACATTCCGCAAGCAATATCGCTATCTCACTATCTCAAAAATTAATTCTATCGTTATTTGATTAATTATTTTTTCATCTTATTTTTTCAGTAACTTGCGCTGCTCCCAGCTTCAAATAAATGTTCTCTGCCCATTTCCAAACTTCATTATCTTTCCTTTACTACCTCATGCTCTAGTTTATATTATTTGATTGTGCGAAAGTGTATCGCTGAGTAACATGATTGCTACTGTAATTTATCTCGCTTGAAGAATAATGAAAATGTTTATGTTTTACAGCTTTAATCATTGGAGTTACTGGAGGTTGAACGACAGCGAGAAAAAAATTCTAACTTCTTAAGGTTCTTTTATTATCAATGTAGACTGTTGCATTTCTATTAACGTTCATTATATTAATAAAGAAATAACTTGAGTTATATCTAGGAAGGATATATTTCTTTAAAAATACACAAATGTCATCCACGCTAGAACAGATAGGCGCAGGTACGAGTATCTTTGATGATTATTTTAATTTTATTTCCTTGAATGGTTGGAATTTTTAGAGTATACAATTTGGAGAAATATCGATGCTAGACACACTATATATGTATATGACATGGCTCTCACCTATTTGCCTGTCTGGCTATATGTCTGTTTATCGGTCTCATATCATCTGGTGCATGGACTGAATAAGTGAAATAATTGGATCTTTTAAATTTACATTTTTGATACATGGAAAGTCAGACAGAACTAAACTAAATTTAAGAAGGCTGTTCCATATGAATTTGCTGGTGGCAGTCAGAAATATTTTCTAAAGACCCCAGCAAATTTGAGAGTTATCAACGTGTTAGCGTAAGCAAAGAAAATATCTTGCTGAAATTTATTGAATGCACCGTCCCATGCTTGATATTTCAAGTTTTGAGAAAACCTGTGATGAATGTAAATTATTAAATATTAGACTGAATGAATGCATGGCTATATTTGACTGGACAAGGCAAGAAAAAAAAAAATATATGAGGAAATACTTTTTTATTGATTAAAGATGGGAGAACCCTTCCCTCAACCACCACAAAAAAGAAAATGAAACAAAAAAAATGTCATTGGATATGTAATTAAACTGAATATTGAAAGATATTTACAACCAAATATGAATAAATATTCCATATGTATTAATTACACTGGTATAATATAAATATGGACAGTTTATTTAATTTAATTAGTTGATATCATTTAATTGTGGGTAGTAAATATTATTTAATTATCTTATATAATGTTAGTATGGACACCGAATCTAATTTAATGCCTATACTTATTCTCCTAGTATAAACAAAATTTGTTAGACACATTTAATTTATTCATTGGTTTAACCATAATGATCTGTAGTACAGCTAAAACGGTACGAAAATCTGAACTATCCGGAACTGGAAATTTTTGGTGGGCATGCGGTTGGACTAAGGGAGGTAATTTTAAGCTCTACGATCAGTAACTCCGTTGCAACCGTGAAACCCTCTATTGTAAGAAATTGACATGTCACAGCGCCATTTGCTGTCATAATGAGGCATTATTTTAAGTTATCTTCAGTAATGTTAACTTACAACGTTCTTGATGCTACATTAAAGGTGCAATCTGTGTTACTTTGATATAGCAGGTTTATAAATAGAATATCAAAACTTGTAATAACCGACATAGCATTAGCCATACGACAAACTACAGTATCAGTTCTGAAGCTGGCAAATTGCACGATACAATGACGCAGAAGGAAAGTAGATCTAAGCACTTGCAAGCAATCATTTACAGCTTGCATCAATGAAGAATAGATAATTCATGACTAGAATTATGAATGTAGCACTTGCAAGCAGCTATTTACAGCTTGCATCAATGGAAAATAGAAAATTAATTACAAGAATTATAAACGTAGCACTGGCAAACAGCCATTTACATTAGGCATCAAGGAAGATTAGAAAATACATGCATATAATTATGGCAGTAAGTTCCCTCCATATGATTAAGCTGACAACTATGTGTACTAAACTCTTCCTATCTTGTATAGGTGGCGCTCACCAGTTTTTATGTACGTTTGAGAGAGAGAGAGAGAGAGAGAGAGAGAGAGAGAGAGAGAGAGAGAGAGAGAGAGAGAGAGAGAGAGAGAGATGCATACAAGGTGAAGTTGTTTGCATTTTAAACATGCGCAGTGGAGAGAATGTTGTCATACCTATACGCTACTTTCATGTAACGTGGCTGAAATTTCTTTGGATATTGTACTTTTGGAAATTTTAAATGATCCTAGGACACGGCTAACTAAAATGACTGATCCCTTGTGCTACAAAATTAAAAAAAAACCTGATAAAGGCTTTCATTTTTAAAGTAGTGACAAGGCCACCAATTATGCATATTGTTTCATATATGATTTTATCTCACGAAAGCCTGCATCACAGGATATTCATATTTAGAAATAAAGTTAGAACTAACAACAGAGAAGTGAGGAACCGATCGAAATACATTTTTAAACTTGTTGAAGCTTTATACACAAAAGATAATTATCCGTTTTGATTGGACAACCCAGTACGCCAGACAACCGCTCCAGTGGCTCTGGGGCTAGAGGGTGCGTCTCGGATGCTGGAGGTTGTGAGTTCGATTCCCGATCGAGTCATACCAAAGACTTACAAAAATGGTACAAACAGCTGCCTCGTTTGGCGCTTAGCATTAAGAGGTTAGTGTTAGGACTTATCATCTTGGCGTCAGGATAATGTGACTGGGTAGGACATCATGCTAGATGTCTGCGGCATGATGCCCCATTGCTAGACATCACTATAATTTGGCACACTGCAGACATTGTAGCGATATGACTAAAAAATTTGTTCAAGCTACGTTAAAAATCATAATCACATCACATCACCAGTACGTCAGTCGTAGTCTCTCTCGTCTTCATACCCTTAAAGGTTTTATTGACATTGCCTCACACTATGAATGAGAAAGATTGGTGACCGTGGAAATTTTCACGGGAATAGAATCGTTAAAATTTTTCGCTTGCACGTTATTTATGAAGGGTTTATTCATGTGACTGCGAAATAGAACGTTGTGGTGTTTAAAGTCCAATGAACTTCCAATTTGTTCCGATAAGCTCTCAGATGCAGTGCAGCATGAACAAACGGTAGCTCTTTGACTTTTCTTCCAAGTCTTCTCTTTTGCTGCGGGGTGAGTGGTGTGGAAAGGAGTGTCAACCCCGCTTTGCCAGACGTGTGGTCGTGGAAAGATACTGCCAAGTGATGATTGCTGCTTCAGTCTCAATTGTTTCTTCACCCTCTAGACATATTTGTTTCTAATTTACTCGTCATCTCTTCACGTTTCATGCTGTCTGCCGCACGAACTCTGGTAATCTGCAGTCTTCATGCTGCCTTGTTGTTGATTTTTTATTTCATTTTTGGATTTTGATGTTGACAATTCATACCGCAGTTTCGGACACAATATTAGAAACCCCGGGGTATAATATTTCAGATGATCGGGAATTAAATCAAAGCACAAATAAATTATAATTTGTTCTATCTTTAGAAGACACCAAATGAGGAGGATTTGCTTAGTTCCCTTCTGAACAACAAGTGCAACATGACTGTATTTATATTGAAATTACAGGTGCAGGATATTACAGGTATAATGGTTTACTCAGGTATTTATTTCAGGTGGTACGAATCAGAGCACTTGTTAACCGTAATGGTGCTTCAGTAGTTTCTATCTATAAGGGATGTACTAAAATTCCAGAGTAATATTGTTACAAATTTAATGATTTTAGCAGCATGTTTCATTTTTCATGGCAATATAATTAAACACACTTATCATTGTAAACAAGCTCTTGTGTCAGCAGTATTTTTCACTACATTGTCAACCTAATCATCCCACTTTAGTTAGGTTACAATTTATGCAACAATTAATACACACATAGCAAGGTACCGACCATTTAACTTTCGTTGTGGGTAGATGCGACTTTGTTTGTGGTAAGACATACTATTTTCCTTAATCTCAATGTTTGTTAGATAATACAATGGTTAAAATAAGATATTATCTTGTCATAAATAGAAGCATTATATTTTTTCGGCTATTGACTCACATAAATGAAAAATGTGTCAGGACTCTGTCTCAAAACAGAATTTTAAATTGATGGCTCTTACCTTTGTACATAGTGTGGTATGTTCAGAAATACCTTGGTATACCGCAGAACAAATCTTTTTCATGGCAACCAGCTCTAACTGCAACCTGTTGCACACAAAAACTCTATGGCGGCGGCGGCGGACTAATGCATCTGCAAATTTACCATCAAGTACCAAACTTTCAAAGTATATGTAAGGTTAACGTACTAAACGTAGCGTCCTCTGCCTGGCTTACAATGAGTCAATTTGACAGCGACATATATTTATGACAAGACTTGACCATGAAACTTTAGAACTTGATATTTCTTCTGATTTAACCATGGAGTTAAGCAACCAAAGTGGAGAAGGTACGGACTAAATATGGTACTTAAGTCATCCAAGGTGGAGAAGGTACGGACAAAATATGGGACTTAGGTCAGCTAAGGAGAAGGTACGGACTAAATATGGTGCTTAAAGTCAACCAAGGTGGAGAAGGTAGGGACGAAATAGGGTATTTATGTCAACCAAGGTGGAGAATGTAGAGACGAAATAGAGTACTTATGTCAACCAAGGTGGAGAAGGTAGGGACGAAATATGGTGCTTAAAGTCAACCAAGGTGGAGAAGGTAGGGACGAAATAGGGTACTTATATCAACCAAGGTGGAGAATGTAGAGACGAAATAGGGTACTTATGTCAACCAAGGTGGAGAATGTAGGGATGAAATAGGGTACTTATGTCAACCAAGGTGGAGAAGGTAGGGACGAAATAGGGTACTTATGTCAACCAAGGTGGAGAAGGTAGGGACGAAATATGGTGCTTAAAGTCAACCAAGGTGGAGAAGGTAGGGACGAAATAGGGTACTTATGTCAACCAAGGTGGAGAACGTAGAGACGAAATAGGGTACTTATGTCAACCAAGGTGGAGAAGGTAGGTACGAAATAGGGTACTTATGTCAACCAAGGTGGAGAAGGTAGAGACGAAATATGGTGCTTAAAGTCAACCAAGGTGGAGAAGGTAGGGACGAAATAGGGTACTTATGTCAACTAAGGTGGAGAATGTAGAGACGAAATAGGGTACTTATGTCAACCAAGGTGGAGAAGGTACACATGAAACATGATACTTAAGTCATCCAAGGCGGAGAAGGTATGGATGAAATATGTTACTTAAGAAGTCAACAAAGTTGGAGAAGGTAAGGATGAAATAAGATACTTGTGCCAGCTTCAAAACCACCTGTGATGACGAATCTGGTTCTTGTCCAATAAATACATTGCGATTAGAGACTAATATCAGAGACGGAACTAAACCATATTATTCTGAAATTTAGATCATTCGACTGAACCATGCATAATAACTTTCGTAAGTATTTATTTCTATAACTGCCGTTCTATAGCTAGAAATATCCAAAAATGGAAGAATTTTATGCCATGTATCTGACATATGTGCTTTGTTTTAACAAGAGTTGTAGATGTTCGACAGTGCATGACAACTTTGATGAATCAGTGTATCATCGATCCAGTTTTCTAAAGACTTACGCATAGGTGAGACCAAATGATGTTTTGGTGTATTATATAGTAGATCTCTTGCAAAGAATAAATACAACTCCACAATGATCAGAGATCATTAGGTGTTACTGTTATGATGCGATTCCATTTTGCGTCTTTTGTAAATGCCTATTTACCTTGTGATCTTGTTAAAAGTGTTGTCTATTAATTGCTTAAATTAACTCCTTTTTAGAAAACTAGAACAACACAATTTTATATCTCAGGAAGCATAAATGGCAATGCTCTCAGATCCAGTCCCGTTGCAGGAGAGCATCTCCAATTGTGCGATAAGCTTTGTTATGTAATATTGAACTTACAAATACAGTTAATGCAGTTGCCCATATAATAAATATTTACTTTTCTCAGTGACTCACATAGTACTGTTTCTTGGTTGGACCCGTTTCTACACAATCTGCTTATTGTGTGTAAGAGATATGATACTAATTTCTACCTTACTACGGTTAACTCAACTTTAATAACTGCCAGTGGGGATCCACTTCCGGTCTTGATTCCTGCAGACACGAACGCTTACATTTGAAACATAATATTAAAGGGTCAAACATCACTGCCGACGAAAAAAAACAAACAACAAAACAAACAAGCAACTAAATTATACAAATTTGCACTCCTATTAAAACTGATTGAGATCTGTTGATGTATAGCAGTCCATAATGATCATGGCTGTACTAATCTCGTGCATAGGAAACGAATTAATGGGTTTAACTTAAACAAAGTAACATCTTTGTCCAGCTCCGGTACTTAGGGAGGCAATTCTATCTTGGTAACTGTTCTTCTATTGGTCTGGATTGACCGTCATAGAACTGTAATATTACCATATCGAGCTTGATAATAATAGGGCGTGATAATAATAAACCTGATGTCCAAACTAGAGCTCAATTTAAGTATACCTTTAGACATTTTGCGAGAAGGAAGAATAAAAAGTGCAAACACACTAACAAATAAATTTGAAAATTTAGACCAAACTGAGATCAATTGGGATTGGATCTAGCGAAAACACTTTACAAGATTTATTGACCGAGAGCTTTATTTGTAATGCTGATGAATTATTAATAAATCTGACACCCTACTCATGCAAACATAATTGAACGAATTGAACAAACCAATATAGTTCCTACATGGATACATTGCAAATCATGGTATCACAAACGATCTCATAAGTCAACCGTCATTATCAGTGTATAAAACTGAACAATATGTGGTTCATATACAATTGTGATGTATGCATAACAGAGTTTCACGCACATAGTGACATTGAATTCGATTGATGTTCACGCATACAGTAACACTGAGCCATAGGTTTCTTGTGTCATCCAGTCGACACTCACCAGATATTTCTGACTCTACAGCTCCTGTCAAATGATTAAGGAACAACCTTGCTTGATCTGTTCCTCCCAGACTGCCGAAGCATTCATCGAGAACATTACTTTTCATCAGAACCGTTGGTCCAGAACCTTTAGTCCGTCACAATGTGTAAACCAGTACCGTCTTTCCAACTATCGTCACATGTGACATCACACAGAACCCCAAAGTTCGACAATTCCCAATGCAATCAAAAAATATAAAACCTGAATCATGTAATACATGAAACACTTTCAAGAATGAATACAACGACAATATATTTACACATTAGCTAACATGAATTGACATCGTTACACAGTACATTACCTTAAAAGAATGACTGTACAAGATTATTATTTGTTATAAAAACTACGTTCGTACATGAGTTTTTCTCTGAAAGAATAATCGCAGTGACTTAAAATAAATCGACCATTTCTCTTCATTTCATGCGTATAACATATAATTTATTTTTTTAAAATTTATTTTGTTTTCTTTATATGACCTCTTGCAAATGGACAAAGCCAGTTACTGAAGCTATCCAAAGAGACGGATAAAATGAAAATACAGTTCCTTTTACATAGTATTGCTCAAGGTAATTGCCTTCACGCTCTCTCTCTCTCTCTCTCTCTCTCTCTCTCTCTCTCTCTCTCTCTCTCTCTCTCTCTCTCTCTCTCAAAAGAGTGCTCAGAGAATTAACTCTAATTACTTCAGACTGATATACGTTTTTATGTGCTGCTAGGTATCCCCCACATATCTCTACTTATATTCTGTTCTGAAATCACATGCTATATTTTTGGTCTGCACGTTGATACAGGTACACAACTAGAGGTAAAGAGTCTATACATTGAACTTTGCAATTTTTGAAACCATTCTGAGCAAAAGAAAGCGACACGCACTTATTTTTCTTTTATTGTATTTTTAATTCGATAGTCCTTGAATGTACCTATTGGATTTTACATGGGCACTATCTATGAAGTTTGGTATAAAGTGGAAAAAGAAAATAGTCCGATGAAAATAACATTGCTTACATTTTACAACAGAAAGCCTTTAAGTAGATTCTTTGGAAAGAAACTGAGAAGAGATGGAACTAGACCCAATGATTGATTCATGAAGGAAATATAACTGTATGTTCGAGTTCAAAATATAACTGTCTGTTCGAGTTCGAAATATAACTGTCTATTCGAGTTCGAACAAGTCTTGAAGTAATCAATCTTCTGATTGCTGCATGCATAAAACCAGTCATGGAAGTAATCGGTATTCAGCTTGTCGCATGCATAGAATCAGTCCTGGAAGTAATTGATACTCTGCATGCATATAAGGACCTTGGACGGCAGATTGGTCTAAAGCGATTGCCATTACTGATCACTGCCATCTCATCTCAATCTGCATTGGTTAGAGTGGGTATGTGAGAATGTTGTCGTTAGGTTCCCATGGGTAGGTGGCATTTACTGAGATTTTTCCGGATTCTTTCTCCACCAGTTATACTGACCGCTATGCATATCATATCTTGCGCTGAAATGGCGTAAAATGCCTAAACAACACCAGAATGCATGAAACCAGTCCCAAAAGTAATCAGTATTTTGCCTTCTACACTATAGATGTTCAATTTCGATGTTACAATTCAAAAGAAACAATACATGAAATATTGTGTATTCAGTTACAACACTTTCTTTTCATTTCTTCTCTCTCTCTCTCTCTCTCTCTCTCTCTCTCTCTCTCTCTCTCTCTCTCTCTCTCTCTCTCTCTCTCTCTCTCTCTCTCTCTCATTTCTTCACAGTTCTGTCGAAAAGGCGAAGTCAGTTACATTTTTGTTGGCAAAACATAGGTGGACTTAAACATATTTGCGTTGTATCCATTTGCGAGCATTGAGATAAATGAACTCCATCTTGTTTTTTTTTTTTTAATTTATATCAGTTTTGGCTTTCGTTAATGACGTGGCGGACGGAACACTTTGCAGAACATGTAAGTGTTTGAATTATTTCTTATAACAAGTAGAGCACTAAATAGCATCGGTATATTTTGTCTATTGAAGGATCAGTGTTATTTACATCTCTACAGTATTACATATTAGGCATAATGTTTCACTAAGAATATTTTGCACCATTAAATTTCTCTGATTAGTCCACATGTGCCCACGACGAAGCTTTCTTGTTATGGATTGGGAGCTGAGCTGAAGTAATGTGTGAGTTCGCAGACAGTTGATATACACAGCCAGCCACTTATTCAATTTTCACTGCACGTAAATCAGTTACCTGTTTTGGGTCGCTAGCGCCCCGGATCCGTATCTGCACATGGATTTTTCGGTGGCTCTCCATTTCAACTAGTACTAATTCGAACACAACCATCCTAATTATTCTATCTTCAAACACCACAAAGTATATGTTTGCAGTCGTGCTGAGGCTAGTTTATGCTATCAGGAGAATCTCTAAATAGATGCGTATTCGTAAATGCAGCCGTATGGAAATTACTGCGACAACGGTGACTATCGATATCAGCAAATCAGACTGGTGTACCGATGATCGTAGATGTAGTCACAATTCAAGCATCACAAAGGCTATCTGATGACTTCAGCGATATCTTTCGAGAGTAAATCATTTTTTATTGGTGATTTCATATACCAGTTATTGTTCCGCTTTGACTGTTTTCTCATGTCTGTAACTTTGAGGGTCCGTCAGATTTCTTCTATTATACAGTAATCGTGAAGTGCAAATTCTTGACAGACTAGCCTAGTTTGGGTGTAAGACACACGAATGCCATACAATTGTAGAAATATCTTCCTGAAAAGTGTTGTCTCCAGCGATTGCGAGTTTCTGGGATTTAGTAGAACGTTCATTTATAAACAAATATAGTGTAAGTTTCTGGGATTTAGCAGAACGTTCATTTAGCAACAAATAGAGAACGCCGGTTTTTGGTGTCAGCAACGATTATTTTTTTGCTATTCTTTAAGAAGTATTATACGAACAAGAATATTGTTAATAACATTCGAAATATTTCTTTGTTGAGTTGAGTCAATGTCAGTTTTACATAATCGACGGTAAATGTAACCGAGTTAGATTTGTCAGTAAATTCCACTCTATCATTATAGAAAAAATCCAATGTTGTTTTCCAGCCTGGTGGTGCATTCAGAGACCGGATGTTTTCGCGTTCTAATCCTCTAACTCCAAGCTGGCCTCGAGTTGGTCGTGGCACAAAAGCAGGGCCGTAAAAAGCGATCATAGGCCCTGGGGTAAAAAACCACCTTGACCTCTCCTTGTTCTTGCTGAAACAAAAAATTTCTCGCATAAAATTAAAAGGTATTGTTCGCGACAGGTCCCGGAAATATATCCCCGGTTGCCCCACCCTCCTCTTGTCGGGCTTGCACATATACAAGTGGTACCAATGGTCGATTTCTGTCTGGCCACTGTTTAGATTGTATTTGAGCATATAAAGTGCTTGGTAACCGATATTCGCCGCGTGCGTGTTCAAAATGCAAAATGCATATGTCTATAACTATCAAACACAAACACCAATAACGAGTATATATCCTTCCGGATAGACTTTGTATACTCAATTGATGTTTATACTGTACATGCAAATAATTCTGAAACAATGCCGATTCAGTAGATAAAGTATACTGGTAACAACAAACTAAACTAATAATGATCATTTAATAAAGCAACCGACAGTCTGGCACATATGATTTCGTCATTTTCAGTGATGTTCTCGTTGACTGTTTGCAGTTTCCCAATTTGATTCTTAAAAAGCCAAAGCTCACCCGGGTCGATAGTAAAAGAAAACGGCTAGTAAATTAAATCAAATAAGGTTTGGTAGCAAACCTTTTCAGATCTTCGATGCCGCGTTGGGTCACTGTGCTTACGCGTCTGAAAATATATCACCATACAGTTCATATATGTTTCATTGCATCAATAAGTGATTTTAGCGTCAGGTTTCCCATAAACCCATGTGGTGCTTTTAAATAGATGGCATATATTGAACCGTTCATTCGACTTTGTAACTGAAGCGTTAAATAAAACAGTGGTGGCGTAATTTCACTCCAGAAATGTCAACAACTACGTACGCGTGGCGATACAAGCATGTACGAGTCAAGCTTCAAAGATATCGAAGTGTTACCATCGTGACTGTCAATGGCGAAGCCACAACCAAAGACATTTTGGAGTTTTTACGGGTAGTCAATGACGTTTTGTGGGTATTTTGTAGTCGTCCCGTTAATACCCTGACTTTTTCCATTTATTATTTATCTATGAGTGGCGGTGTCCACGGACCACTTTTTCAGAGCCATGCCAGATGCATTTTCAACGGCCTCGAACGCAGGTTTTGTAAGTTGAAAAAAACAACAGCCGTGAATATGGTTGCAAACGCAGTGAGAGATGAACATTTTCCATCGATTTGATTTTGCATTTGGGTCATCAGTGACTTTGATAACTTTGATAACTTTATTGTCATCGAGGTGTATTTTTATTTCTCCGTCTTCACCTGATAAAGTTTTGTTTGGGTTAGTGACAATAATAGCCCGCAATCGGTTTTCATTGCAGCTCCCAATCCACGGCAAGCAAATCATCCACGTACTCTCACATGGGCTACAATCAGAGATACACACTTGTGCAAAAATGCGTAGTGGAACAAATTATGAGGAATACCAAGGAAGTTTTGGACCTGGCGACGAAGACCGATTTGACTGTCTCAGAGTCCAATACATACAAACTTCCTGTGATATTGCAACTATTGGAGATTAGATAATTGTCTTAAAAAATAATTACAGTCAATATTATTTAATTAAAAAAATTATGTAACATCTCTTTTGTTAAAAGTTTCGAATTTGAATTTGATTTCCTACTTATCCATTCATGTATATACATTGATTCAAACACCCGATTAAAGATATTCGCCCAAAATTTTAGTTACCAAATAAATATAACTGTATTCTTTAGTGTATACATTGAAATTAGGATGGAAGATGTTAATGCGATAAATATATTTTCCATGCACAGCTTTAGGCTCCACAAAGCAATACTACTTATCAGGAGATGAAATCATCATCTGGTGTGCATCTAAGGATTCTTCTGTAAAAGCAAAAGACTTGTTCTTCCGCCACAAAATGCAGTTCCTTTCACCGTCATCCATGGTCAACGGCACGACAGTGGAACTTCTTGTAAAAAATGCCCAAAAAGAAGATGGTGGAACTTATGAATGTCACCATAGCAACTGCACATTATCATTCCACAGCTTTAAAACAATTCACGTTGGAGGTATCTATCAGTCGTTGTGATTTTAAACGTCTTTCCTTTAGAACGATAGCCTAGACAAATGTAAAATAATTTGCAATGGATGACGTAACACAAATACATGTTATCGGAAAACGATTTGATTGGTCGTAAATTTCTGGAACCATTTATATCTGCACATAAGGTGGTGCTCTATATTTCCGCATTTTGTGAATGGTTGGAATTTTAAAAAATAAAACAAAACAATTTCCACTAGATTTATCACTGTCTATAATGGCAATTTAATGAAGATCTTGTATATCTTGGGTATTTTCTTTTAAAAAACAACCTTGAATCCCCTTTATTTTGATGACGGGTGTAATACTGGTTATGGAGTTTTCACTTCCTGGATCTATAGGTAATTGTGAAAATAAATAAAGAGCCGATAACTATTTAACATGATATATTTGATAAATCATTCTTTGCACTTTCAGAAGCTGGTATATTCTAGTCCGGCAAAATTAATTTCCTCTTTTTTAATGACTGCAAAATCTGTGTGCTGAGATCATGTACAAATTCCAAAATTAGGTCAGATTCTACACCTACACAGAGGTGACACAATGGCTTTAAAGACAGACATTAAATTTATTGAGTTATCGAGGTATGCTATCTCTTGCACATTCATATATACAAGAGTAAAGCATTTTCACTATGCAGTACAACATGTCTTGAAAGAACAATGTTATGGGAGACATCCTGTCTTGAAAGAGCAGATTCTTTGTTCATATTCAGTATAAATATATGTAGCATGATGGTTTCATTTAATATAAATGTCACAGTACATGAGAGTATCATCGATGTATAAATGCATTCTCTCCAATGTGAATGATGCAAACGTAACAACTTCACCTTTCACTCAGCAATCTCCCAGAAATTCATAATATCTGTAGAGCTCACCCCACCAGATAAAGAATGAATTCAACGAGTACAGTAATCTTAACGCACGTTCTGTGCACAAAAATGATATCTTCTTTGAATCAGATAATATATTGCTTAAACAAAATATTATCTTGTTTAAACGAAATAAAGTCTAGCACTGGGGCATCAAGCCGCAGATATGTAGCAATCTGTCCCACCCAGTCACATTATTCTGTCACCAGGCCGACCAGTTCAAATACTAACCTCGTATTGCCAAGCGTCAAGCGAAGCAGCTGTTAGTACCATTTTTTAATGTCTTTGGTATGACTCGACGGGGGATTGAACCCACGACCTCCCGCATCTGAGGCGGACGCTGTAACCACTGAGCGGTTAAGCTAAATGTTATCCTTAATAAAGATATTATCTTGTTTAAACGAAATAATATATTGTTTAAACTAAATATTATATTGCGTAAACGAAATATTATTTAGTTGCTATCGGGTAGTCGTAGTGAAGCAGTGATTACATAGATGCCAACTTTCTGGGCCGGATTGGGTGGGGAGGGGACGGGGGAGTGTGATTGGGGTTGGGAAGCCTGTCAAAACAAAATGCACATAAGCATTTCCTTGAGTCAGTTTTTTTTTTATAGTTAGAGGGTTAAAATTATCCCTTGGAAACGTTTAAAATGCAGGAGCTTCTCTCCCTGTGGTCAGTTCCCTCCTCCCCATCTCATCTGGAGTTATCTTCCATAAATCCCATGACTACATGATTAGGAAACAAACTTACAAAAGCACATTGTATTCCTGGATCAGCCCTTGCATTCAGTTTTCAGCTGCATACGACATATGTATTTGCTATTTGTTGTTATCAGTATTCTATAATCCGGAATAAGTCTGGAGCTGTTAGTGTTAAATTCGACGTGGTAGCCCCTTCTAGCCTAAACATGGAATCATTACAGTTGCGAGCTCAGACGTTTAGACTGAATTTAGTTTATTATAAACAGCTCGCATCCACTGTTTTGACGCCATGAACACAAAAATGTTTACAAGTTGCACTGTCGACCTTAGCAGGTCTGATTTTTTAATTATTTCTATTACTTTCAGATTTACCTAAACAGCCAGTTAATTTCGAGTGCATCTCTTTCAATTTCTTCAACATGTCGTGCAGCTGGAGATCACGTGACAATTTAACTTCTTGGAAACTTGAATACAGTACATCAAATAAGCTGTTGTAGGTATTTCATTTTCATGAATTTTATTTGCAAGGATGCGATCCATTCCACTGCAAGTTCAACTCTTAAGTTGAAGGATAATCTTTTTCGTTAAAATATTTTATTACATTAATGGTTTATTAAAAGTTGATTCCCGCAAATATATCGAATGAATTATTTATTCTTTTTTTATTCTGTTCATGACAAACGATACTTGTAAAATTATGATTGCATAATAGGAAAAAGCACGTTTGTTCACATTTATCAGATAAAGGATGGGTTAGTAATCTTCGGGTTAAAAAACTTTAAAACATACAATATAATATATCGTGGACCCTTCTGTTAATCAGAGACACCACTACGATCCCTTGATATCCTGATTGGATCTTGAATTCATCTCTTTACAATAACGTTTATAATCCCTGCAACTCGGCCCATGTAAATATTTTACTACGATTAAGAGTACTAAATGAAAGGCCACTCGAAATATCATAATGCAAAACATACCTTAGTTCAATTAAGTTCTTGACTTATCAGTTTATGACATACTTTTTACTTATATTTTGTCAAAGAGAATGGAAGTGCTGTCCATCGCATCCACAAAAGAATGGAGCCTGCGACTTTCTCTCTTCGCCATGGTGTGATTTTTCGAGATATCCGAATTTCATTCAGAATGAGGACTATCAAGTTAGTATTTCTAATTCAGGTCTTTAGACATGAAAGTAATTAGTTGCTTAATTGATTGCAGCTGCTTAACCTGTTTCGTTTATCATAATATACTGCAACCGCTCAATGCTAAGCATTAGTGCTCCAGCTGAAACAGAAAGACTGCAGAATAATCTATTTGATTCCATTATGTAACACAATCATTTTCACATTGGTTTGTAAAAAGCAGATTGAAATTTCAATAACACAAAAGCTAGTCTAGTGTATACGTAATCAAATAAAATTTGTGAATATATTAATGCATTAACTTTGTTTTCAATTATGCTTTGCTTTTAATTATTTATTATCGATATTTCAGTTAGCACACGTGCTCGCTACAAACGTAGGTTGAAGGCATCTCTTGATACTGCAGGTATTTTATATCGTATTAGTGTTTGCACTATTTCTAACCTTCACATCGAAATGATTAAATCCGTCCCAGAAAAAAGCAGCACATCGCAACTGGAACGTCGCTCGGCAACTTCATTGAAGTGGAGAAATAACGACGGAAATAGTTGAAGGAATACATACATTTTTGACACACTTAACTACTCGTATTCAGCAGATTCCACCACAAAAGCTTGCGACAGAAAAGCTCGACAATACTTCATTTGTGGCGTTGTCTCATGACGTCGCCATATTATTCCATGTGAACAAAAGTAGTTCTCAGTATAGTTCTCAAAGGCAGCTAATTACATTCGAGGTTTGTTGTTTTTACTCAGTTTGACAGGAAAAGGCCGATCATCAGGTGCAGCAAACCGCTGATACCATATATCAATGTAACAGATCAGTAAACTGGTCAAGCCGACTTTGAGCAAGAGTGAGAGAAGCAGTAGAATGATAATAGCATTTTTATATTTTTTGTTACCGATCTAGTTCAAAGCCTTCTATCCACCAATGACTTTGCGCTCACATCACACTATCACACATGCGAAACCACGAAAGTTGCCCACGATCCCCACGAAAGTTGCCCACGATCCCCACGAAAGTTGCCCACGATCCCCACGAAAGTTACCATAAAGCCGGAGCTAGGTTATATTTGGTAGAAGATCTCAATTTAGATCAATAGTCAACAAATCCGCTATTATCACGCTAATCATAACACGTTTATGAGATTGTCTGGCGACTTTACAAGTACAAAATACAAATACAATGCATAAGGACAAATACAATGCACAAAAGTACAGGTACAACGCAAATGTAAATGTATGTCCACTGCACTGTTCACAATCACAATATCCACGATCAGAACCATCATACACTGTCCATCCCCACCCACCAACTCCACTTTTTCTGATTACCGTCTACACCCACAATTGTTTCTTGTATGGCTGTACACGTCTCTGAAATTGTCCGTCCATAACATAAGTACTACAAATTTAAGTTTGGCGCGAGGGCAGCGCAAATACAGTGTGAGTGTTACATTTCCAAGATCAACGCCCATGTAAACGGTTGACTTTTTACGCCCATGATTGTTTATCATACTTGTTACTATAATACTATACACGTCAATGAGATTAGATCATAGACATAGTATACTTGACAAGTCCATACAAGATGAACATACGTGAATACATATGTCAATCCATCCGCGAAAAAATAGGTGAACATACATTGTTCCCATGAACGATGATGTGGTAAACAAACCGACAACTTTTAATGGATTTGTATTACACACACAGCAAATGTAGTTTTTAATCGTCAGTGCATTAGTTGCTGAAGCTTTTATATAGATGTATTAAATCCATTTCCTGTATGCTGTTCAAATCTCAAAGATAGATATTTCTTGGCTTAGCCAAGAAACGTGTGCATATTGTTTCAAAGCGGCATTATACAGTTCGAGTCTAAGATTCGGCGAATGTGGATATGTGAGAAAGCTTGACAGTAGCTTCTCGTGGGTCGGTGGTTCTTTCAGGTGATTTCCCGGTTTCTTCCTCCACCATTAATACTGGCCGCCATGAATAGCCTATCAAGTGCTGAAAAATGGCGTTAAGCCCAACAACAACAACAACAACAACAACAACAACAACAACACAGCATTATACAGTTCTTGTCTTTATTTGAGACTCAACCAACTGGATGATTGTCAGTGAAAAAACTAATCATATTGTGCTAACGATAGGACTAACAGTATCTGTGAAACTTAGAATTGTTATTCCAAGACTATGTATGCTTGCCATTATACTGGACCATGCATGATTTGTATTTAATAAGCCAATGAACAGCACTTCATACAGGCGTTGTTTTCACACTACAGAATGGGTAAGCCCATTTCTCCACAAGCCCATTAACTTAAGATATGAGTTCTTTTAGCTACATCTTTTCGTGTTCTCGATGAGCTAATCAGTTATCGTTTAATACTTCGAACTGGGAGATTGGAAGTTCAAATGACATATACGGAAAATAATGTTATTTTTGCAATAACTGAAGAAACTTAGAAGAACAGGTTAGTTCTGCATAAAAATGAAAGGAATTCTGAAGACGTTAATTTGCCACCAGTTATAATCAAAAGGCGTAGCTTAGTTTGAAACATATACTGAACCATCCAGTTTCTTTGGCACTCTAGGGGCTCATTTAGTGTTTCAAATTCAAACGGACGTAATTGACATACACACTTCTTTTGATCGTAAGATGTTCGTGAGTAACAGCTAACAATCGGCAGCGTTTGTGTGTGTGTGTATATATATATATATATATATATATATATATATATATATATATATATATATATATATATATATATATATATATATATATATATATGTATATATATATATATATATTAAGCAGCTGACCGTGAAGCAAATTCGTGGAATGGCATCGTAGTTTGTGTTTTTAAATCAAAATTCATACATCATCCTAGCTGACTAAAATTGATGAGCAAGAGCGTTGTTGCGGTGACATATATACCCTAGATAGATAAACTGTCGCAAATGTCCGACAGTTACAAATCCCGGAATTTTGTATTTACATAAACGGCCGATTAATTGACAATATTAACTTGTAATTAGTCTAAAAGAATACGAATCAACTAAAGAGGCAATGAAACGTCTTTCAAAGATTTGTACAAGAATAGTATCAGTGTAGGATGTTACGCATAGGCTTGTTCAGAGATAACAAGAGCAAAGAATGAAACCAACAAGCTTTGTAAGTTTGAACAAAAATAATTTATTTTCCTACAAAACATGATGAAAAGGTGAAAATAGAAAATGTTGTTGTTGTTGGGCTTAACGCCATTTTTCAGCACACGATAGGCTATTCATGGCGGCCAGTATTAATGGTGGAGGAAGAAACCGGAAAATCACCGGAAAGAACCACCGACCCACGAGAAGCTACTGGCAAGCTTTCCCACATATCCACATTCGCCGAATCCTAGACTCGAACACACGCAGACATAGGTGAGATGGCAGTGATCCATAACGGACAGCGCTTTAGACCACTCGGCCACTCGGGGCCCCAAAAATAGAAAATAGAACTTACAGTTTGTGAAGACAATCCAAACATTTATCCTATACTGAAAAAATAAAAGTCCTATCACTAAATAGTTTTAACTGAATCCAGGTTCGAATGTTGATAACGTTCCAAGATGGAATATAATGACGTCAGGTGAAGTCTTTATACAAATGTCAATAGTTCCACGTTGAAGCAAAGCTTGTAATATTTCAAATTAGAATAAATTTACATCGAATGTCTTTGTCACTTGTATCTCTTTTAAAAGTATCAAATCCCGTGAAAATCATGATAATATAATGTAATGATCCAAAATAAAATAGGAAAGATATTAAAACTAACACACCAGTAATTAAATTACTTATTCGTAACAGAGAGATCGGGCACCTCCGCGATTAGGATGGAGATTTTTGCTATCCAGGTCAATTTGAATATGTCACTTATCCGTGGCAATATTGATGTGCCTAAGCCCATAATTTATGGAGGTCCAAGTAAAGTCTTAAACTGTAAGACATTTAAAGGTTGAAAACGCTTTTGCAAAGGTTGTTAACACATTAGAAAAAAGTCACCACAGTGGAGAAAGGGTCAGGATGGACAAATGGCAGAAGCGTAGAAGTTCGACTGCATATTTATCCTTTAAATCCTTTCCGTGGTCCAAATTACACTGCAGCAGCATGTGGTCGACATCAAGTAGTAATCCATGTAAAAAAGATGACAATCGATGTTTCGAATAGTCTCCTGTCTGCGTTGCATAAATCAATTGATATAGTAATCTAAAAAATACCATCAGCATCTTTGTGAACTGAAGTATGGTAACATGGCATTTCCTGTTCAAATTAAAGACATTTAGTAGATTTTAGTTACTTAATCCTGACATAGCTGCTAAAGTGTTTTTTGAAATTAAGAACAGCTAACTATTCAATAACCGATATACGCATCCAGGCCATTTATTATTGATTTGTTACTGCTGAACATTCTAGTGTCGCGATAGATTAATTATTCTCCACGAATATATATTCATAGTAATTATAAGGGTGCAAATTTCTATGTTGTTGTCATTGCATGCGTATATGTAGTATACAACAGCTCCTTGACAAGCGTAACATTCACTACAGTGGAATCAGTGAAAAACCGAAAAGTACGATTATATTTAAGTCTGGTAAAAATATTATGAAATTTACAGAGGTGCAAAGAAAAATGAATCTATGCGGACGTTTAAAATCCTGAACAGTCCAGTAGACGCACCTGACTTTCAGTCAAATACAAAGAAAATAGCTGAATAAGCCACATGAAGTTTTTTTTTATACCGTTGTTACATGCGACAAACAAATTGAGGAACCAATTGCGTAATGCGACAAGCTGACGCAAATAACGCTGTAAAATGTTTCGTAAAGGGATCTTACAAATGCATTCATCAGCTACTGACATGATTATAGCTTAATAAATATAATTTCCACCAACACACATTGGTCGATTTGTGATGGTACCCTTTGCTACCGATGCTTAAGTTTGCAATCACTGTTACATTACTGGTATGTATAGAAGAGTCTCACACACAGATCATGCAATCTACAGTTACAAATATACACAAGTAAAATAAAAAATCCCTTGTGCTTCATAACTTGTGTTGGTATGATGGTCGCTTAAAAATGCAAGAAGTCGTGGCGGCATCAAAGACGTCATTAAGCGTAATCCTCAACAGCATGGAAACTACTAATACATGAGCAGATGGAAAAGCACACTGAAACTAGATTATTACCGATCGAGTCAATCATTCATCGTTGGCTCGCGCGCAACGGTATTTCCACCAACGATAATGAACTTGCAATCAATCTCTCGTCAGCCTTCCAATGCAAAAAGCTTCAAGAATATTGGTATGTTGACCTAAAAAAAGAAGTGCTTCTACTCACAGATGTATTTAAAGCTTAACGAGGCACAGTCTTATCATCTAGATTCTACGTATTATTTCTCATTCTCGGGAATGCGTTGATATAAACTTCTGTCAAGGACAAGAATATAACTGCAGCTTCTCACAGACATAAATGAAAACTTATTATTGAACGTATCTCCATGCCAAGACAACGTTAGGATCGAGTGTATACTCCGCTATTCGATGGATACGAATGATATATAATCTATCTATAGCCACCAGACTTTATGGTTTGGCAGTGATGCAGCCCACGCTTATTGGCCGTTTTAAATGGACCAATTCCGCTAAGAAGAGATTTGCAAGTAATACAACACCAGGGATAACTGATACTTCTTTAAAATTGACCTGAAGTATTCAAACGGGTTTCATAGAAGCCGATAGGATTATCTACTAGAACAAAAATCGCTGTCGGTATCACATGATAGTTTGTAATTGTATCAGTGCGCGATTATAAAAGATACTGTCCGCAGGCAAACAAACATAATGTGCAAAGGTAGTTCCGAATATTTTGCCTAAAATTTATGTATGCAAACTACATCTACATCTGCGGTTGGGGATGCGTATGTGTAAAGTCTGGTAAGGTTTCGCCAGGACGTATCGATGACCTTCTATATTTAAATAAATACGGATGTGCACTCAAAGGTCCCAAAAAGGTATAAAAGACTATTGTTTTGCAAGACTATAAACAATCTTCGAAAATGGATTAAAATATACAGTGTTCGTGACAGCCAACAGCATACGCTTCGAATGCTTATTGCTGATTCTGCGTCTGAGTCTCGGAAGATCTTCGTTGATGAACTCATTGGAGTAGGCAGAGAAAATCGAAACTGAAGCTATTAAATCCAGTCTACATTGGCGCTTATGTGTTGGACTGTTCATGTACGGGTTTTATTTTGACAAGTCCAAACTGTGGACCAACGAAAAAATCAAGATGCTATACACATATACGGATTCGTTGTTGATATATATTACTACTAGCGATGTGTTTAAGGACATGATCGAAGCGTTGCATATAAATTAGTTTGACACCATCGAGTTTATCCACTGTTTAGTAACGAGCACGAAAAGTTGTTGGTAACTAAAGTCCTCTGTAAACCTATCAATAAATAGTTTGGACTGCGTCCCAAAATGTATTCAGTTGTAGTATGAACATCCATATTCGTTGGAGGATCTATCGAAAAAACATCAAGAAGTCGAAAGGTACGCAATGATTTTTTGCACGATAGGTATGTGGAATACCTGCAGCAACAACATGAACTCGCACACACACAGAAAATTTCATACTGTCAAAGAAGAAATATTGAATGGGTGTGTATATTTGCATAGAACTAAGTTTGTACCCGCTTGATACCAAACGGCTGATATGTTGTGAAGTAATTACTGATTACACCTACAGGTACGCGCGTAGATACTAAAATAATTCTTGGAAGTAGTTCCATATCTGTTGAAAGGACTTAAAATTCTTCCCGTACAATTATTCCTCTAGAAAGCTTTGTCTCTCATTATTGGAATAAATGCTAAATGTTAACTTTTTGGTTACCGCGGAGTATAAATTCGGTCAGAAACTGTTTATACATCAGTGGACCATATAATAGCACGCCGATCTTCTCCTTCTGACCCTGATGGTGCATATAGAAACTGAGTGTTTCTGAAAGTTGGTTTTGAAACCATTTTATAGGTAGCGGTGACAATCTTCTGCCTAATCCAATCAGCAGGTTTTAATCCAGTTTTGCTTGCGGTTTCATTATTCAACGTTTGCATGACCCATGGAAGTCGTGTAACTCACTAGTGAAATCTTTCTTGAAATCTTTCTTTGTCCGGGCTGGAAAATTTGACTGCGCTTCTTTATTTAATCGCTATCGAGCGGCCCTGTGGGTTACCTAATTTACGTGGTCTGACATTGCAACGACATCTTTCAAAAACAGCGTGAATAGTAGTAGATTTTATCCATAATTATTATATTAATGTGCTTTTTTTCCAAGTGTCGCGTTGGCGACCACCAAGAGCTATGTTGTCATCAGACCTGATTTGATGATCCATCTGGCCATTCTTTCTTGTAGTGTAGGACTGATCGCGTTTAAGTCATGGCTGATGTATATACTGGACTGACCGCGTTTAAGTCATGGCTGATGTATATACTGGACTGACCGCGTTTAAGTCATGGATGATGTATATATAGGACTGATCGCATTTAAGTCATTGATGATGTGTATATATATATATATATATATATATATATATATATATATATATATATATATATATATATATATATATATTTATAGGACTGATCGCATTCAAGTTATGGATGATGTATATATAGGACTGATCGCATTTAAGTCATGGATGATGTATATACTGGACTGATCGCGTTTATGTCATGGATGATGTATATACTGGAGTGACCGCGTTTAAGTCATTGATGAAGTATATATAGGACTGATCGCATTTAAGTCATGGATGATATATATACTGGACTGACCGCGTTTAAGTCATTGATGATGTATATATAGGACTGATCGCGTTTAAGTCATTGATGATGTATATATATAGGACTGACAGCTTTTAAGTTATGGATGATGTATATATAGGACTGATCGCATTGAAGTCATGAATGATGTATATATAGGACTGATCGTGTTTAAGTCATGGATAATGTATATATAGGACTGATCGCGTTTAAGTCATGGATGATGTATATACAGGACTGACAGCTTTTAAGTTATGGATGATGTATATATAGGACTGATCGCGTTTAAGTCATGGATGATGTATATATCAGCACGCTGACGTTCACAGATATCATTTGATACTAGGTGCGCGATGGTTATGTAACATGCAACATCGTAACATCGACATGGTTTCTATGTGTTTCCCCCAGTCTGGTTCGTTACTGGAATCAAGTCGCATATTCAGCCGTATTCTTTGTCCACTATGATAGCATTCTGAAATGTTCTTGTCACCATGGTATTTGCTGCACGGTGTCCTGGGTAGATTTGCTAATATATATTCAACATAATCGCAGCCAAGTGTTTTTTTATGCCTGTTTTAGGTCTCACAAACGTAAACCTCTTTGCTACACGTTCCTGAGATTCCGGCTTGACCTTTGAGCGTTACATCTGAAAGTGCATTTGCTGTACTAATTTTTGTGCGGCATAGCACACATGAAGACATGCATGCGTAATACAACAATTGACAATTTACATGGCCATCATAAAAAAATCGAAGATGTTTTCACCGGCATTGACTTCTCCGCGCTGGAAAACCCGAGTGCTTGCAGTGCTACTTGAAGGTATTGATTATTTAGCTCCAAATGGTGAACGACAACCGCCGATTTATTTTACTCTGTCGCTACAAACTCAGCTGGACGGTTGTATACGCGGCCATCTTGTTCTTAAATCATTGGCTATATCTAACGCTCACCAGCCTCGGACATGCCTATTGATTCCCTAGTCACGTACATATTTAGAAACTAAGTCTAACAGTATACAAATTATATGTTGATATTTACGGACGCTTGAACACCCGACGACAAAGTCCTGCTGTTTGCCTAGTCTGATTGCGTTTAAAGGCCTGGTTTCTTTTGAAGTTGACCCGGGCGAGCTTGCTATTTTTGAAGACAAAACTGAGGGAAAAAAAAGATTATCTAATGCGAAAATTCAAGATGTTTTTTTGAAGATGCGAGGTGAATAGTGCAAAGCATGACTAAAATCAACGAAATCGGAAGATTCAGAGATTGATAAGTTAACTAAATGTATCGAGAATCGCAATGATACAGCTGTGGCTGCAGTGAAACATACATTGATGCAAAAGTTAGTGATGTCGAGCATGGCAAAAGCAAATTGTCAAAATTTTTAACCGTGAGTTACTTAGACTAGTATCTAGCATGTTTGGTTTATCAGATGTAAGTATTAATGGTTTTACTTTTAGTGGTCTGTTTCTACTTGCTACTGATGGATCCGAATATTATTTCTTAATTGTTTACACGTCTACTATCACAAAAGGGTCGCTTGGTGTTCACTTAGTAGCACAAAGACTGGGGAGACAATTTCAATACCAATAAATATAAAATATTAAAATCTAACAATTCTTTATTTATATCCGATCATATGTAAAGTCACTTATACCTTTTCGGTTGCAGGCTCATTTTAGATCAACATGGATGAAAGAATATAGATACCTTAGTTAGATATTGGGATTGAAATGGTATTAGCAGTGTGGCGTTTGTTTTGCAGGATATGAAGCCGGGGAGGCTCAGCAAACCACTGATGTAAACATTGATAGTGATTTTGTTCCACGTGTCGATAATATCTACGTGCAGACATTTTTAAACAGCCCTCATATACAATGAAACATTAAGAGTCTAAGAGTCAAAGAGTTTAAGAGTCAAATAAAAATCATATAGGCCACTCTGAAATACCAATACGTACTTACATACGTATGGCATGGCAGTACTCGCAGCGCATGAATTGTGTTAGTACATGAATTGTGTCATTACATGGACAATGTTAGTACAAGGATTATGTCAGTACAAGGTTTGTGTCAGAGAAAAATAGCGTGTAGGTAAAAAAAATGGTTATATTCTTTTTCATGATCAGTATTAATCACAATTAGTCACAAACATTAATTTAATATCATAAAATGCACTTTTTACTATATGAGCTTTTAAACTAAAACTGTATATACTTATGCATGTTTTACCTAATCCTTACTATTTTGAAATGACATTTGCTACATGTAGAGGAATGCATATGCACTTGTTTCAACGTTTGCCCTTCTGGACCTTGCTTGATAATATGATGTTATAATCGGTTGTTGAGAGAAATATCATAGCTGTGTAGAGAGATCAGATGTTAGAAATATTGATAATTCCAAAACATCTTGCCCAGCAATGTATGCTGACAGCAATAACTACAATATTTTTGAAGATTTTCTGAAACATGTAGATCTTAAAAAGACATGTAAAATAAAGTTGGTTATCACGGATATCAGATGGATATTAAAACTCAACAAATTTATATTTCACACTATTTTCTGATTATCTTGTTTAGATTTGTGTTTAATATGAATGCAAAGATCTCTGTGTTATTTTAATCAGACGCGGGCAGTGGGTGGATGCAATTGTACACGGTCAAGTGAACGAAGATATAGCACATCTAAATCCAATGGGAGGAATTTCGCAAGAGAGGAAACTAATTAATTTGTCAGTTTCGAGATTGGGATTGTAATTCGTTCTCCAATAATTTAGACTTTTCATATAACCCATCGTCTACCGATGCTTTCAGATGAATTTGACCGGGAAGAACGTATTTGGTTTGAAAACGTGGAACTATACCGTGAATACAGGCCCCCAAATAGGTAAGCTACCAATATTTGACACCATCAATTGGAATATACTACTTCCGCTAGTCAGCTTGGGCAGAGTTAATTTTTGTCTTTATGTTTATTTTTTTTTCTAGAAAGTTATATTGCTAATTATATGTTTGCAATGTGGTAATTTAAATAATATTATAATATATCACTTTAATGTTCTACGATTTAATCTTTCTGATTGCATTCCAAATACAGACATGAGCAAAAATCAGATCGTCCCTAATATGGTCGGTTATACAGTCGGTTTATCTTCATTTGTTTTGCTTATATTTGGACAATACACAATTCTTCTCGTTAATACCGAGTATATCTTATTTAAAAACGCGTAACTATCTTAGAATGAGGGTGGGGTGGGGTGGGACAATTTTTTTCCCAATATACCAATGTTCAGTCGTTTGTATCAATTATTAAGAATGCATTCATTGTATGAGATTGCATAACTATTCTACGAATAGGCAATTTCCTAATTACTTCCCTTTGGCAAAGTCCCAAGAATATCTGTGCATTTTTGGGGTAATTAGTGCACATCTACATTGCCTGATTTGCACGTCATTTCATTAAAGCAGGGGTCTCAAACTCAAACCATCCTGAAGGCCGCTTGAGGGCATTTTTGATGACCCAATGGCCGCAAACCTTTATTATCTCTCGTGGAACTGTGTGACGCCAATCATATTGATGGCTACTGAGACCCCTGCGTTAAAGGAAGCACACAAGTTACTTTCTTATCAGTTTTATTAATAGATATTGGGATATATTTGTATATTTTCAACGTAAAATGTCCAACCTGACTTTTAAAAAATATATTAATATATTATGCGAAATTTCATTTCTTAACAGTCGACCGAATACTTCATAATATCAAAAAGTGGTTTCAGATGGAGTACACATGGTAGCGTTCTGCTTTTAAACAAAAACATAAATAAAAATATCTTATAAACTGTAGTGACCAAACAAAATCCAATTTAAATGCAATTCCCAGATTTTCCCAGGACCATTTACGGAGACAGCGTAATGCTCATGTTTTTAGTTTATGGCCGGTTTAGTGAGGTTCACTACGAAGATTGCTAAATATTATTCTTATACTGTTAATCAGGAATTCAGAAACCTTTCGCTTGAATAAAGAAAGACTTATTTCCTACCGAAAATATAATTGTCAAATCTAACTGACAACAAAACTTGCCCTGGTAATTAGTGGTTGTTGTACGGTGTATGTTAATGGTTTCTAACCAAGACTAGCAGAAGAGTCAAGTTAGGGCTGCACTTATCAGTATTTCGATTTCGTTTAATTCTGTAGCACAAGATGCTTAAAACACTCAAGTGACAATTAGCAGAGACGAATTGTCAAATATTTTTATGCTTAAACTCAAATCGTTCATCAGATATTAGACAATCAGATGTCAACATTTTTAGCGGAGCCATAACCTTAATACAAGAATATCTGGGTGGCAACCTGAGTTGAGAAAATAGAGCTGTTAGTGAAAATTAAGTAATCATTAACGGAAGATAGTGAAATTATATAGTTACATTTTTAAGACAAGAAAATTTTATTGGGTTTTATTATCACTAATCCACGCTGACTGAGTGAGACGAGCTTACAAATAAATCTATGATTACGTAAGTATTTATTTATAGCCAGCGAATTAGCATCCAACTATACATAAGTGTGATGCACCGACTTCACTATCATTAGTGTCTATATCGCTAATTCAAATTAATGAATAGAACAAAACGGCGTGGATCAAGGCCTGCTGGTGGATTATATAACATTAGGCATACAAAACGACCCTGATATGTATAGTGGGAGAGTGAAATCTTAATCATACAACAATCATTGCTGTGTTGTACTGTTCTGATAGCGTCGACAGTGGTATTTTTTTTCAAGGATGTCACATATAGTTGGAAGCCCATATTGACCCTGTTGCACAGCTTAGAATTTACTTACCCTTTTCTTTAAATGTTGGAGTTGACTTTTCATTTATAAATTAACCCTTGTGTAAAATACGAAATCGTGGAAATAAACCCCAATACTAATTAGGTCGGTGGTTTGAATACTGCCTCGATTAGTCTATGTCTACCGCTCCCATTGTAGAACTTCCGCCTTGGATGCGGGAGGTCGCGGGTTCGAACCCCGGACTTTTAAAAATGATTCTAACATCTGCTTAGCATGGCGCTCAGCATTCAGAGGTTAGTGTTAGGATTGGTCGGCCTGGTGTCAGGGTAATGTGACTGGGTGGGACATCATTTTACATGTCAGTATGATTCCCCAGTGCTAAACATCACTGTAAACTGTCCCACTGCAGACATCGTAGCGGTACGACTGATAATATTGCTAAAGATACGATGAAAATCTACATCACACATTCACGCCAGCCTATGTCGGCTGCCGTAGCGTGTTTATGGGCAATGTACTTTATTGAGAATGCCTCAGCACAAAATGGTCTTTCATGTGCTGATGAACCTTAAACAGCAATTTAATTAATGGATCAATTCATTTGAGGTCGCGGAATGAATTTGTGTTAAATTATTGTTTCGCAGGTTGTCTAAATTGCTTTCTTTGTTTATTTGCAGTCTATGTACGATTCATGGCACCGCTAAGGTAACAAATAAATTCTGTATGTACTCAAATTTACTTAAGTGCAGCAGCATTCACTTCAAAACATACAGCGCCCTATATTTTGTTACAGTTAAACTGAATCCAGTGGAAATCCTGTACGCAGAGGCATCAAAAAGCAACGAGCTGAACATTTACTGGAAAGCAAGTAACACTTACATCAAAAACAATACATGCCTGGTTTCCTGGAGTTCACAATGGAATACAATCTGGGTTTGTACCAGACTACATGCTCTCGTCATGTCTTTATTTCATATAATACCAAATACTTTAAAAATGACTAATTATTCATATGTGAAAGACTGTTCTGCCAACTCACTCAATACGCCCTTGAAGCAGATGAAGATGCTTGTAGTCGTTTTGGTGGAAAGGAAGAATAATGATAGGAAAACAAAAGTAATAAATGAATAGCCATCGACATTTCATATGCCTATCGATTCTAAGGTTTAATGTTCTATCGTTTCTAACTGAGCCCATCATTGACTACCTTTGTCGACGTGCTATTCATAACTAAAATCGACACGTCCGGTAAACTCTTGACTATAGCGCGTTGATAATACACGTGTACAGCAGTTCTCAGCGCCAAAAACTTATCACGATAAGTGATATATGGCTATCACTGTGTTAAAAATTAATGAAAAATTTACGTATGTGATGCCACTTCTCGAAGACCGCTACATGGGGATATGCTACATTTTTATTGGTGCAGTTTTGACTGAAATCAGCAGAAACAGCAAGTCGTCTGTCGGTAGGAGGCAATTCATAGTGCATTTCTTTGTTATAAGTAGTTTGAAAAAAAAATGATAAATTTTAAGATTTTAATGAAGTCAATTTTAAGGTTCCATACTTATTCAAAATTCGACAAATTACAATGGACTAGATTTATCTGTGTAAATTCTACATGAAGTAATCTCTGATTTATGCAGTGAGGGAGCAGCGTCTTGACTCATCTGCATGTGCTTGTTATGTTCTGTCATTTAATGTTTGGAATCATAATGTAGAAACAAAATATGAACTCTTTCAATTGTAATTATCAAAAAGACGCTATGGAATATAATGTTCGTTTAATTTTGAGTGCAGTAACGAGGATATTATTGTACCTGGTATGTTGTCATAATTACAGTACTTTTCGAAATGTGTAAACAAGCTTTTGAACCCTGGCATAGCTTGTGTTATTCGGATTTGCAGAACTAAGAAAGTACATTTTTAGGAAATGCAAGAGGTAAAACTGTAAGTATAACTATTACAAGAAGACATGTTTATGCCTTGTCAGTTGCATGCTATTTTTTGTGGGGACCCCAGCAATTTGATGACCTATCTAGCGTCTATCTCTAGCCTCAATCCGAAACATTTTATCAAAAACGTAAACGTGCAATACTTGCAAAGCAGCTGGCATGTAGCAGTCCAGGAAACCGCTTCTTTAGTTCATTTAGAAACAAATTTAATCAACCAAAATGAAAAGCCTCTGCTACACGAGTGTACATTATTTGTTTACAAAGTAGTTCCTAATACACTATACTATTATTGGGTACAGGTGTCATACACGTGGGTAAATATAAAGGTATGCAATATTGTAAAATATTGGACGATTCTGACAATGTAAAGTTAACGGAGACAAAGATGAACATATAAGTTAATACATGAGGATTTTGCATTATATATCTCATTTTCGCGACTGATGCATTTACTTGCATGATGTACATTAAGTTCTTGTGTTTGATTTATCTTTCAATTTTAGACGACTAAAGTTTTAAGGTCAAATAAAATATTTAAATTCATCTAGCTACATGCAGTGTCTTTAATAGCATATTTTTGTTAATTTCAACTAATAGATAAACATGATAATTTTATATTTTATTATATTTAAGGCAATTTTAGAAGGCAACTTACAAAAACATGCATAATAAATAAACATAATAAAGATATCACATTAATTAATATAATATAAATCACATTATCCGCTTCTAATTTATACAGGCGGCAAAGCTGCTGAATTTTACAAGCGATACTGAAAATATGTCCACCACAATTAGCAATTTGCGGAGCAATACCTGCTACACAGTCAAAATATCTTGTCGATGGTTCAGTAGCAACCAATGGAGCAAAGCGACTGTTGTAAAGAACAAAACTCGTCCCACAGGTAAAATTCGATTACAGTCTGTACACACTTATAAGTCAAAACAAATTAGAAACAGCAAAGATTCATCCTGATATGATGTAACATAATGCGCCAGTTGATCTTAGTATTTATTGTTCGTTCTGCTGATTACTCCTAACAAACTGCCCAGTCTCAGATCTTACGACGCATTATGGGAAAGCAGAGCTGGGACTTTCAGAATGCAGTGTGACTGAATTAATAAGCAAGTACATATGGCAATCAAATATAATCTAACCTCGATTGCACCAACCAAAAATCTGGACTTAAACTTAAGACATTACGTCAGTGGTCTAATTGGTTGAAGTTAAAGCCTGATTTAAAACTGACCAATCACATGATCAACTTATTAAGGGTTGGGCCAAATGTATAGAACAATTTTTTTTAATGATTATCTATACAAAGTAAATTATGCTCGATAATGCAATAGATGCCTCAGGTTAATGCCTTTAACGCAAAGTCCAGAAACAAAGGAACTCGCTAGTTTTTTTTTTTCAGGGAGAACTATATTTCACAACTTGACAATCATCTTTTTATAAAATATAAAACGAAGACATTAGAACCAGTTGCCAAAGTCTTTACGCCCATTCTTATGTTAACGGGACAGCTCCGAGTGGTTAGAGCGTCCGTCCGTCTCGGTTGAAGGAGGTCTCGAGTTCTCACCCCGGCCGAGTCATACTAAAGACTTATACAAATGGTACTAAAAGCTTGCCTCGCTAAGAGCTCAGTGTTAGGACTGGTTGGCCTGGTGTCAGGGTAATATGACTGTGGGGTACATCATGTTACCTCTCTGAGCACTTGATGTTACAGTTATAGATATCACTATCAATTACCACTCTGCAGACATTGACACACACACACATACACACATACGTATGCACACACACGTAAATGTATATCATTATACAATAATTCGGATGAATTCTTCAATCTCTGTTACATTAAACAGTCACCTAGTCATTTTTGCTATTAAATTTTGACAAATTTTATAATACTAAAATTTGCACCATATTCTATTGCCGGTTGAAATTTTACAGCACCAGACAGAGCGCCGGATATTACAAATGGATCATTCACTGAAGTGGCTAATTGTACGGAGAACATTACAAGCTGTCTGTATGTCTACTGGAAAGTAAGCATTTACGAACTAAAATGAAATCACTGAGAAATGCAGGACTTTGAAGAGTTCGACATACGTGCAGTCTTAAACACCCCCTCTCTCTCTCACACACACATACACACACACATACACCAGACTTTACTTCTAATTTGGTGGAAAAAACAAATTTTATATGGCTTCCTGATACGTCGAAGCTGTCAGGCTGAGGCGTATTCCAATGCAATATAAAACTCGTTCTATCCGCTGTCTAGAAACAGATCGCGAATGCAGATTTTATTAATACCCCTATTAAATGCTGTTAGATTTTTTTAGATATGCAAGAAACTCAGAAGAAATGTTTTGTTACAAAAGATCGTGTCAACATGCTGAAGAATAATGTCGCAGGGATGTCACTGAGCTAGTCCAAGTAATAGTCCAAGTAAAAAGTCCTAGTAAGATTCTGATATACGGAAATGTGGATTGAACATCGTATTAATTGCCACTTCAGATTGAATGGATATATAATAAAAATATGGCTGTTTATATTCAATAACATACTCTTTTATTAAAAAATGCCTTCTTTAGGTTAATAGATCCGATAGCCGACAGTTATTTGAATAAAGTAAACCAACTATAGTACTAAAATATTTGCCAGCCAATTGAGGCACAACTGTACTGCGTGTTTGGCTGTTTTCGAACACGTTTTCGCTGTATTGTCTGAAATACGTTGGGTCTTTCTAAACACAAACAAAAGATCCTAAGTTGCTTTAGCAAGTAAATTCCTAGATGTTGAGATGATCTTTGTTGTCATCTTGGCAATTCAAAAGCTGTAAAATAGTGTCAAGTAGAGATATTAGATGATTGTGATTCATTTTGAAGGCGTGGGTCAGTATCTCTGGAAGTTTATGCGTCATGCTTTGTCGCTTTATTGGGGGAGGTACCTAATGAGAGACTGTGCATTTGTTTGAACCACAGAAAGTTCCTCACTATGGATTGCAATACAATAATGTCTGCATACATAAAAACACGGGGAAGCAATGGGCGCAAGACGATTGCGTATTACTAGGCTGTCGCCGGCGTTACGACTCTTTGGTCTTAAACTATGTAACGGAAACGTGTGAAAACCAGCAACTGATGTAAAACACAATAACAAATTTATTTCATTGAATAAAATGTAAAACTTAAAAAAAGAACTTACTTTACTGTGAAATAAATCCCAAATAGTACTCAATGTTCTGTCGCAAGCCCAAATTTATGACATCCCTGTTGAATTCCAGTGGTATTGCAATACAATTTTAAATATATAATGATGCATGTAATCTTTGTTTAAGTTAACTGGAGGGCGGCAATGTGCTAAGAGTCTTTTGATATAATCCAAAATGTTCTGGTCTGAATTAACTTTAATTCCAAATTAACGTTTCATTCAAATAATACTTTAGACAACATTGCAATTCCAGAATATATTAATTTGAACAAATAAATGCATAAAACATTAAACATTGTCAACAAGTTAAGGAATTTCCGAGTGGAAACCATATCGTAGACTCAGCATAAAATATACATGTTTAACTAATTGATAATGATATTAATCCACATTTAATATTTAATATTAATCCACATTTATAATTTAATCCACATAAATACAGAAATTAGCTGTGCATTATGTTGTTAACAAAATAAATGTCACATGTCAGGTGCAACATGAATTTGGTTTTGGACATGGTCAATTACAAAACACACTTATGTAATATAAAATAATCACAATTTAAAAAGGAAACAAATATTGAAAATTAAATAAACATAACTTCAGGAAGTAAAGAAAGATTGCATTACGAATTCATCCTGCTTTTGCGACTAAGAAGATCGCTGGAGGTACACATTTAATAAGTGAAAAATTCAAACATTTTGCTTTTAAATTTGATTTAAACAACAAATCTGGAGGAAGAAAATAAAATGTTTAATAGAAATGATTCAAATGATGGTATAATGTTTAAGCCAGTGGGTGGTGATTTGGACCAAAAATGTTATAGGATATGAACGATAGCCCTAGAAAGAAACTACCTTTTTGGGGCAGCTTGTTAGATTACAGATAATCCAAATGATAAGATTCAACTGTTCACCTCTAACTGGAGATAACTGAATACTGATGGTCATCATCGCATACTAGGCTAAGTTAAGTACATGTGAAACGTAAATAGAAGAGACAAATACTTGATATGCGTGATACCTGGCGCAAAAACAATTATTTTTATTTTTTTTTTCTTAGAGCATTTGATTACAATTGGGTGCTATAGTTATATCTGAAACACAATATTTGCATTGTAACATCTGCTACATTTACCTCCTATCAGCTCTCTTATCGTAATATCATTGACATTTTGTTCATAATATCGAGGCTGAGAAGATATTATATAAGAATTATAATTGGAGTAGGACTTAAACTTTTCTTGACATTTTCAGCCGCTTCCTATTTGGGAATGGAATGCGCCGAACTTGATCTATGATATCAAGTTACATGACAGAAATTATAATGTCATAGAAACAAATGCTTTTGGTAACCAGTCTTGGGCTGAATTTGTGCTAAAGGGTGATATCAGAAAACCCTACAAGATTTCAATTTCATCATATAACGAAAACGGTTTCTCCAGGAACATGAATACAATCGTGGTACATGAAGGTAATTTTTTTTTCTTTGCTTTATAGATTCGCGTTTTAAAATTCTAAGTAGCAATAGTTTTGGAGATTCGATGGATCCAGTTAAATTCATTTCGTTAAAGGTAACATAATTAGTTTGGGGATTTCTATAGAAAACTTTCCCGAAGATTGTCATAAAGCTTTTAGCTTAATTTTCTAAAGATTATTTATATTTGTTTGATAGGAGACATTCATAAATTCGTTGAAAACGACGAAAAAACTATTCATCACTAAAGTAAAAATGATTAAATACCACATGTCTAATTGTTTGATATCAAGATACGTGTACGTATTTAATTTCATAGACAATTGTTTTCACCGTCAGTATGCACTATTGTTATGAACTCCTTACAAGAAATCAATAACTCACCTATTCACCCTATCAAATTATAAATTTTAAATTTCATTTTTCGTGATGTGTTTTTATTCCAGGTATTGTCCCTCCGGACAGAGTTATCGTCGAGCGAAAAATTTCGAATCAAGGAAGTAAATATTTGGTAACATGGTTTGCCAGATTTTCTCAAACCCAAGCCATCTCCAGGGTTACATATTTTTGGGCTCCATGTTGCTATTTGTGTCAAAAAATATGCCCTCCTGCCGATGTGGTATGTAATATATCTATACTTGATATGTACGTTATATCACAAAAGATGATTAAACTAAAATTATATATTAATACAGAGTAGACATTTAAAAAATGGGAAGCTTTCTTTGCTTAAAATATTTTCTTTCTGGGCGCTGCAATTAATCTTTATGAAATTTTTATAGTAATTTGTTTAGTAAGCATGAACAGAAAGACTCTGAAATAATAGTTGTTTTTTTTAGAAAAGAAACAAAAATCAGAACAGTATCCAGGATTAATAATAAATGAACTGTAATGAATATTGCATTTCACATCTTACTGAATATCATATAGTATATTCGCAACGAAATATGATTTGACTGGAACCAGATTCTACTTTTCCACAACACATATTGCGGCAAGATCAATAAAGATTTGCTACATTTATCAACTTAAATATCTTCACCGTGCAAATTAAATAGATTTATTTTGTTAACAACAGGAGGATATTCATTGGGAAGATGTAGACACCTATAATGACAGAATGTGGAGTGATGTTGACACTCAGACTGGTAGCAAGTGGATAAATCTGACTAATACAGAAAAAAATTATTGGCAGTTTGGAGTTTCCATAGAAATGATGAACGGTGTAAAGACTGCCGTATTATGGTCAGATTGCATGTTTCCGCATGATGGTCATTGTAAGTTAGAATAAAGATAATATATTTGTAGCTATTAATTAACTTACTCAAAGCAGAGAACATGCCTAAATAGAACTCATTCTTGAAACAGAAATTGCTTTAACGGTCAATGTCAAACAAACAACCATTGAATGTAGCCGATTTCTAGTTATCTCATTTGAAAATTAATTGAAATTACATGCCATCCAGGAAATGTTTGCACACAGAAGTTTGCGGTTTTTAAGCCTATGCAAATAAAATGAATTGCCTTGCACGGAATATATGTTAATTTATGTGAAAAATCATCGATTTTATTTTATGAAAAAGTACATTTTTAGTTGACAGGAACTAGACTGGTTTTTCAGATATTTTTTTTACACAACTGCATTGTTGAACAGCAATTCTTAGGATCAGTCTATTCGATTTCTCTGTTGCTTCGGCTTCTTTTTCTACAACGTTGTACTCTGTCATGACTTTATCATTAAACAAATATTTAGATTTACGTTTGAATCTCTTCGCAAATATACACTATCAGAAATATTTAGCGAAATATTTACAGCATCTATGCCACTGTGTGAAGAAAATTGTTTGACATGTTTTTAATCCAATATTTAGTATGATATTTGTTGCAGATGATGTCATATATACTGCCGAAGCATTGACGCTGTCGATAATATCATATTGTCAAAGCACTTACGCTGTGTATTTCACCATACCGTTGAAGTATTGACGCTGTAGATGACACCATACTGTCGAAGCATAATGTCTTTTCTTAGAGATATACAGCGTTTGTTTGTGCATTTTAGTAAATTTGACAGAACAGAATTAAGAATAAATGTTAATCTAAGATATCTTTGCCCTCTGTAACAACTTTCCAATACCGTACAAGTTCATTCGATTGTTTTTAGCATGGGCACTACATTGGATATATTAAACTGAAGCTTTAATATTGAATCGGCTGGAAGTTTAGGCCAGTTTCAAGTGTACGTTCTCAACAATTTTTGAATGCAAAAAATAAACACACATCTGACTATTTCGTATTGTTGTGCCCATTCAAAACTGATGTTTGACTGCACATGAAATTTGAGTTACTCAACGATCATGGAGGGCAAATTAAAATTAATAAACAAGTTACCTTTATTTTCTTCTTATTATATTTTCAACTTGTTAAATTTCAAAATACTGTGCAAGTTTTAAAGGACGCATATTATAGTATCTATTCTTTGGTTCAGTCATCTATTTTTCGTTTCCTCGACGAAAAATTCTTCCGTCACTCCACAGTCTATACACTATGCCCTTGGAATATCCCATCTAGCCAATCATACTGGGTCACAAAGGCAAACTACCAAAAACCGAAATCTCAGACTTCCAGTCTCTATCTTGACCTGTGTTGCAGTTGTTTCGTAACACTTCTTAGACATCAAGGCAAGCAGCTGTACAGGAAATGGATTAAATAATTTCATTATTCTCGTCACAAAGAGTAAGAATGAGGATGGGATGAGGGTGGGGAACCCGCTTTAAAACAGCGGGCTTTTGTTAAGTGCAAATTAGGTTGACAATGCAACGTAATGTTCTATTCGTCCTATTCACTTCAAATATATATTGGAATTATCATTTTCACATCACCTATAGACATCTACCACTGACACAGAAGGTGCTGTCTTATTGTGTGTGTTTTTCAGATAATGATGTCCCGCAAATGAATGTCCAAACAATGGGTCTAAATGACACTGTTGTTGAGATATCAGTCAGTTTCTGCAATTCAAAGATGAGACCATTTGTATATCAAGTTTTCCTCAGGAAAACTATGCTATCAGAGAATGACACCAACAAAACAAGTAAGTTTGCGTTGCCAATATTCATTTGGAAAAATAGCAAACACACTATTTTATTTCTTTACTTTCTAATTTATATATTTTCGTCATATTTCTTTACCTAAGATGACTCAAGAAAGGTTTTGCACGTATTACAATATATCCGACGTGAATCGTGTAAGTCTTGCCAGTACATATATATGAATATGTGTTCATTACATCAAAACACCATATGCACAGAATGACACTGCATATATATATATATATATATATATATATATATATATATATATATATATATATATATATATATATATATATATATATGTGTGTGTGTGTGTGTGTGTGTTGATGGGTTTATTAGTATTCTTTAAGAACCAATTATCGACAATTTCCGATGTCTAGGTAAAAAATGTCAAAGTAAAATGTCATAAATATAATTTTAAAATGAATATATAGAACTCAAATGCAGATGATGTCATGTCTTTCTTTAGTATATCATGCCCATAAATGTGTGTAATGCAAAAATTATTCATTATGTCTGGATCTCCTATTTTTTCAGCTGAAGTAAGAAATTTTACCGCGACACCTTGGTTAGAGAGATTCTTACTGGATGGCCTTGAAGCAAACACAGAATACTCAATTTCCATTGCAATACTAGGAAGGTTCTTCAGAAGTAAACGGAGCAAAGAATACCAAGTAAAAACAGGTAGAAAGCAAAGGGATTTCATCTACCAACAACATGTAGATATCCTTTATTTTAAAAACAAATTTTTAAAACGAAAAGATTTACTTTCATAACTATTGCTAAAAGTTTATTCTACATGTTTAATAATCTCTTCTTTGGATGAAATGTTAGATGCTTCACCATGTGTTGTGAGTTTTGAAAACTTTGTATGAAAATAAAGAAAAAATTATCGATTATTAAACACACGAAATAAAATATGTCAACAGAAACAGTAGATGGGTATCAGTACTTCACTTGCATTTCAAATGAAACGAGATTTAGAAACTATGTTACAAACCTAGTTAGTTAAGCTAAGAAACTAACATTTTATTGAAGAGCAAAATTCCAACTTTCGATTAATTAATAGATTGTCAATTAAAACTTTTTGATCAAACGATATTATCAATACTTTTCATAAGTGCAAATTATTGGCTTTATAAATCATGCCATAATGCACCTGATTTCACACCAATTTAGTTGCATCTTGTATTAAATTTAAAGAAGGCATATTACCTTAATATGCCGTATGTAGAACTTGTATGCCTATTATTTACTATACGATAGGGGGCAAATTAATAGTATCATTGGTTATAATGTGTTCTGTGTTGCATCACGGACATGAAATATTATTTATAGTAGCTGTTAAACTTCACATGTTAGTTTTTTTTTTGTAGCAGCTAAATTAGTAAAAGGTCGCCGTCCTAAAATTATTGTAAAATTTCAGAGCATCTGTTTATCAATGTAGAAATACAATCGTTATTAAAATTGGCAGAGAATGTGGAACAATTCCTTTATTTGATATAAGGAAATATTTTACTAGTGAAGTGGAAAACTTTTGTAGCATGAAGCGACCTTACCAGATTTAATTTGTATTTAAGAAATCGTAGTTCTAAAAACATTGATTAAAACTTGTATGGAATGAATCTGTTCTTACATAAACTATTTATACAGAAAATTTTATAAGCTTGCATCTTAATAACCTTTTGAACCTGCATCTTTTACACCGTAAAAATCTGTTTCTTACTTCTAACCTTCATGCACACGTGGACAGTTTGTAAACATATATTTAATTTACTTCTGTGTTAACTGATTATTGGCCTGAAATATACCGCATTGATTTTACTGAAATGTCAATTGACTATTGACCTAAAAGATGATGCACTGTTTTTACTTAAATGTCAATTGACTATTGACCTGAAAGATGCTGCACTGTTGGTACTTAAATGTCGATTGACTATTGGCCTAAAAGATACCGCACTGTTGTTACTTATATGTCAATTGACCTTTGGCATGATAGACACCTCACTGTTGTTACTTAGATGTCAATTGACTAATGGCCTTAATGTTACCATTCTGTTTTTACTTATAGGTCAATTGACTATTTTTTTATAATGTATGTTTTGCATTTGCTTTGCTTCCTAGAACCATGATGACTAAAAAAAATAAAGAGAAGTAAATAAAATTTATTTTAACGATATAGATAATATGAAGCAAGGTAAAATTTGAAAGAGTAAAACACTTATAATTTTCATTTTTGACCAAATATATTTCATACTTAAATGATTTTTGTGGTAACGGCCTGCGCGAGGTCCCTGGATTTACGCGCGTTGCTCACTGTGGGCACGGCATTTGGAAATAAACTTTTTAACAGGTTTTTGTATGATATTGAACTTTCTTTATTGGCTTTAAAATTGCTTTCTCTCTAGATATATTTTTTAAAATTACTAACACACGAGACACTTTTAAGAGCGGGGCCTTATCTGTCCTACGGCCGATGTCCGGCCCTGGATTTGTGTATAAAATGATTAGCATTACGCAAGATTAAAAAGATTAAAAAGTCTAAACTGTCTCACTAACTTGTATAATTAAAGACAATGGTTTGATTACTGTTAGATACTTTTTTAAGGTGGAGACTGATAGGTTTTTGCATTAATTTACCACTTTGAATGTTCCTAATGTTTGAACTGCTTTCATCTTTTGCAGGAGGGATGATGGCACATACACACACTGGTAAGTATACATCACTCAACACTATTGATACTAGGCTGTGATTTGGTGCTTCTGTAACAATACAGAATCGAATTTCGAGAATTTTAATATTTAATATTCGTTTTAGAAGTCAACGCTAGGCCTATATGCAGGCGTGGAGACACGAATGGAAAGGGATTAGAATCAAACCTCTTAATCGTACGTTTCATCTTCATACAATTACCATTTTCATAGATTGTCGTACAGCATGACTACAGCACCATCTCCAATCGCCAAGAAAGGTTAAAATACAATATTTTTGTAACAAGGATTTACATTCATTATAAGGTATGCAATAGTTGTCGCATAGAACCTACCTGAAATGTTCGTTGTTGAAGATTCCATATTGTGGTTTTGCTAGCTGCAGAAAAATATATTAGTTGCATCATGTGCTAACGTTTCCCTTTACTTGTTCAAAGTCAGTTATAAGTAACGATGTGGAAATTTGTTTTGTGCGACAACCGTCGCTGACCTTTAATTGTGGCAGCATTATGGTGCTTTTAACATATATATATATATCCAATGAAGGGAATATGAAACAAAACTACGTTTATCAGTTTGAAAACATCCACACTGTGAAGGAACATTCTTTGCATGCATACCTTTCATACCAGGTAGACATGTTTAGTCTATTATCGTGGCCTGCATGAATTCCTTTGGTACTATGCAGACACGTGTACTTTTATCATTGTGCTTTGCATGAGTGCCTTTAGCCCTATGCAGACATTTGTACTTTTATTATTGTGCTGTACATGAATGCCTTTAGTACCATGCATACATGTGTACTTCTATCATTGTGCTCTGCATGAATGCCTTTGTGTACCATGCAGACATATGTACTTTTATTATTGTGCTCTACATGAATGCCTTTAGTACTATGCAGACATATGTACTTCGATTATTGTGTTTTGCATGAATGCCTTTAGTACTATGCAGACAAATGTACTTATATCACTGCACTTTGCATGAATGCCTTTGGTACCATGCAGACATGTGTACTTCTTTTATAAAGCTCTGCATGAATGCCTTTGTGTACCATGCAGACATGTGTACTTTTATTATTGTGCTCTGCATGAATGCCTTTAGTACTATGTAGACATATGTACTTATATCACTGTGATTTGCATGCATGCCTTTGGTAACATGCCGACATGTGTACATCTATTTTTGTGCTCTGAATGAATGCCTTTAGTACTATGTAGACATATGTACTTATATCACTGTGATTTGCATGCATGCCTTTGGTAACATGCAGACATGTGTACATCTATTTTTGTGCTCTGAATGAATGCCTTTGTGTACCATCCAGACATATGTACTTTTATTATTGTGCTGTGCATGAATGCATTTAGCACTATGCAGATATTGTACTTTTATTTTTGTGCTGTGCATGAATGCCTTTAGTACTATGCAGACATATGTACTTATATCACTGCGCTTTGCATGAATGTATTTGGCACCATGCAGACATGTGAATTTCTAATATTGTGCTTTGCACGAATGACTTTGTGTACCATGCACACATATATCCTTCTATTAATGTGCTCTGCACAAATGCCTTTATACCATGCATATATGCGTACTTCTATTATTGTGCTCTGCATGAATGGCATTAAAACATGCTTACATGTGTACTGTTATTATTGTGCTTTGCATGAATGCATTTAGTACCATGCATACATGTGTACTTCTATTATTGTGCTTTGCATAAATGCCTTTAGTACCATGCATTCATGTGTGCTTCTATTTTTGTACTCTGTATAAATACTATTATAACATGCATACATGTGTATTTCTATTACTGTTGCTCTGCATAAATGCCATTATACCATGCATACATGTGTATTTTTATTATTGTGATCTGCATTAATGATTTTAAAACCATGCATACATTTGTACTTCTATTATTGTGCTCTGCATGAATGCCTTTAGTACCATGCATACATATGTACTTCTATTATTATGCTTGGCATGAATCCCTTTAGTACTATGCAGACATTTGCCCTTCTTGTATTGAGCTCAGCATGAAGACCTTTTAGTACCATGCAGACATATGTACGTCTATCATTGCGCTTTGCATGAATGCCTTTTGTACCATTCAGTCAAGTGTATTTCTATTATTGTGCTTTTCATGAATGCCTTTTGTACCATTCAGTCAAGTGTATTTCTATTATTGTACTTTGCATGAATGCCTTTAGTACCATGCATGCATTTGTACATCTATTATTGTACAATGCATGAATGCATTTAGTACCATGTATACATGTGTACTTCTATTATTGTGCTTTGTATGAATGCCTTTAGTACCATGCATACATATGTACTTCTATTATTATGCTTTGCATGAATCCCTTTAGTACTATGCAGACATTTGCCCTTCTCGTATTGAGCTCAGCATGAAGATATTTTAGTACCATGCAGACATATGTACGTCTATCATTGCGCTTTGCATGAATGCCTTTTGTACCATTCAGTCAAGTGTATTTCTATTATTGTGCTTTGCATGAATGCCTTTAGTACCATGCATGCATTTGTACTTCTATTATTTTACAATGCATGAATGCATTTAGTACCATGTATACATGTGTACTTCTATTATTGTGCTTTGTATGAATGCATTTAGTACCATGCATATATGTGTACTTCTATTATTTTGCTTTGCATGAATGCCTTTAGTACCATGCATACGTGTGTACTTCTATTATTGTGTTCTGCACGAATGCCTTTAGTACCAATCATACATATGTACTTCTATTATTGTGCTCTGCATGAATGCCATTATACCATGCATACATTTGTATTTCTATTATTGTGCTTTGCATGAATGCCTTTACACTGCATGCATGTGTACTTCTATTATTGTGCTGTGCATGAATGCCTTTAGTACCATGCATACATGTGTACTTCTATTATTGTGCTGTGCATGAATGCCTTAAATAACACGCAGACATTTGTATCTCTATTATTGTGCTCTGCATGAATGCATTTAGTACCATGCATACATGTGTACTTTTATTAATGTGCTTTGCATGAATGCCTTTAGTACCATGCATACATGTATACTCTATTATTGTGCTCAGCATGAATGCCTTTAGTACCATGCATGCATGTGTACTTCTATGGTCGTGATATTTGAATCACTTTATTCCTGTAAAGCTTACATAATGTTTGTACATGGTAATTGATCTTCGAGTTTAGTGCGAATATTTAGAGGGAAAGACAGCAGATCGGTACTTCCTTGAGGTGAAATTGATTTCTATATAATTGAGACACGCATCTTTGTTTATGAATGAAAATTTACTTGAGATGAAATTGTTTTCTATGTACCAGAGACACACGTCGTTGTCTATGGAGGTTAATACGTACAAAAGAAATGGTCAGATAATTATAGCAATTAAAACTAAATATAAGTTCGACCAAATTTTGTATGCTGGTTTTTCAGGACAACAACTGTAACATGGTTAATCTTCATTGATTTGGTTCAGATTTTCAAACAGCACTATGACACATACAAAGGGCGGCAACTGGTTTTCGGGGCAACTGATGCAGACCATTGGAAAGAATATCGAACTTCTTGAGAATGTATATAGTATTACCATGTCTGCGAGAATCGATTTGTTATTTTAGCATTGTTTAATCTATACAAGTAGAATAGTGTCTTTGTACTAGTATTTGTATTTTAAATACATATGCTCTGCATGATCACTGATTTTATTTACTAAATAGATACGATCGGTAGGACGATAAAGTTATACCTGCCATGTTACTGTTGTGTAAACGATATTTCAGGTGTGCATTCTAGAAGGGCGAATAGGTACAAGCAAGCTTGTGTCAACAGATACACTTCTATATAGCTAGTTTCAAAGGTATTGATCCGCACTGAATATTCAGATGTACAAAATTAATAAATTTGTTTACTTCAACTATTTATTTTCGTTGTTACACAAGTTCAAGAGACATATATGGGCGTACATGCTTAAGAGGCATACAACTTCTATCAAGATATAACAAGAAAACGCTTGTATTTGATTTATAACAGAATCAATATTCTTTTTTGCAGATCTAAATTTGGATCCAAAATATGCCATCATCGTAGGAATTACTGTGTCGATAATCATCATCATATTCGGTTTTCTTTTCCTGTAAGTCCAATATCTATCTGTCTGTCTGTCTATCTGTCTGTCTGTCTGTCTGTCTATCTATCTATCTATCTATCTATCTATCTATCTATCTATCTATCTATTTATCTATCTATCTATCTGTCTGTCTGTCTGTCTGTCTATCTGTCTGTCTGTCTGTCTGTCTATCTATCTATCTATCTATCTATCTATCTATCTATCTATCTATCTATCTATCTATCTATCTATCTATCCATCCATCCTTGTAGAAGTTGAGTATTGATCTATTTACCTCATGTTCAATTATCTGCATGGTCACTACTTTTTGTTATTTATACTTTCGAAGCTATATGAATAAGACGGGTAATCGGTGAAAAATATGTAGACACATCCAACTCTATGTTGAAGTGATTATATTTCAGTACCTGAAACCTCATTAAATATAAAAATTAAACAGTCCTGGATTTCATTAACAGAACTTAACTCCATATTTAAACTAAAGTCTAAAATCCAGTAATTTGATCGGTTAAAATTTAAGTCTGACTTAATATTGACCAATCAAATGTTTTAATCCAAGATTGTACTTTATTTACAGCTTTTGTGAATTTGGATCCGTTTCAGAATGCATATGCACAGAACATGCAAAGAAAAATGCCGCGGGCCACTAATTGACGTTCCAAGCACGGAATGGCTAAAAGTGCCTAACATGATCGAGGTTTCTGATGTTAAAGTAAAATCAAGAGACGTCGAAGATGATAACGTGGATCACAACTGCATGGAACTAACGGCAATGATAAGTGACACCAATAGAGAGGAGAGAGGATTAAACATAGGTAAAGTGTGTGAGGATGGTCAATGTAGTCACGTTGTTGTAGACAGTGTTGATGAGATTCTGCTCGGTCAATCGGCCGTTAATCAAAATGAATGTTGCAGTGATCAGAAACTGGACCTATCAAAGGTACGAAAAATTGGAGAGGTCTCAAGGAGCGTTACAAACTTGTATCAATCATATTTTCCATGCAAAGACTTGAAAGCTGGAGAAAGGGGCTCGTCATGTCATATTTCCAATTATATTGAACCTTGGAGACATCTTAATCTAAATAGAAATAAGGAACACAAAGTACATTTATATGTGTCTTCAGCAAGTTTGATAAGTCGTCAGTTGATGGACGTCTCAATAGATAATCGAGCAACAGACTTGGTAAAGGATGAAATGTCAGAATGCTCTGAAATTAAATGTGATGTGAAAACAAATCACTACGTTCATAATTATGATTATGAGAAGGACAACGAGGACTTTGCAACACAAATACGCAGAACCTCCAATGAGAACATCAAAATGAAGGAATCGGTATCCGACGACCTTGAAAAAGTAAATGAGATGCATCACAGCGAGATAAAAAACGATAAAGAAGCGTATATCCCAATTACTGATATATGTGATACAGAAAAGAACGTCACAGCCATTGATAAATGTGGCACTCCTTCTATCGATTCATATATGCTCACATTGCCAAGTGAAACTTCATTTGTAAGTTCTTCCAATGTTGGGCAAGAAAATCATAAAAACTCGAACATTAGAGACTTTCAAGATGAGGTTGAAAACATAACGAATGCACTTCAAGAATGATTTTCGATATTCTTTATCATTCAGCAACAGAATTCCACTCCATGCAAATAATCGTAACATTTGTAAGTATCCGCAATTTACCGTTGTTCAGGTCCTAACCTAGCCTCGGTCAGTTTATTAGCTGGGTGAGTATAAAGATTGTTTTGATGCAAGTTGTCATCTTATGATAAAGCATTAATTGCTAATAAGATAATATGTGAGATTTCATTGACAGGTGTGTTTGTAATTATAGGCACTTGCCATCAACGATTTGCATTCAAAGTATGATTGATCAATCGAAAATGTAACAACCACACGTTGTTTATGTGATGATTAATAGGAGAACTATAAATACTACTTGACAAACAATTAAATGGATAAATGTAAGTGTTCTTAATCTCAGAACGAGCTTGTCAAATATTTTCATACCTGTCGGTGATTTCAAAGTGACTAGATAATAATTGTGAAGTAGACACAAAATCTATGAATAAAACAATCTTTCAGTTGCGAGTTTAAATTAATCACTACAAAGAATCTAGCTTCCACCATTCTTGATGTTGTTGATGAAATGAGTTGCTATCTTATTTAGCCAAGAAAATGAAACTTGACGAAGTCTATATCTCTAACGATCCCGTTTGACAGAGGGAAAAACCCAGCATGATGCTGTTAATAGTGTAAGAAAGTTTCAGTCATCATCGTGGAGTAATGAAAAACCATGGCTAGACTCAACCAATGAATTAATGTTCTGCAGCCACTGCAGAAAATATCCCAACACTGCACAAGGCAAAGACAAGATAGGAAATAAATTTCCATACGGACTGACAAATTAAAGGAAAATAGACATGTGAGTGTATAAAACATACTCAAGAAGAATATAACAGTGAAATCATTAACAATTTTGTGGATAATTCAGTGATGGACTTATTTTTTTTACCTTGTTTTCCTTCGTATAATTATAATCTGCATGATCGTTTGGACTTTACTTGGAAAGATAATGAATAATGCCATGTATGAATATACATTTAAAAGTTCATTAATGAAGCTCTTATTTGTGTTTAATCTCTCTCTCTCTCTCTCTCTCTCTCTCTCTCTCTCTCTCTCTCTCTCTCTCTCTCTCTCTCTCTCTCTCTCTCCACCTAACCAATTTTGTAATTTTGGGATCAATTTTTCCAAGTGTAAGTTCAATTTTCCATTTCGTTTATCCAGGGAAAGCTGCGTTTTAGAAAATTTGTAAATCTGTTACGCATGCACGTGTGAGATCGTAGGTACATGCACACGTATGAATGCATATAAGTTTATTTGTCTACTTACTTCACCATCCCTATATTTTCACTTGCCACATGTTGCCTTTTCCATGCATGCACAAGTGTTACGACATTGCGATCAATTTTATAAGTTTAATTTCAGTGCATGTTCAGTTTATTGTGTGCACTTATCAAAGATCAGAGAAGGAAATGTTTTGGCACGTAACATTGTTTCGAGCCTCATTGCTTTATATTTATGATTTGGCTGTAAAATAAATTCAAATTAAATCAACGGATCTTAATATATGTTTTCATAAGCATTGTCACAAAATTAATGCACGAAAATAACAGCCAAAAACATCTACTAATTTGAGCAGGAAAACAATATCTAAATCTCAAACTTCATGAGTTTGCCAGAGTAGTAGAAAAATACTTGAAACCCTCGGGATCAAATTTTCACCCTTCCGCTACAGCTGAGTATTATCTTTCTATATATAAAAAAATGCCAGCGCAAATCATTTTAAAGACTTGAAATATTTCTTTCTGCAAGACAGTAATTGTTTGACAGATGAATCCGTGTGATATCTTTCTTCTTATATCATCAATTGCTAGCACAGAACACATATGCCAAATACTTACACAAAGGAGATTATAAATGTGCTATTTCAGCATGAATTTTAGCTTGTTTGATTACAACTGTTGTCACAATCAGGTGAAATGAGTCTATCATGTACGAATATTGAGGGGAACTATCGTCATGAATAATTCCACCAGTACAGCTTAGCTCATTAAAAATAGATTCAGAGAAGAGGCTAGATGAAACTGTACAATGGGACATTAAGAGACGGGATAATGGCCATTATTAATGTTACGTTTTAAATGATATTGTAGGAGGTATCATACATTTTATTTGTTCTTAAACACCAACTCTGGCAACACCAATGGTTTTAATAGAAAAACATATTATAAATTAAGAAATTAAGAATATCTGAATATCTACGTGGCAATATATAATGTTTTCACCTCACAAGTGAAATAATGCCTTATATATATATATATATATATATATATATATATATATATATATATATATATATATATATATATATATATATATATATATATATGATAATACAGGTAAATTTTCTTTTTATTATGTATTTACATGTATTTAAATTTAGAGATTTAGAGATGTTAATTTCGTTAACACGTTTGTTACTCAGACTGATACATTGAACACTGTGAACAATATTGTGGGTGGGGTACTATAGCAAAATTGCTGAAAGGCCCAACGGGCTTCGTAGCGTGACATCATTAAACAACGGATTGGAATGATTGTGAATTTACTTGTATGTATTTTAGCTGTTGTTTTGTTTATTTCTGCATTCAGCTGTGAAGTTTGGGGTAATGGCAGATATAGAATCATTTTATGTATTAGACAATAAAAACAAAGTTATTACTTGAAGATTACACTTTTGCTGCTTGAGATTCATTTTTGCATACATTCAGAAGCTGGTTTTTAATTTGATTACATAAATGTATACTAGGGATCACAGTTTTCACACATTTTAAGTTCTATTTATTCTGATAGAGATGGTGGAGGATGCCTGAGATGTGGACAAGAAAAAAATTAAAATAGGTCTAAATATGGAAATGCATATTTGAAGAAAATATATAAGGGCAGATAAATTTCATAATTGGAAACATAAAGTAGTTCTGAAAGAAATATAACTTCATAAATGGAAAAAGAAAGTAGTTCTGAAAGAAACATCGCCATAATGGCCATAAGTGGTTTCTCCAATGTGGCGATATCATTTTTCTCTAACTCGTGTATTTCAGTATCTCATTATAAAATATATAATAAAATGAGTCACTAATTGGGAAGAAACCGTCCTTTTAAAAAGAGTATTTATCTGCATCTGCATGCATAAAAATACATTCTAAATAGGAAATTAACGGCTAAGTGTTTTTCTTTTCCTTTTTGTTAGAATCACTATGTATTTATCCTATGTTTATATACAAACGCAAATGCACAAAGAAAGCGTTTGACGTTTAGTATATAATTTTCATAAACTAACAAAACAAAGTACGGTGAGATAGAAATTTCGTGAACACAGCTCTCCACAAATATTTTAAATACTCGTAGACTTTGTTGGATTAACTCATTAAATCCATATGCGATGCTTAAAATGCGTCTTGAAAATGAGCTGTCAAGACCGCGTCCCACCCAGCGAGATCCTTCAGCGTGCAAATATCCCCAGCATGTACTCCCTGCTGAGCAAAGGCTGTCTACGATGGCTGCGACACGGCTGATCCATGGAGGCTGGAAGGATGCCAAAGGACATCATATATGGATAGCTGTCCACTGGCACCAGAAGAGTCTGTCGCTCCTCACTCCGTTTCAAGGACGTATGCAAGAGCGGCATGAAGGCATGCGACATTTCACCCGATTGCTGGGAAGTGCAGGCCGAGAAGGCCAACAGAGAAACGTGAGAGAAAAAAGAGTGCGGCAGAAACCCAGCAACTCAAACTTCCCAGTACGTCTGCACCAACTGCAATTGAGACTATCACTCGCGCATCGGCCTGCACGGCCACAGCAGACGATGACAAAACACCAAAGACAGTCAGCACTCCAATGGCGCTACACGCATGGTCTCCCGAGACTGAGCCGTCAATGATGTATTTTGATTGCAGTCTGTATCAACATATACTTTCACAAAAACATTAGTGAAATAGGCACACATCATGCGTAACTTTTATAGTTCAGTGGGATTACATACATGTGTAATTTAAGATAGCACGATGACGTGTTGAATATATATAAAAAATTAACATGACTGTTGATTTTGTTAGGTGTTACGACCCTGTAGTTGAATTATGTGCGTTAAGGAATAAATTCTGTATAAATCTTTTATTTCATTTTTATTTTAATTTTACATCATCAAATGTAGTTATTATTATTATCATTATGATGTTGGCATGGGTCTAATATTTTGTTAGAAACGTCGTGTTTACTTAAATCGCAAACGTGATTCATGTGAACACCAGCTGTGTATGATAGTAAATTCGTTGCAAGTAAACATTCAGGAGTTGTTATGAAAATGGTTGGCTGATACTTGGTCAGGCTTTCCTCATGTCCAGAGTCTTTGCAAAATTACACGTGTACTCCGTGCGCGCGTACTTGAAACAACGTATTAACTTGTTTTATATGCTTGGTTATTTTGTAATAAAAAGTTCAGTCAGATTCGTAGCCGATTTCAACATCTTAAGAGTCACATAGCTTCTATTACCTTAAAAAGGTATTTTTGTGCTAGAAGTTGTCTGTTCGTGTGTCTACGTATAACGTGTTTTGTTAGTGGTGATAATTGTACTTCGTTTACTTTAAAAATAATTATTTTCCCTGTAGAGCAACACTACTAGTTTGGGCAAAGACATTTTCTGAAATTCTTCTAAATGGAACGGAACAATACAAACTGTGCTTCACTGTGAAAATTCAGGGATTTTTGTGTTAGCCTTCGTCTGACATCATCCGCCATCTTGGACCGAAACTGAAATTCAGACTGTGTCAATTTAGAACTGTTCACCTGACTCGTGTGTATCTTTAGAACAAACAATTTGGATCTCTTTTGTAAATCGTAAGTCTTGTTACATATATTTCCATTTTCTCCATGTTTTCTAGGAAAATAAATTGTTTCTGTTAAAATTTACAAAGCTTGTAAAAAAATGTGTTACTTTGAATGAGCCGATACGTAACAGTGGACAAATAATGATGTAAACAGTAAATTTTAAAATGTTTCCCCATTCTGCGGAGACTGTGAACAGACCATTTGCTTGAAATGTCAGTTCGCAAAATGGTTCCTACAAAGGCCGAAAATACAAGGTCAATAGCGCCAATCCGTAGCCTCTAACCAACCGAGAATTCTCTAATTGGATTAGCTCATTTTATTACTTTATTTTTGACGCTTGTTTTCATTTTCGTTTACTTACAGGGAATCTTATTTGACGTCACCCTCTCTGCTGCTGTAATTAAATAATTATTATTTTTCAATAATCGAATCTCACACCACTAGATTAGCTCGAATGCGACTAGAGTAAATTAAAATATATATACCTGTTCGTGATATTGTCAAGCAAAAATTACATGACCGTCAACAAAAAAAAAATGAATAATTTGCCGAAGAAACAGAACAGTTATTTAAACCGTTTACAGAGGCTACCAAAGGTCTTCTTAGAGCAAACTGCTAAAATAAACTGGAAAAATAGCAGAGAGAAATAGAAAAACAAAAAGGATTATAAGAGAACTTCCAAGTGAAATAGCTGCTGTTCAAGCGATGCGAGAAAAATATCTAAAGATACTGACCAAGCTCGGGCTGAAATAGGTGAAATAAAGGATCATACACTAGAAGCAGAACTAAGACCAAAACAATTTAGAGTCAGAACTGAAGTGAATGATAAATTTACCGAAAGAAATAACTCCTTCATAAAAAAATATTGACGCGGTAAGATTACATGCGCTTGCGGTGCACAGCTTTGATCAGAGAAAAAAATTCTAAAACTCGAATACTCCGATGATAATGTAAGTCGTGGAACCTGGTACAAATGAATATTTTGCATACACTACGGAGTTCATCAGGCCCGGAATGATAATACAGAATATATTGCATTTGATGATGGAATAAACGATTATTGCAAACAGTTACAACAACAACAACAATAACAACAACAACTACTCCAAACAACAGGTGAGAAAAAAGAATGGCAGGATTCAAGTTTAGACATTGGCGCCACTGAAAGACGTATTGTTATAGGTACAAGGGAGGGTGGTCTTATTACCTCATACCCCAATAACACACTTGCTGATGTTGAACGATTAGAAATTTTGATTGGTGGAAAACGAGCTAGTAATAATTCCCAAGAAATCTTAATGAAACAGCTGTTATTTGTCAGAGATTATTTACAGGTTGTAATCATGGATATTTATGTGTATCGATCCCTCATCGATGAAATCGGCGATGAATACCACATCCATTCAGAGTATATGGTGTAGCTTAATTAAATCATTATATCAATAATGGAATTTCATACAACTAAACTAGTTTGACAGCTACTAGAGGCATTTGAAAAAAAATATCTTCCAGTCCGTGATTCTGTCAAACAAAAATTACATGCGCGTCAGGACTCTCGGATGGAACTTACAGAAGCTGCAGGACAATTATTTAAACCGGTTATGCAGGCCACAAAAGATCTTATTGCCGCGTTGGAGCAAACCGCTAAAGCAACCGAAAAAATAGCAGAAAGGACTAAAGAAAGCAAAAGAGATTCTACGAGAACTTCCAGCTGAAAAACTGCGGCTCAGCCACAATTAAAAGAATAAATGCAAGTACTTAAGCGTGTTGACAAAGTTCGTAAGGAGGTCGATGATGTAATGGATCTTGTTGCGCAGAAACCAAAACCACCAGTTCAATTTACCGAGGATGGTCGTAGGATACTTCGAGGAAAAACTGGCGGTTGACGCAGTAGGATATCGACATCGTGATAGATTAGTAGATCTAAACACCGCCAGTATTTCAGAAAAAAACCTGGATTCCTTTTGAATTTGGAAAGTTATGTAGTATGTCTAGAATAACTGATAAATATAAGGATGAATTTGATAAGTTTGAGAAACAAGTCGAAGAATTTAAAAGTGGGCCATTACCAGGAAAAATATTATCGAAAGAAAATTCGCCATTCGGCTCACCTCATATTGCGGAAGAAGAAACAACTGGATTTAGTTTTGGTACGGATACCAGAGGAAGTGATATTATTACTCCATTTCCCAGCAATGTACTTGCCGACGTGGACAGACGAGAAATTTTGACTGGTGGAAAACAAGCTGGTAATAATTCCCCAGAAATCATTAATGAAGCAGCTGATATATTTGTCAGAGATTATTTACATGAGGTATCATGGATATTAATGTTTATCGATTCATCATTAATGAAATCGTCAATATTACCATAGTGATTAAGGGTATGCAATTCGATTAATCACAAGAAAATATGATGATCATGCATGATGCTCACAGTTGACCGATCATAGTCAGGGTGATAATTTCGCGATCACTTACATATAAGACGTACTACGGTGTTGAACTCGGTGATATTGTTCAGAGTGTATTCAGAAAGTTAGCCCCAAAAGCAATGCCGATTACAAAGTAGCTGGAAATGAAAGCTATCGACGTTGTTTGTGAATAAGGTATAGGTGCCGTTGATGTTGCTAGCAAAGCATTCTCAGCAATCAAGGACAGTCTAGCACGATTAATACGACAAAAACTTCAATCAATACAATTGCCTATCACAGAAGGCGTGATTGCAAATGTTAGTAAAATAATAAATCAAGGTGCAAATAAAAAATAGCGATTACGGAATGGGTGATCCAGTTGTTTTTTAACAAGGGTTTCATATATTATTTAACATCCTTTATACGTAATCGACGAAAAGAATATTGAGTTATGACTGGAAAACTTCGATGCTGCCACGACGATACTTGACCTTGCAAGATACAGTGATGATTATGCAAAGTCAGCTGGTCCATCAAGGATGTATGTTTGCAAGGATACAATTGATCATCCAAAATACAGAAACGTAACGCTAAATGCCGTTGAAACTGAAGTTGTATCTATGAATGACAATTTCAACATAGAATTTGCGTCACGCCGAGCAATGTTGAGCGGTGATGAAGTTCTCATACGCATATCATTGGATTCAATAGAAATGTTAGAAAAGTTATATTTGGCGCAAAACATACTGTTGTACTTGTTCTAAAAGCCACCGACAATGATACAATATAGTGTGATGCTGGTGTTGATGCAGGTAAAATAACGCTGACAAAAGTTTTGTTGTGGATGCCAGAAATAGCTATCTATTTTAAGAACATTGGTTGCTCTCTTTTTAGATTAAGACGGTAAATCAACATTGTCATGGTTGACAATGACCATTGACAGCACTCAAAGTAATGCTGTTGTTTATTTACATTGCAGATAGCATCACAACAGTGGGTGTCAGCATCACGATATATATTCATCGCACTTCAGGAAAATGCCAGAGTAGATTAGCAGGAACATAATTCAATGTTGCTTGATACGATTGGAGTTAGTGAACTTTCTTTGCGGATAAATGGAAATCAAGAACCTTCTTAACAAGTATTGATGAATTTCGATAATAATCATGATGCACATGTTTAAAATCGGTTAATGACATTTATGGGGTGTTATCAGTGTTTATTCTGGTTTGCAAACATCTCAGCGTGATTTAACAACTCTTTATCCGATATATTATTTCTCACTGGAACACTTGGCTTTGTTCAGATAATCTGTCGTTGATATACATTTCCGAGCTCGTGTAGCTCGACTTGCCGCTGTTGGTTATAGAGCAATCGCCAATATTCTTAGCAATAAGACAATTCTACTTGAAGGTATTGGTCGACGAATGACAGTTGTAGATGCACCAGTAGAAAACATGCAATTAATTAGCTCAAGATATTATAAGTCATATCATCATGTTAGTGTCTGACTTCTGGTCAGATTAGAAAGATACAATCAGTATAAGAAAAGAATTTGGGAATAAAAATATCACTAAAAGGAACAAATCAAACGTGGTTCATATAAAGAACTTCAATAAAGCCAAACGAACAAAAACCGGCATAGGACTAATACATCGTTAAGACGGATGGCATATCTCCACTTCTTGCTGCTATACCTGCTTTGATAGCCACGGCAGCCCCATCTGTTGCAAAATCAGCTGCACTGGCTGATGTTGGAACTGCTGCTGGGATGACATTAAAGAAATCAACATGTCCGAAAAAAGGAAAAGTGTCTATTCCCATGTCAAATTTTAATTTACTTGATACTGCTAAGCGATTAAACATAAAAAACTTCAGAGTTGTTTTTATGCGTGAACAATTACCGAACAAACCAAACAATGCTGAAACTAGCATCTTTAATCTCAATTGATCCACGTAGAATTGTTTATTTCGATTCGTTTGGGTTGGCACCACCAAAATAATTTATAAGATCTATTAGCAGGACCCAAAGTATTCCAATGTAGTATTCAACACTACGAATACAGAAAATAGTTGATCAGCTAACATGCGGCAGTGAATTACTCGCTATACTCAATCCTATTTCAAAATCTTCCGACGAACGTCATAAATTTGTGCATACGTACACTAGTTCTGCTTTACAAAATCACTAATCGTATAATGGGTGATATTTATAAAATATTCTCTATCATATATAAGAAAAAAGATGATATTGATTTGTCGAATTACTCAACTAAAGATCTTACTGATATTATGAACATCTCTAGAGATGACCGGGATAAAGTTGTTATCTTTCAAGATAGATAAGGTGTTTTTAAGACTAGAAATATTAAGTGGATCGACATAATTCGTAGAGTTCTCGGTACTACCACGGATAATATTCCAGTATTTACTGACAGTGGTAGAATCAGAGACTCAAATGTATCAATCGCAACTATCAAAAATAAAATTATAAATGTGTTGCTGATTGTTTGCGATACACCGGTGATACAATGACGGACAGACTCAAGAAAATGGAAATAAAATCGTTCTTTTAAGAGAACCAACAAGAGATGAATATGCCGCAACAAAGAAATATGAAGATGATAAAGATACTGCAATTGTTGACAAATTAACCACTTTATGACTCTAATATGATGTTTACGAAAGTATGTTTATAAATACTCAAAAACTTAATAAAATTACAGAAGATTTCTTAAGAAATCCGTTGTTTGATGACATAGAACTCTAAAATTAACACAAAACTCGGTGCTATTTTTAGCAGAATTCCTGATATAGTTTTAAAAAATGTATCTGATTAAAATTTCTCACAAGTAGATCATCAGCGTGGTATGCACAGTATCATCAGATTCTTCTACATGATCACAGCAAAATAACACTATTAAACATACCGCAGAAGTCACTAGTGCATATAGACTGTCCGTGTTCAGCGCTGAAAAATTTAGGATAATTACCACGTTTCCATGGCTTCATTCAACCGATAATTTTTGTAACCGTGTCTATTGGCTCATAGACACTCATGGATTCCAATAAAAATAACAGCCAAAAAAAAAAAAATGGAAAAGCCTTTCAAATTTCGAGGTTTTGTTTTAACTTTGCACTATTCAATGACCTTCTCATAGTGAATATCTTGATGAAAGTTTCCCAAGGCAAAAAGGTTGTCACTATTTGTCATTCCTTAAGACTTGGACACCGGACCCATTCTTCATCCCCGAGTTACGGGATTGTCTGAATATTATTACTAAAAGCTGGTACACAAATTTTCCAGAGAGGGCATAGCGAGCGCTATATAGATTTGAAATTAACGAAAGGGTAAAAATTCACATGCGCTACTTTTGACAAGGTAAGTCACTAATCCCATTCTAGGCAAATCTGAGAATCTAGATATATTACTGTGAATCAGGTCACTATGCAATTTGTCCTCTTATTAGATAAAGATCGAAAAATATTTTTTTTTAAAATATCAGTTTCTAATTTAAAATAATTAACCTTACTTTAAAAAGTTCAGTTGAAGAATCTAATAAGATATAAACTACGTTAACTATATTTTATGTAAGACATAGGTAGAAAATCGATTTCATAATATCCAGTTGGATAAAAAAAAAAATATTCCAGCATTAAAACAAGTGGACCAAATGTACAAAATTTTCCACATTGTGCGATACTTTGTCACAGTTGCGGAAATAAACGCGTATAAAAAATACGGTCTACAAACTTTGAATTGCACGAAATTATATTGTATAGTTTCAGAAAATGTCGCGGCTTATGTGGTTTACTGCACACAGAAGGATGTCTATATAGACGTACGTTTGATCACGAGCATTAGTAAATCTAAAGTTCTTGACTATGTAATATCATTGTCTTAAAGTACAGACTTGCAATAGGAACTGAATTAGTACAGCGAGTCTTTCAGTAATATTTATCATAACGTCACTTCGTTTAGGGGATATCACTCTTGCTGTCTAAAGTTTGACCTCTTGAAATAGACTCCCATTCTTAAATCGTAATATTTTGAAAGCTATTTATCAAGTCCGAAACTGGAGGAGAAATTTTGTATTTTGCCTCAAAAATTCACATTTAGTTTCGTATCAAATATCTCTGTTTGCGGGTAGTAAATCGGAACATCTTGTATAAATATCCCAAGGATATTAAATCTTTACTTTGACGTTAGAATTTACCAATTCTGTTTGCACTAGTAGGTCTTTTTACTCCTTTGGAATACTGAAATTACCTTTTTTTTCTATGGGGAATTATCCAAATGCCCCCAACTTGAGAAACCATTTCAAAATAAGAAAAGAAAACACCCAGCCTATTTAAGGGTTTGAAGGCATCAGGTAACATATCGGAAGGAGATATTAAACTGGCTCTAATAGGATGAAGCCGAGTTGGGATAGAAGTTATTGAATACGCTGGAACCAATTTCGTGAATTAGATTTTTATTTATAATGTAATTTAAAAATGAATTAATAGTCGTGTGCATAATATCCAATAGTGGATTTAGCATACTGATGCACGCCGAGTTCAACAACTAATAGAGATTAAAAAATATTATTCCTAAATGAACTAATCAAAACATGTAACTTCAACGAGTAACGAAACAAGAATCCAAATCTTAAACTTATAAACAAACATGATTGCTATCTGGATCTGTCATCACGGATGATTATTGTATAAAATTTATTTATATATGAATAATTTTTTCATTTATAAGCAAGTGTAATCAAAGTATAGAATTTGCAAATGTAAAAAGAATATAAATAATGTTTAAGCGACACATATAACGAATGTATTATTGTTTTTCCACTTATACAGCGATATTGAGTTATTGATTTATTTTAAAATAAGAACATGAAGAAAAGAAATGTTGATCAAGAGAAACAATGAGAAATAAAAAGTCAATTAATCAGTTAATGATTAATAAAAAAATAATCAATAAAAAATAAAACGTAAGACATATTTCACCAGAAACAGTTTTATACATGTGATTGGGAAATAGTCAAGTAATATGCATGGACTTCCAGTAGTCGTGATATGCCCAGTCTTCCAGCAGGCATGAAAAATGCCTAGACTTACAGCAGTCAAGCAATATGCATGGATTTCCAGCAGTCAAGTACAATGCCCAGTCTTCCAGCAGGCATGTAAAATGCCTGGACACCCAGTAGTCGAAATAATAGGCATGGACTTCCAGCAGTCAAGTAATATGCCCAGTCTTCCAGCAGGCATGTAAAATGCCTGGACTTACAGCAGTCAAGTAATATGCATGGACTTCCAGCAGTCAAGTAATATGCCCAGTCTTCCAGCAGGCATGTAAAATGCCTGGACACCCAGTAGTCAAGTATTATGCATAAACTTCCAACAGTCAAGTACTATGCCCAGTCTTCCAGCAGGCATGAAAAGGCCTGGACTTACAACATATATTTAATATGCCCAGATTTACAGCAGTCAAATAATATGTCTGGATTTTTAACAGCCATGTAATATGCATAGACATCCATCAGTCATAAAATATTCACAGACTTCCAGTGGCCCAATAATATGCCTGGACTTCAAGCAGAAACATAATATGCCTGGACATCCAGTAGTCAAGAAATATGTCTTGACATCCCAGTCATGTAATATACCTGGACTTCCAACAGTCAAGTAATATGCCTGGTCTTCCAGCAGACACGTAATATGTCTGGACTTCTAAAAGTCATGTAATATACATTGACATCCAGCAGTCATGCCTGGACTTCCAACAGTCAAATAATATGCCAAGACTTCCAGGAGACACTTAATATGCATGGACTTCCAGTCAAATAATATGCTTGGACTTCCAGCACACATTTAATATGCAAGGATATCCAGTAGTCAAGCAATGTCTTAACATCCCAGTCATGTAATATGCCTGGACATCCAACTGTCAAATAACATGCTCAGACTTCCAGCAGACACATAATATGCATGGACTTTAGGCAGTCAAATAACATGCCTGGACTTCCAGCAGACATGTAATTTGCCTACATATTCAGTAGTCAATTAATTTGTCTTTACATCTTGCAGCCATATAATATGCCTTGACTTTACTTGTCAAGTAATATGCTTCTTGTGCTTTCACACTGAGGCATGGTTTGTGCAGATCTGGAGTTTATTTTAAAACACCTTTCAAGGACTTCCAAATCTTTACATGGAATATTTTTTCCTAAGAAATTTAAACTTTCCTATATATATATAGTTCTTAATTATGGTAGATCAGTTTGTTACAACATCAAGTTTGCAATTGAAAGGTTGAGGTTTAACACCTGCATAAGCCAACCTGTACCAGGCTGCCAATGTGTATTTTTAGAAAGAAAATAGCTCCCAATTTATTTTCTTGATATAGCTGGTAAATGGTAAATCTGTTAAAAAAAGTCATCATGAAAACCCTTAAACTGAAAAGAAACACTTCTTAACCATTATTGTTGTATCAATTCACAAAAAAATCCTATTTGATTTAAGCACTTATTAATTTTGGAAAGTTCATACAAAATTCTTTATTTTAAAAAATGATATATTTTATTAATTTTTTTATTTTGTTATCCACCCCATCCCCAGATAAATTCAAGGAATCTTTCACAAATGTTTGAAGGTTTTATCAAATATAGCAGTTTCCAGCAAAATTCTTCCAATTCAAGTTTGTTTCAAGACTGTATACATATTATGAAAGTCTAAATATGGTAAAAACCATTAAAATGCTAGTTAGTTTTACTCCATGTTTTTCACTTGATAATAAAACAATGCAATCATAATACAAAAGCATATCAAGTTTCATGATGGTACATAGTGTTTTATCTACCCTTGCATCATGCATTAGATTTGAGGACTTTTCCTATTTGACACATAAAAGTCATCAATGGTATGAAAATTGATGCACCCCAATGTTATTTTGCTGATTAACACAAAACAAAGGTTTGGTCTAAAAATCATTGCTGGTACATAAATTTACGCTTCCCAATGTTATTTTGCTGATTAACACAAATTAAAGTTTGGTCTAAACATTGTTGATGGTACATAAACTGACGCAACCAAATGTTATGTGTTGCTGATTAACCCAAAACAAAGATTTGGTCTAAAAATTGTTGCTATTGTATAATTTGTTGCACCCCAATGTTATGTTTTGCTGATCTACACAATTAAATGTTTGGCCTAAAAGTCATTGATAGTATGTAAATTGACGCACCACATTGTTATGTTTTGCTGATTAAGATACAAAAGTTTGGTAAAAAAAATCGTTGATGGTACATAAATTGACGCACCCCAATGTTATGTTTTCCTGATTAACATAAAATAGGAATTAGCTCTAACTACTTTATTGGCTAGATTACGCTCTCCCACTCCCACACAGGGAAAACACACCCACACACACACACACAGGGAAAACACACCCACACAGTGAAAACACACACACACATCAGTTTCTTATGCTGATGTCATGATTCATATATATATATATATATATATATATATATATATATATATATATATATATATATATATATATATATATATAGTTTTATTTCTTCTTTTAATTTAATCATGGTAATAAAACTTTACATATACGTTAGAAAAATGTCAGATGCTAAATGGGCGAGTTTCTTTGGCGGAAATGGAGTTGTGATTTTGTTTGTTGAGAAAATTACAGAGCATTTACAGTGATCATTCGTGGGAATTAAGCTAATTGGTGACAAGTTTATTTTTAAATTATTTTTTACTATACTACTGTTGGGAATTTACGGAATCGTGGTATTTTACGCGCAATATAATCACTACCCACCTACGATATGTAATTTATAAACATTACAGTCGAATTAAAATTTGTAGAGAATTACATACATAAAAAGAAATTTTTTATTTCTGGTCACCTTTAAGAAGTTAGAATTGTTTCTCGTTGTCGTTCAACCTCCATTGACTGCAGTGATTAAAGCTGTAATAAACATATTTTCATTATTCTTCAAGTGAGATAAATTGCAGTAAAAATCATTTTAAGCAGCGATACACTTTCGCACAATCAAATAATACAAACTAGAGCATGAGGTAGTAATGGAAAGATAATGAAGTTTTGATATTGGCAGAGAACATTTTTTTTTTAAATCTGGTAACAGCGCAAGTTACTGATAAAAAATAAAAGATGAACAAACAATTGATCAAATATTCATAGAATTTCTTTTTAAGACAGCTACATATCGATCTTGCTTGCGGAATGTGAGCAGTATGTCACATTTTCTTGATCTACATCTGCCATCTTTATTGATTGAACTATCCGGAAGTTGGTTGCACCGAGACGACCTCTGGTATTTTAAAGGAGGGATAATAACCGTGAAATGCCCTATAGGGCACTATACTAGTAAAAAAAACCTGTAGATCTGACGAGTATTTAGACATTTAAAGTCATTCAATTTTTAATATGACGGCGTTTCCACGGGTTTATTATGGGCGTTGAATTAGTACCGCGAGTCTAGCAAAGTAAAGCTGAGAAACAGTTAAAGCATTCAAAATGAAGATCTAATTACGTAATACAGTCATCTACAATGCAATAATCCTAACCAGATTAGGCATGTCAGTCTCAATGGTGTCTCTTGGCTGATACCCTTGGGAACCGACCATTTGTATTTCAGGGAGAGAGAAGAGAAGTGTTCGGATTTTTTTTTAACCAGGATTTTCATTTAGTTCGATAAATCAAATAAATTTTAAAAAATTACAACCTCTTCCCCTAAAATTAAAAAATAGGTCCATTATTTTGTTTGCCTCTGCACGCAATAACAAATGCTGTGTCGTTAAACATTCATCAATTAAAATTAATCAAATGAAGGTTCCACACTAAAATGTTTTCTTATCTTGTTTTCAAGTCATAACTCCAAATCGAATTCCTTACTATGATGATGTAAACCCATTTTGATTGACTGCATACTATTAGACGTGATATGAATACCTGTCTTAGGTTGAAAATGTTATCCCCTAACGATTTTGGCAGGAAGTAATTCTTATATTCGCTAACCGACCTTAAGCTCTGTTGACGGGAAAGGTTTAGTCTATACTATTGGTTCACGTCGGTAAATCATGATACGGAAACTTGCATACGTATTAATTCGAATTTGGGACGAAAAGCAGCAGTTGAGGCGTTGCATTTCATTTGAAGTCAAAATTAATAACTCCAGCAAGTTTCTAAATACTCAACAATTTTATCCAAATCTTGCTGGTCAGAAATGGCACATAGGCTATTCTAATAATATATTTAGTCCAAGGTACTTAACGCAAAACAGTGCTGTTCAACCTTTTGAAACCATGGGTCACTGTATATTTTTTTCCTGAAGCCGAGGGCCGTAGCAGCAAACTTAAAAGCAACTTAATATACTAACTTACTCGTTATTTATCATTATCATTCGATAGATGGCATTAGCTGTAATACGCTATGTTTGATTTTGTTGATCCCAGCTTATGTGATTACATGGTTAGGAAGATATACTAAAAGTAGGCCATTTACTTTCTTTTTTACTTAAATGCACAAGAAATTGCTCGAGCTTTGGCGGGACATTTAAAATCAGCCCGCGGGCAGAGCGGTGAAAGGCATTTCTGTAGAACATTAAACCAACAAATGATTTTACCAAGTTGAATTAGCTACATTTATAGGATTCCCTGTAAAATATTTTAAGAAAGCTTAGTTTTAAGTGAAGTTATATATCTACTCATCTTCAATTGCCCTAACAAGTTTTTCCCAGTCAAACCTGTTTACAAAGAAGCATACAATATGCTGAACCTCCTCTGAGATGACCTTTTCACAGATAGCCTTCTCATCTCCTGATGTTGCCACCAAAGGAATTATCTTGCCCGATCCAATTAATAGCTTCTTCATTAGAGCTGAATGCATTTGGAAACAACATAAATCGTCGTTCTTAAATTTTTCTGTGAGTACCAATAGCACTTTAGAACTTTCCTTTACTTTTTGCTCGAATTCTTTCAAAATGGTTGTCCCAGGCAGATAATCTCGCTTTTGGAAGCATCCTTTAAATCCATACCTTCCTTCTAGTGTTGGTAGCAACTCAAACCTGACCCAGTCACTGTCTTCGTCGCTATTCATGACCAGGAAGTCGTATTCATATTTGGGAAATCTTCGTTTAGGTAGTCTTTCCATTACAGGTGTTTTAGTGGGATGGATGGACGCACTCTCTGACCCGCAGTAATTGAAATAGATAGTTTCACGTTTTTTTTCTGCCATTTCACCAGTTTCATGTGGGAGTCTTCGTCGAAAGTGCTAATTCTAACAAGCTGGTGCAGCGCATCTTCTCTATCTTCTCTGAGCCTAAAACACCTATTTAAAGCACGCTGATATTGTGGATGACGTCCTTTCCTGTAGGGTCTATCATCGTCCACTATGTATTGCACTGATATAATGCCTGCCCTTAGCCAACAAGCTTGGTAGTGGAGGTCAGATATACACGTCATGACATGCTGCCCTATGAATTCAGTAATATCATAGCTATCATCACAAACACATTTCTTATCATAACTAGCACGAGAAACACATTTCTTCTGGAAAGCCTCCAGTAATATGTGTGCTAACCTGACATCATGGGTCATCAAATGATCTGAAATTTCCATTGCCAAGGATGGACAATATGCAGCTATCATGCAGTATAAGGCAACATGATTCAAACCATGTCCACAGTCTTCTTTCCAAAGTTTGCTGTCTTTGCATCTTTTGCATTGAATTTCAATAAGACGGTTTGATATTTCAACAACGTACCAAGATCTATGACATTCATCCATGTGGTAAAGACTTTGGCTTCCTGCGTCCATTTTTGTTCGATTTCTCTCTGATGGTGAAAGGTGGGATGGATCATACAGATGTTTCAGGCAATCTTCAATTTGAATCATATTCTTAAAAGGGACAATATGGAGAAGAATATCAAGAACAGTATGCTGAAAATTTTTCAGATTTTCTGAGGATAGACACCAGCTAATCAATTTATCTGACGTATCTTCCTTCTTTCTGAGAAGAAATTTTATTACTTCTATTAGTGCTTTGGGACTAATGGTCTGCCAATCTGAAAACTTCTCCTGATGACTTTCACAAACCATCGTTTCATCCATCAATTTCTTTCTGCATGGACAATCTTCCCTTTGTCTAGAATCAGTCTACAGTATCTTTTATTTTGGTATCTGGACATTTTCCTTTCACAGCATTATTGCAGTCTGAAACAAGTACCTTGCAGTCTTGCTTGTATATGTAGTCACAAAAAGTAGTATCAGTTGTCTTATTATGTCCTGATTTTTTCCCATCATCCAAACTATCTATTAACGTTTCAGACGGTGATATCTGTCTTTGCAGATTTCTAGAACACTCAACATTATGATCACGACTCCAATGATTTTCTGGATTTATGTTTAAGGGACCCACAGGACAGGTTTGTCCATCATTTATTTCGAAATTCACTGCAGTATTATTGTCTGAAGAACTTTTATATAATCAGCTGGTATGCCCGTATGATCTGCGGCTATGTAGACACTGCTTATATTATCTCCTTGACTTTTATGAGTGGGAAAGTCATCAACTGAGGTGAAACACATGGACCTTTCCCTTTGTTTTTCCTGGCTCATTGAAAGATTTCTGTTTTCGTTTGAAACTTCAACTTGATGACATTTGTTTTGACCCGTCAATGCTTTACATCCCTTTTTTGGATTTATTTGTTTAACAAGATCTTCTTCTGTCGCACCAACACGTAACCAATAGGAAATTATTTCCAGTAAATTGTATTTTTCTGTTTTATTTGATTCCATTTCAAGCACTTTCATATAATATTTCATCATTAAAGAATAACTGGATGAAATTTTTCTTCTGGCATCTAAACCTAACTCGACAGCTCGTTTAAAGGACTCCAAGGCAGGACGATACTGTCCCATGTCAAGCAAGCATTTTCCATGTGCTATGTGCACTGAATCCTGTTTATCACCATCTAGATGTTGTACAGCATGGAGAAAATGTTCGAGAGCTTTCAAATATAGCTCTGATTTTGCTTCCTCATCATGCGTATGATCTCGCGCTAAGTAATGGTAGGCCTTCCCTAGAGTCACAGACAAACTTGCTGTTTGGTTTTTGCTTGCTCCTTTTTCGCCATGTTCTATAGCTAGTCTCAGTAGTTCCGGACCATTGCATAATTTGTCCATTTCTACATGATAAACATGAAGATCAGAGCTCACAGACCAAGCAAACCAGTTTCCGTCCGTAGACGTATCGATCTTAAGTGCCTCTGTAATGCATTCAATAGCTTTGCAAATGTCCTTAAATTTCAGACTAAGGGCATAGCGAATTAAAACCTCAGTATTTCTCTGAATCTTCAATGCCTCTGTAAAGCAGAGAACAGGATTCTCAAGCTCACTTTGTAATTCATGTTGTTCACCAAACTCTTTTAAACCACTCCATCTATTCTTGGAAAGAAAACTTCCTAAATATGTATAAGCAATGGAGGTTACATGACTATGTTTACTATGCTCTGTTTCTGCAATTATGTCTTTTAGTGTCATCAAGCCTTCTCTATAACAATGTTTTAAATCATCCTGATCAATGGCTGGCCTGCATGCATTACTCATTCTCTGTAGTGACTGAGCATACCACAGTTTCCACTGAAGTAAAGCAAGTTCCCAGTCTGATCCCTTTTGATCTTCAACACATCCATTCTCTCGTTTTCCTTTAGGCAAATCTTTTGAAATCTGCAGGCTCTCTTCAAACATTTTAACTGACCTCCTGTATCTTTCAAGCTCATTTGTTTTGGTGTGACAGTCAAATAAAATGGCAAATCCTTGCTCTCCAAGGTAGGTGGCTTTTCCCTTTTTGTCATCAGAACAACTTTTATATTGCTCATAATATTTGTTTGCCCTTTGCCAGTCCCCTAATTTCTGGTATACATGATACAGATTACAGAGTGCATTTTGATTCTTCTGATCAGTTTTAAGAATCTGATCAAATTGTTTACAAGCTTCAATGTATTGTTTCTGGTAATATAAGAATGTTCCTTTAAGGTTAAGAATAGCATTACAAGTAACAGCATATTGGCATATTTCGCAGCGATCAAATGGTTTTTCCTTGAAATGGCAATTGTTGCAGCGGAAATCTCAGAATTTTGTCCATGATAGCTATGTTGTGAGAAATCTGGTACTGGCCATGAACTGACGATGCATTAAGTTGAAGGTCAAGATGCCCAGGTCGGACATGTTCTTGACTTAAAAATTTACAAGCCATTTCGATTCTTCCCAATACTTACCTATCTCAGGAAAGCATTTCCATTCACCTGAAACATAAATTAATAATTCTGTCACTCAATGTGGCTGACATGCAAATTTTATTGGGCATATAATACCAAGCCCCACTTTCACTTGTTAAACTAGATAACAGAAAGGAAGTGAAACTAACAATTTAAATTCACCATACCAATAGTTTCCTTAAGTTGCAAAGTGAAAATTAGAAGAACAACATATAAAATCTCAAATAATCCTAAATGTCTTATCACAAGTCTAAATATAGTGTTTTGAAGAAATTACAATAGCCTTGAATAGCTTGATGTATGACAATGATATAATCCAAAATGTCTTTGAATGAGCCCCAGTAATCCTAAAATAAGTCTTTTATTTCAAAAAGTCAATGAACACTTTGTAATTCAATAAATAATTTTTCAAGAATTATATCTGAACACAAATGCAAATTCTGATCCAGATTTCTAAAGAATGGTCTGATATAGGAATTAATAATTGTTTATCAAACTCTATATACAGTATTATATACTGTATACTAATTTCACTTCACCTGAAACACAATAGAATTTCTAGGGAAAACCCAGGTCTTGAATTCAAATTCAAGTAAACATCTTGATTTCTTCATAGAATCATGACAAACTAAATACATGTATATAACATATTCCTTCTCAAACTGTGCAGTTTAAATATCTTTCTTCTTGTTTAGTTTACAATAAAACGTTTTTCAAAGAATATTAAGAAGTCATCATGGATTAAAAAAAAATTCTATCAGCTTGGTTTCTCCTATATAGAAGTTATTTATGAGGAAAACTTAAGCATTTTATCCTTTGTGATTAGATCCTAATAGAAGAAAAAGAAGGATCCCATTTGTAATATCTTGTTATTTGTGCTTTCTACTATCTTTGCTTTTCTACTTTTCAAGTGACAAACTTGTGTGAAAATATGATTTTCCATCCAGGTGACATAGTGCTAACAAGATTTTCAAGCTGGCCAGTGAGTGGTGGCTATATTGGACATTATAAAGAAACCATTATCATTCAGAACCAATCAGCCATGGTAAGAAGCCTTTTGGTGAAAACCCCATGTCAATATGACTTTGTCCAGGAGGACAACATTTTAAAGATGGCTGCCATATTGAAAGTTATTTTGGCACCATTTAGATTTAAAAACCACTAGACATGAAAGAGAGAGAGAGAGATTTATTTTGTTTATAAGTTTATAAGAAAATCAGTGTATTTGTGTGTGTGTGTATGTGTGTGTGTGTGTGAAGATTTTTGTCTTATGTAAAGACTACTTATAGCAAATCTGGCATGTTAAAAATATTGTCTCTTTTGTTTACATCAAATAAAAATATGACATATATTTGTTGTCTTTTGGTATATGACCTGAAATGGTAGATGGAGATGGTAGATACAAGGATTTAATTCCATTTGAACAAATCTGCACTACCATAGAACTAGACAAGAAGGCAAAACTGAAAACAAAATAAATGAATTATATACAAAAATGATTCAGATAGCAATCATCATAACAAACAAATTATTTTGGAATAAAAATAACAGCAACTATGAACAAGGAAATGCACAAAGAGTTACTAAATATAAGTACCCAAACTTCATAGACACTGAAGCTATGACATCATAGCTAGCTACTAAAATGCACTTAAATATACTCGAATATAGTCAAATAAAGTTACTTATTTCAACTATTTATTGTTTTGTATGAATTTTAAGACTATTTGAGTGAAATACAATATTGTGTTATTTAGCAGCTTATTAATTACATGTATGCGAAGTTTGTGTGAAAAGATTTTTTGAACAGAATCAAAAGTTTCACTGTAATAATTTCATTATGAATGAAATGGATGTTTTAATGGTTATGAAAAAAGAAATACATAAATCATAATAACACATTACAGCTGCAAATCAGACTTGGCATAAAATTTAGTCTCATTAAAAATTTCTTCTTGTACTATAGGATAAGTTTCAGTTTGTTCACTTAAAATAGATTTTCAAAGATACATTATAATGCATTGTAAAAGTGGTTTGCGGTATGTTTGTGGTCCTTAGCAGTGGTTGTGATAAATACATGGACCCTCTTTGTATAATACTATTTATCATAATTTCTTTGTTGCTGATAAAAAAATTACCATAATGTTTTGAATATATGTATGTATTAGCAGCAGGGGGGGGTGAACCCTACAAACTTTAGCGATAAAATTGATTATAGCCTCAGAATGCCAAATGGAACCTTCCTACGAAATCTCATATTTTAACCACACAAAAAAATAAAGACCCCATTTTACAAATGGAGCCTTAGCGATTTTGTCGTAAATACATTATCATAACCACCCTGGAAATTGCTGCCATCTACGTCGCAAATATGTTGTCATCTCACCCCCCCTGCTGCTGATTAATACAAATTATTTAACCAAATATTTGTTAGCTTTTCACAAACAGACTAATCGATAATACTTCACCACGTAGATCAATCAAATTATTTGACTGATCGGTGAGTGTAAAATTAATTCTAGTTAGTGAATCATTTTGACATTGCATATAGACTGGATTAGTCGGATTCTCAACAATTAAAAATCCGGGGGGTGCTGTTGGTGCAAATGAATAAAGAATGTAACCTTGTCGGGCTTGATTTGATTGTTCCATATTAATTTGATAACTTCCTTCGATTACATCACACGTTAAATTAAGTGCGATCACCGATGAAATATCCACATTGTTCGGTGCGATATGTCTACCGTCGCCGTCGGGAGAATTATTATAAGTGAGGATAATAGGCTTCGGTTGGCTATCTTTCCATGATTGATAAATTTTATTAAATCCTTCGTCGATGGCAGTTCTGAGTTTTTTCTTTAACTCGTGAACGTTATATCCTGGTAATTTATAATTTGGATTTTCATTTATATTTTTTTTATAATCTTGGGCTGAGCTAGTTTTTGAAATCGGGCTATTTTCATCAGTGAAGAGATTAGTAATCCTCGAATTAAATATTTCCATGTCATCGATGATTTTATTACCCGCGGCGACTACACTAGTAAACTCAGCTTGTGTAAGAAAGCCAGATCTTAACGACGGTAATAGCAACAAAAAATCATTATTCATTCTATCAAGGATGTGATCTTTAATATCTACAAATGTTGGACTTGTTTCATGTATTTCCAGAATTTCACCTTCCTGTGGGATATAATCATTAAAAAATGGAATTCTCCACACATCTTTACCATATTCATCCTTATATCGATATCTTTTTGTGAAGTTTATATCCTCGAATTTTTTATAAGTTTTTGATGGATTTTCAGGTCCTATTTCATCAGTGACGTAATCAGATTTTATAGGCTCGGGCGTGGAATTACCAGCACTTCTAGGTGGATCTTCGGGCCATCCTAATACTGTTCTTATTGAACTGTTATAAATATCTACAACATACCCAGGAGAGCCTATTTCAATTGTAGATGATAGTGTTGGTTCATGAACTGTTATCGCAATTTTTGATTCTTTTTTAGTAATGGATTTTATTCTACGTTGTAATTCATTATTAATTTGCTCAATTTGATAGGACCCAGTTGGTATTGAAACAACGTTCCAATCTGGAGTGTCATCTTTTTTTATTCCTATATGCAAATACCAGAGAATTATTAGGTCTCCTACCACCAAATGAAACCGATCTAATATTAGGCCAACTATGATACACTCGTAATTTTGCCAACGCGATTTCCTTTACTGAAACAGGTGAAGGAAAATTCACACTGAATTTAGGGTTTGTTGACGATATTGATATCATGCTTGTTTTCCGCGGAGTGGTATTTTCTGCTATCCGCTGAAGTAGTTGAATCTCTTGCGACATTATTATTATTATTATTTACAATGTCTAATTTTGCAATAGATGAAAAAACGCTAGCGTTTTTAATCGTAGTATCATAAATACGTATCATCGCGGAGAATTCGTCTTCGGTAATTATCGTATCATCAATCGATGATGACATCAACGAGGATAATTGTGAGTAACCGTTAGATACTGCTTGATGTTTTACTATATAGTCGTTAAGTTTTTCTTGAGAACACGATGATATTTTTTTAGTAATAGCATTTGCAATTCCAGTAAATGTTGTCACCGCGGAAATAGCAATTGGGACAGCAATCGGAGCTACCATTGTTACTGAAGATAGTATAATACCAGCACCGGCCATTATACCAGATACTGAGTATACTGTAACATCAATTGCGGTAATTCACCTGCGATACTTTTTAATTTTTATTTCATATTCATCAATGAGTGTTTTGAGTTTTGTTAAGAACTCTTTGACGGTATCATAGCGATATTGCGATGATGGAATCATATTATTTTAAAACCTCAAGTGGTTTCTAATTGTTAAAAATTCTAATTTAGATCAGCTACAAACTCCATGTACCATACAAATGATGTCTTATTTAAATTAGGATCAGTGCTTGTTATTGTAAACCGTTTGTATTCATCCAGGTCAATAGTCGTTGAAATCACGTTGTTGTATCCATATGAAGTCGATGATGATATATTAAACTGATTCAGTGACACTATTGTTAATCGATAAATACCCGGCTTTGACACAGTGAGAGTTATTGTATTCTTTTTAGGTTCCCAATCTAATGATCCAAAGAGAAAAGTGTATACCATATTTATGATATTCCTCTCATGAGGAATCTTTATTTTTTCAAGTAGCGGAAGATTGTCTGTTTTAAATTTTGTAATATCCTCGATAGATTTTTTAATATTACCAATGTTATCTCTAATAATACTAAATCCAGCATCATTAATATTTTTAATATTGGATTTAATTTCATCAAAATTGGATTTAATTTCAGCGAGAGATGGAGAGGTTACCGCTGGTGTTCCAAAAAATTTATTGATAATATTTCTACGAAGGGAAGTATATGTTGTTATATGTTTTTCAAGTTCTTCATTTAAATTTTTTAATGCATCTGTGATTGTAGAAACAAGTACACCTGGTTTGAGTTTTCCATCATTTGAATATAACACTATTGTATCTTCAACGACGTCACGTCTTCGTATTAAGACATCATCCAATGAAACATTACTAGATTTCAATTTGCCCTGGCGATCTTGAAATACAACTATTTCCCCAGGATCTACACTTGACAAATTTAATGTCTCGGCGATTTCATCTTCGATTATTTTTTTTACATTTTCTACAGCTAATTTACTATCGGTTTCTGTTTTTTTTTTTTATTCTGATAAAGGTCGTCCCCAAATATCAATCATTATACGAAAACGCTACGTTTTTCTAAATCATAACGCTATCGTTTTTGCCATTGCCTGCTAGTATATTCATTAACAACAACTTGTGGTGGTTTCCTTGGAAATTTAGATATCTCTGCAAGGACGTTTAATACTTCACGACCGCATATCGGTGGATCATTTAACTGATAAATCACATTCTCGGTTTTGCAAAGCTAACGCCAATCGCTAGTCAAAACCAACCTAGTCAATCTGGACCCTGTGGCGATGAAAGATGCAAAACCTGTCAACATATGATAGAGACCAAGACATTCACTAGCACAGTGACTAAAGAAAAACTAAACATACATGGTCCAAACAAAACGTGCAAAACAGAGAATGTGATTTATCTCATCACATGTAAGATCTGTGGCCTTCAGTACGTCGGAGAAACTGAAAAGCTACACAAAGGATAAACCTTCATAGATCTGATTGGATGACAAAAAAGCTGTACAGAAGCCCGGTCGCAGAACACTTCTCCTCCCCTGGCCACACTTTCAGTGATATAATACTTATCGCTATTGCTAACAACCACAGCTGGAGTTCCGAAACCAGGAAGGAAAAGGAATCATACTGGATACGCCGCCTTAGAACATTGAAACCAAGCGGTCTAAACCAAGAAGACTAGAAAATGAAAACTATGCACTAGTAGAATTTAACATTTTCTAAATCTTCTTATTATCCTTCAATATTTACTATAAGAATAACCGGTATAGAATCAAATATCCGGGATATAATCTGCGTTACATATGTACAAAATGTAAAAATAGATGTCGCTTTGACTTGTAGACTTTTAGGGAATTATACAACGTTTTCAGTTTCCGCAACTAGTCTATACAAGCTGGATGTATTTATAGTTTTAGCACATGTGAAGACAGCCATGTAGAGGTTTACAAACACAACGTTTTTGTATTTATTTGTTTGTCGTATATATGTTTTGTATTTGCCTTTGAAAAAGACTCATTAAGAGTCGAAAGCGTTTAGGCAAGTTAGTTACTAGTTTCGCACTGTTCGTCGTCAGTTTATTGCATATATATATATATATATATATATATATATATATATATATATATATATATATATATATATATATATATATATATATATATATATATAATAAAACCAAAAGAAGAAAAGAAATACATAGGCACCACTTTTTGAAGTGTCTGAATTAAGAATATTTGACCATTTAATGATTTACCTGACTGTACAAGCAGGTCGTAGTTTGACCGGATCTTTGGGTGGCACGATTTACCCAAATACACCCAAATACTACCCAAATACACCCAAATATACCCAAAATACTGCCCAAATATACCCAAATATACCCAAATACTCTCAAATATTGTCTAGAAACACGCACGTAATGCATTTACTACTAACGAAATGTTTAACTTCTTTGCAATGTGAAGTTCTGGGTTAAAATAAAATACTTAAATTACTACAGCAATTAGAAATTCTTTGTACGAAATGTAACGAACATCTCCAATTACCATTTACTCCGTAAGTATCGACTGATATATATATATATATATATATATATATATATATATATATATATATATATATATATATATATATATATATATAATGTAGAATACATAAGCAAAAATCGTTACCTTTGGCTTTAATAATTCGATGCATGCATATGTATATAGAATAATGAGAAGGAGAAATCCAGTTCAACACAAATGTTGATATTGCTAATACATCTAATAATAACATGGTGTCTCATCTTTTCCAACTGATTCTTAGAATTTATTCACTTTTTACTGCCTCTTTTCACTGTTATATTTATATGTAAAATCAGAGCCGCATTTTCAACTAAATTTCTATTCAGCCAAAATATATTTCACGTGATGAGGATCAGTTCCGACTGTTTACTTATAAAAAGCGAATAAAACACTCATGTGATCTAATGAACAAAGTGCAAAAATAAAAAATGCACTATTACATAAGTGCAAATTAAAATACATTTGAACATTCTTAATGTTTTCTTTAACCTGCAATTGTTGAAAAATGACCTCTTGGTACGAGTTGAATAGCAGAAAGACAACTCTGCCTTTGGGCAGTCGAGGCCAGGAGTCAATTATAAATATTAGAACATGTGAACAATAATAGGTAAATTGTCGACAATCGCTTAAAATGAAATGAAAGGAATTGCCGAACAGAATCATCAAACGCATGTGCTTCTTTTCGACGGTTACAAAAAAAAAAAAAAAAAAGAAAATGCCGATAAAGGTCATCAGGCGGTAAGCTCTCATTTACTCAATTAATATTTGTTCAATAGTAAACTACTAAAATCAGCCTCGAATTGTGTTTTGACTACATATTGAGTACTGAAAATTGCCTGCACGTTTTCTAAGGAAACAAGTCGGGTTTCTAGTTGAGTAATTTTTACCATTAATAAACTGCTAGACAGTCTGAACAAAACATTATTGTTAATTACAAGCAATCGAATGCAAGGTATAAAATCTTAAAGTTTAATCACCTCGTCTCTCATTTTGAAACAAAGCTTAAATATTGCACATTTCTTGTTTTCCTTCTGTATTGGTGATTTTTAAGCGAATCATAGCTAATTTCAGTAGAAAACGCAGAGCCAGGTTTCCATGTGGTGGATGCAAATCAAACTGTTCAAATGACTGTGTTCAATGTTCATTGTGTAAGAACTGGTATTATAACAAATGCCAAGAACTCTCGGACGATGTATTGAAAATGTGGGGAAATATTGATCTGGAATTCGTGTGCGTTTCGTGTCGTACATTAGATGGCAATGAGTTTGACTACCCGATGGCCATGCATCGTTTGCAGAAAGTAAGTATCAGCATTAGCTTTAAAATTTGTAATAATTAAATTACTTAGGTTAGCACACACAAAGACTACTTTCTTTTATCAAAGCATTTTTATTATAGACCCCTAATTATGCGTGTAATCATCATGCAATATCGTAGATTTTCAACTGATTCAATGACCATTTTAGGTAAGAAAATATGCTGCCTGTGCACGAATTTAAATAATTTAATTGGTCTAATATTTAGATTTCTCTTAAACAATGATGGGGTATAAATTCATTCGCATGTGTATATTGTATAGCACTTTCTGTGAGAATACTGTTTTAATATTATTATATTAACATAAGGTTATATTGCCCATTTTTTCCAGTATATATTTCCACTCACCGTTACATTAAATTAATGTTAATATTTCAAAAGTGTCTTTTGGCAAATAAAATTGGAATCTGCCTATCATTATCTGTTACATATTTTATCTCATTTAATAATAATGTAGTACATTAATTCTAAATTGAAAGAAAGATGTGATCAATTAGAGCAATGTCGGTTATAAAAGTAAACACGTGCAAGAACACGCAAAGAAAATTCAAAAAACGTTATTGGATAGTATTGTAATGGACCATTTTGTTTAGAATAGTTTGTTATGAATTTTCTTCACATTTGTCAACCTGGGACTAGGTACTTGGACCCTGCTTTTTAAGTCCCACAATTTTGAATTTAATTCTTATCGGTTTTACATGCATGAAAGTAATTTTGATTTCCCAATGCATATTAGTTAGCTATTCAATGAATCCATAATTTAAAATGTGTAAGTATAAAGAGGTGACAAATGAATACATTGATACAGAATATTAAAACTCTTTTAATATTGACATATAAATAAAGTGAAGACAAAAGAGATTAAAATCTCTTTAATTCTTTTATTTTAACATTTACACATAGAAATAGCATGAAAAACGATAAAGAGATAAAACGATATAATAGATTTAGTTTAATTTTCTTTTCTTTGTATCTAAATAAAAATTTACATATTTGTTTTTGAAAATCATTTGAACTGTTTTTGTAGCGCTGCAAAGCTAATTGAGGTAGGGCCTATGTACTGGGTTACTTGTGATTGTAACACGCGATAACACACGTCAATCTGAGCACACTAGCACTTCATTACCCTATACCTTAAATGTTTTATCAACATTAAACAGTTCATATATATATATATATATATATATATATATATATATATATATATATATATATATATATATATATATATATATATATATATTCGATATCTTTGCTTGTCCTATTCATTTTCTCAACATAGGATTAGATATTTTTAGAATGTTACACGAGGACATTTCATAGTTAATACGAAAAAAAAGAGAAAAGTAATTTCCGAGTTGCAAATATCTAAATAAGTAAAGAAAATAACTATAACGATCAACATATAGACAAATCAAAGTCTTAATTTTGTATCACCTGTAAATGGTTTCCAGTATTGTAAGTATATAACGTCTCTGCGCCGCCTTGGCGCATTTAGTTATTTTATTATTACCATATGTACGTATAAAATGTGCACTCGCAAGGAAATTTCTTCATATGTTTTAAATGTCATAAAAATATTTTACAAATAATGATGACATTCAATTATTTTTACAAACTGCTTTATGGAATATTTAATATCATTCATTACAATGTTCGGTGCAAATAGGTATTTAAAGAAAACAACGAAGACACTTGTTATTTTAAATTGTCTGTGTCAGCCTTATCTGTCTATGTGCGATTATTCATGACCTGATTGCATATTACTAATGCTTCAACAAACGCAAAATCTGCATTAATTCCAGTATTTATCGACTATTTTAATACGGTTATCTTTTCTCTCTAGGCGGCTGCTTCCAAGAACATAGAAAAACTAAAGGAGGCTGTTCAGCGAGAGCTAATGTTCAAAGTGAAATTACAAATTCCAGAAGAGCCAACATCTTATTTGCCAGACGTTGATCCAGTCGCGGCTGAGGTGATGTACAATTACGTCGACAACAGAACTGGAACCCCCCTGACGACAAGCGGTGATGGAGACTGCCTTTTCAATGCCGTCTCTATAATGCTTTGTGGTAACGAAACCATGTCAGTGAAACTAAGGTACCACACGTGTATAACATTTATTACAAGCTGGGAACAATACATGTTGCATCCACAGAGACCTAAAATATAAGTGCTTTCTAGCAGTTACGCACTGTCTTGTCTGGACTCTGCCGTCATCGGAAAATTCTCCAATGCTTGGACAATTAGAGCTTTGGCAGATGCGGTTAACATGAATATAAGAGTGATAAACCCATACGCAAACGGGATAAACGATATCGCCTACAAAACTTTGAACACCGAATTTCAACCATCTGGAGATTTCGAGAACAGACAGCAGCTAGCAATCCTTTGGTACAAGAGTGGAGACGTACCCACATCAGGACCGGGAAAGTGGTACGCGGTCAACCACTTTGCATCTGTTATTGATGTGGTTCATATGTTAGCTTATCCATCAACGGATGACAGGACTGTTGAATATGGTGCTAGCCATAAAAGCAGACTTTCATCTTCCACTTCAGTGGTATCTACAGGGAGTTTACCCCCCCCCGAAAAAAGGTGTTGCTCTAATGTATCATTAATATCACTGGAAAGTGAATTGTCGTCATCGAACCATTTTGATCATCTTCATGATTTAACTGATGCAGGTAGTGATAATGAAGCAAATATATCATTTACAAAATAAATAGACCAGTCCCTTGCCATTGTACCCCTGAGTATCGAGCGCCAACAAGTTAAGGAAAATCCCGGAAACAGGTTTTTGGAAAATGACGAACTATTTAAAAGGCTTTGAAGTGAAGATGCGTCGGCAGAAAGAGTACCTTCGGGACACAAAAGCAATGTTCACGTTCATCAACAGAGTGAAGGGGGAAAACGCAACGACTTTCCCGACGACTGTGGACCATGGGACTCAAACTCAAGCACCACTGTAAACCAGGTATTCATCGTAACTAAGGACAACAAATTAAAAAACATTTTCAAGAAAAATGGTCAATTTTGCCTGAAAAAGATAGTGGAAAAAAGGGTGACATATGCTTTAATTGATCCTCAACCTACCGATAACTATAACTATAACTAACTATAACTCTTCATCGCTATTACACTAAGCTTAAAGACAACGAAAGCTACAGGAAGAGAGTTACAACTGTAACTGAAGCACCCGAATGGCTTAGCCATTTAAAAACCCTTGCAGTGATTGAATATTTAGGGGTAAAGAATTCGAATTCAAATCATCCGCATGGAAACTTAAAAAGCGGTGAATCATACACAAGAACGGCTCCACGTATCCTCCAAATGACAAAAAAGGTTGGTAGGAAGAAGGCGACGGAAGTGGTCAGCAAGATGGCTGATGTTGACAGTTTCATGGCCCCTAAATTAGCTCGCCAACTCCAGGATAAAGACCACAGAGAAAACAAAAAGGAAATACCTCAGAGGGTGCATGGAAACAATATTGATATTGACAATAATCGGAGATATACATGACAATCCTTTCGTCTAGAAAGTTACAATGACGAAAGGAAAACAGCCGATTATAATTTTGTACACTGACGATCAAATATTAGACTTGAAAAAAAATTGTTTGGGGGAGGAAGGAAGTGTGCTGGGCATCGACAGAACTTTTAATCTTGGTAACGTGTTTGTAACAACAATGTGTTATAGGAACAGAAGCGTGGTTAGCAGAAAATCTAACCAGTATCCGATTTTTTAGGACCTCTTTGCCTTCACTGGAATGGTGAGCAGCGAACTTATCACCATTTCTTTTCACATGTTAGAGAAAAACTTAACTCACAAAATCTGACATTTGGAACCGATGATGAGAAAGCAATAGGAAATTCTTTAGTAAACAATTTCCCCAAAACAAATTATCTGCTGTGTACCAAACATCTGAAAGAAAACATTAGGCATTTTCTTTTAAAAAAAAAATTGGCCCTGATGATAAAGAGAGGGAGAAAATTATAAATATAATCTTCTGTGAAGACAAATGCGGCTTAGTTTTTAGTAAAGACAAACTCGAGTTTTCAAAGCGAGAAGACAATCTCTCAGTATATTTCGATAAATATCTGAGATTTAAAACATATTATGAAACACATTTCAAAGGGAAAATATTAAAACAAGTTTATCAACCATTAAAAGCAAATAGCATTTCTAAGTTATGGACCAATAACAATGCAGAGTCCATGAACAATCGACTAAAACAAGCAACTGACTGGAAACAGCTAAAGCTCCCCGAACTTGTAGACAGGTTGTATTCCGTTACAAAAACGCAGATCATAGCCCTACGTCGAGTTTTGTATTGTGCTGGCAACTACAGGCTTTTTGGTCAGTCTCTTTCATTTCTTTTGGACACACAAACCTGACACTCAAAGAGTGCAACAGAAAAGGAAAAACACTTCAAGAAATTTCTTGCTGCTCCGATCGCCACAGTAGCTGAGTCCAGCTATGTCCATTCATCAGATAGAACATACAAGTGCAAGAGACCGAAACAAATGGCCGGACGAAAACCGGGCCAATGGAAAAGACCAAGAGCTGAACTGACAACAGATATAAAGCACCGATAGTTAACAAACATTTTTTGACATGTACATATACCTAATTAATTAATTAGTACATTGTGAAATAAACTATGTAAGGTTGTAACTGCTTTCATTGCTAGCTGTATGACAGATACATCTGTAGTTCGGAAATAATAGCTATTTTAATGTATTTCGCCACTTTAATAAAATATGAAATATAACCTTATTTTAATTATAATTTCATTTTTCATTTACACCTGCATATGAACGTAATTACCTTTACATCGTCAAAAGTGACCGAAAAAGCGCAGTATTGTGCTTCTCAAAATACAGTTGTTTATCCGTTACGACAGAGAACTCGAAAAAACTTAGGTTGATGTCATTAATTCAGCCCATGACAGTCAATTATCAGATAATGACTTTATTTCACAATATGAATAGCAGAAAGATATGATAATTCTACCCTTGATCAATCAAGTTAACGAGTTTAATTTAGGTATTAGAAATGGCCGACATTAACATTTAACACACAATAATTAGGACGAATTAAAGTTATTTAAATTGTCGGAAAATGCATAAATAACAAACTGCCGAACAAACTCAGCAGCGGAAAATACAACTTGAACTGACGCAAATAAAGAAATAGTCATCAGGCCTATAAAAATAATGACTATAGTTATGATAAAAAATAGAAACATCCGAGTATATTTGGGTGTATTTAAATATATTTTATAGCATCTGGATAGTATCGGCATGTTGCATTTTCATTTCAAACTTCGTTTTGATTTTTTACTCAAAAACATCTAGAATAGAGTTATCTGCAATTAAGTACACAAATTAAACATATAGGTCGTTTCGGATAATTTCCGAGCAAACGAAATAGACCATTTCATGGAGACTTCGGCGAACTTCATAGTTTGCTCAGAATTTTGATCACGTGGCGGGTGGTCAACTGACCGCAATATCCAATCAATAGCTGGTAGGCAAATAGTCTGCTTAGAATGCTCCCTAATATAGTATAGCGGAGTGCATCGCAGAGAGCATACTAAGCAGGGGACCAGACTAGTGGTCAAAACAAGGCGGACAATTCAGCATTAGCATCAACTGTTCCAACTACTTCAGTTTCGTTTATAGAGTTGAAAAATGTCTATTTAACAGCGTTGATGCAATATTGACGAAATTTAATATTGGAACCATCCTGTCTTGTTTTCTAGATTTTATAGCCATACGAGAGAGTAGCTATGAGCTGTTTTACATCTGGACATGTACATGCGAGTATGGAAACGGTGTCGATGTTAAAAATTTAATCCCTTTTTTACCATAACACCGCATTTCATAAATCGAGTTTCGTTTACCAATAAAAGTAATTCTTCGTATTAATCCGCATTATAACAAACCTGGAATATTTTTCGACGGTAAAGCTGCAGAAGTCCCAGGCATTTAGCGGGCAGGTAGCAGACATTTCTTAATAAGTTTTAATCTGATACGTCTAAACAACAATGTACGCCATTTTGTTATGTACAGATGCCTACCAGCGTTTGATTGGCTAGAGTATAAAGTGACTCGGGAGGTATTTCGGATAATTACGGAGCAACTCGGTTAAATCCGGTATGAAATGGGCTATTGGAGATGTTCGTTCCGTTTCGTACAAAGAATTTCTAATTGCTTTAGTAGTTCAACGTATTTCATTTTGACCCAGAACTTCACATTGCAATGAATTTAAACATTTCTTTAGTAGTAAATGCATTACGTGCTTGTTTCTAGACAGTATTTGAGATTATTTGGGCAGTATTAGGGTATATTTGGGGAGTATTTGGGTAGTATTTGGGTGTATTTGGGTATATTTGGGTGTATTTGGGTAAATCGTGCCGCCGCGGATCTTTAGCCAATTTAGTTAACTACTTTCACTTCAATATACCATTTAAAGCACTGCTATCGGGCGATTTACTATCTAATTTTGGTTATTATCCCTACGCCGACCAACATTGCAGACACGTATATAAGTTAAATTTAAAATATTTTCAAACGCTTGGTTCCTTTACTTATTTGACGACTTTAGTTGTTATTATCAAATCGAATATATGTCTTAACTGGGTTTGTTTGTTTGTTTTTTTTTTATATTACAGAACGGACATTTAATCACGTCCATCATCAAATCTTCAGTTTTTGGAGGTGCGTAACATAGCATGTTGTCTAGTACTAATATTAGTACCCATAGTCCTACCTTGTGGTACCTCAATCACAACAAAACAAGTTGAGGTTACGACATCGACATCGTAGCACAAGAGTCTGCAGTTTTTTAAATAAAGCACGACGAAATTTCTGACTACATTAAATCACCTTAACGGTATTATACCGTTAAGGTGATTTCATGTAGTCAGAAATTTCGTCGTGCTCTATTGATAAAACTGCAGACACCTGTGATCGTAGCTACACGTTGTCAAGTTGAGGTAATGCTCTACCGATGTTATGAACGTCTGAGACAGAAGCGGTTGTTAAGATGAAGTTGTTTACATTAGAAACAACGGAGAGAATTTTGTTATACCTCAATTTTATTTTCATGTACTGTGGCTCACATTTCTTTGGATATTGGACTTTTAAAAAATTGTATATTCTCTAACTAAAATGACTGCTCCTTTGCGCTAAAAAAGGCCATGAATTGTAATAAAGTATATTACCTTTGCAGTTAGTTTTTTTTTATTTTTTTTTTTTTAAAAAAGGCCCTAAATATTTATGTTTGTTGTGGGTTTTTTTTCTTTCTTTAAATTAACCTTCTTTTTTTAAAAAAGTTTTAAGAAATACAATTTACCTCAAGTCTAGGACGCGACAATGACCAAATAGAGCTATGTTTTGAAAGATGCACATCTGAAATAAGGCCAAGCTGTGTACTCTATGAACCATATGACTCACATCAGTCATATACCAAAATAAAGAAAATCAAAGGTTCTTTGAATAATACGTACGATATAGGACGTCTTCTTTAAATGGCTAGTATAACCAGTGAGGAAAACCGGGAAATTACTTTTCTGTAAAACTCTAATCCCTAGGCAAAATACAAAATCTTAGTGCGCTCCCATATGAGGTCTCAGATCATAGGAAACCATGCCATGTAGTCCGCAATCCCATAAAGCCTAATAAAAAAGTTTGCTTTACTTTTCATAAACGGGTTGTACTATATGCAGAATGTTAGTATATCTTTGCTCCCATACTGCTTTCTTATATTGTCGCTAAAATTCCTTAGAACAAGTCATCTAATGCTGATAGCTGATCCCATGTAATCTAATGCAGATAGCTAATCCCGTGTGGTCGAAAAATGAACTTGACATTATCCCAAGGACATTAACTTCAGCAGTAATTAAAATATAAAAAATGAATTTTTGCCAGAGTAGACAAAATTAATATCTGAACTCCACCGACCCGGTCCTATGAGTTTTGCAAATTAACATCAAGGGTCTCTTAGCAGCCAAACGAACCACAATCAGCACTGTAGCCCACCGTCATAATGTTGAAATAATCTGTCTGTAGTCTGGTCCCCTGCTTAGTATGCTCACTGCATTGCACTCCGCTATACTACGCAGGTAGCATACTAAGCAGGGGACCAGACTAATCTGTCTGCAGAAGACTCACGTAGCAGACTAGGTAGCAGAGCGATACACCATTGAAAGCTTTCACCTCATCTCATCAACGCCAGACTCCAAATTTGGTCGTGAAACGTATGAACGCGCTGACATATACGGATGCCTCTCAAGTTTCCTCCACCAGATTCTGCAAGATTGCTAATGTTTACAAACCTCACAGCGTACACTGGGACAACAATATGTTTTCAAGTATCGAACACACATTCTTCTGTATTGGCAGCTTTAATAGCGATCATCCTGACTGAGGATACTCGCAACCCGAGTAATTGGCAGAGTGAGCAATGAACAATGACTTCCTTCTGACCCACGACTCCAAGCAATGTGGGACCTTTTACTCTGCAAGATGGTAAAAAGACTACTCACCGAACCATTGCAGGGTTAGCTAGATTGGTGACCATGTTCAGCCAGCAAGCCAAACAGTTCTAGATGACTTCACACACAGTAAGCACAGACCAATACTTATCCATATTGGACTTAAGCTGCCAACAATACATAACTCTCCACAACGGAGATAGAACTTCCGCAAAGCAGATTGGAAGAAATACAATGACATATTTGAGAGAAGCATATTAACTATATAATTTCGCTGCAGCCGTCTTAAGGAAGCTTATTAAAAGAGCCATATTCGAGGCGCAGTATGTTCGTCGTCCAGTTTATACACCATGCTTGGATGAAGAGTGTCAAGTTCTTCTCAAGGAATACGGATCATCTGGAGACCCAGACATAGCAGATCACCAGACTGAAGCCCTGGACACTGCCAGGCACACTCGCTGGGAGGAAACAACAGGGTCACTCATTATTACGCTCTCCAGTCGGAAATACTGAAGCTTAATTCGATGACTTGGCGCCTCTTGGCTTCCACCAGTTCAAGCCCACCCTGTTTTCAAACTAAATGTTGGTGCTAGCCATTTACTACAAGTGGCAAAGCACCCTTGGACAAACAGCACTGACATCAAGTACGAGATAAGTGGCGACATTGTTGCCGTTGGAAGTCAGATGAATTAGATCCATATACTCTAGAGGCATTTACATCAGCAGAACCTGAAAAGGTGATTTGCAACATCAAATCAGGTAAAGCAGCATGATATGACAATATTTTTTTTTTAGTTTTTGAAGCATCTTGGCCAGAAAGCAGATGTATGTCTCGCATTTTTATACACCCGGGTTGTTATGGAAAATTGCATGCCAACTTTGTGGCACCAGGCAAAGATTATTTCAATCCCAAAGCCTGGCAAAGTTCTCCATAATGTGACGAATTATCGGCTTATCCCCTTACTTTCAGTCTGTTTTAAGGTACTGGAGTGCCTGTCTCTTCAAAGAAATGGCTAGGACTTAAGGAACATCATAACTGGAGGCAGGTTTCAAGTTCTTGCCCTTACTATATTTTTTAAAACAGTTTTCAGAGGAACCTTGAAACTGGGGTTGTTTTCCTTGATCTAAGAGCGACATATGACACGGTCGGGCATGCAGAGCTGTTGCTGAACACTTCTATAGAATTGCCTCGCTTAGCAGTTCAGACTATGGAACTGTTCATTCGCGACAGGCGCTGAAACTCGTGGAGACGTCAGAGTAATGGACTCCCACAAGGGTATGTTCTTTCTCCAAGTCTGTTCAATGTTTAGATCAATGACTTGCCTATAAAAAAAGTCGTGTAAGTTTATGTACGCAGATGACATAGCTCTCTGGACCCAGAGTCGCTAATTTGCTGAGATTGAGAAGGTACTGAACAAGGATCTGGAGGAAATTGCGGACTTATTCAAGAAATGGCAAACTTCAGCAGAAAACAACAAAGTCAGTCTCTGGCGTCTTCCACCTTAACAATGCAAATGCGAACCTTGAGCTTTGCATTCTTTTTCAATTGGCAGAACATAAAACACGATCTTATACCAACATACCATGGCGTGTCTTTGGACAGATCAATGACATTCTACAACCACCTAAAGAAAACTTCAGCAAAACTGAGCATTCGAAACAACTTACTTCGCAAACTGGCTGGCTCAACCTGAGGAGCTAGTGCTCAGACAATTAAGACACTAGCATTAGCCCTCTGTTTTTCCACAGACTAGTACTACGCTCCTGTCAGGGCTCGATCGTTCAATACCAAATTGCGGTCCAGCTAAACATAACAATGTACACAATCTCTGAAACACTATGTCTTACTTCTTTGCCATGGCTGTCGGTAGTCAGTTCATCCTCCACATTTCTGTCGCCAGGAACCAACTACAAACTTGCTGGCTCAGGTGTATACCAGTGAGAAACTTCTACTGTAATTGGAAATCAATTCACATTCAGCAGTCCGCTTGGCATGGAGTCATCCAATCTGGTTAGGTCCCTTGTTGGAGGACATGACAACTATTTCGGCATGGAGTGATGAGTAGTCTTCAACAGATGTTGTAGACCACTCTCCCGTATCTGAGTCATCTGTCTGCTGCCCTCCTGGTTTCAACCTTTCACGACATCTGTGGACCACGCTGAATTAAATATTTTTTTTTAAAAATAACTTAAGTTCAAGGATTTTGGGGTAAAAATTCAAATTTACTTCTCAAGTACAGGAAGTGAAAATGTTCAAGCGGAGCTAGCAGTCTTTCGGAAGATTCACATCTGAAGTAAGGCCAATCTATACAATAATCTATAACCCAAATTACAGCCAACAATCATACACGAAGATAGAAAAGAGGAAATTAAAAACTATTTGAACAATTCCTTTATATCAAATGGTAATTACAAAATAACATATATTACTACCACCAGAGAAATTGATTTTCTTTAAAATTTAGTGTGCCAAGTACGAAGTTACAGAGCAAAACCATAACGCCGGAATGACAGTGATTGGTTTCGCGAATAAAAAATCCCACCGGAAGCTACGAAGTTGGATTATTTTTCTAAGTTCGTTGTTTACTTTCCTCACGGCAACCAGATTGTGCGTGTTCATTCCTTTATTATTATGATAGATTTTCTTCATTATATATTGTACTATTCAAACTATATATGTTTAAAGCCGTTTGTTTTTTTCCACACAAAACCTCCAAACATATCCGTGTGCAGACTACCCTTTAAAGTAAATTTTAAGCGGTAGAAAGATGGAAACTTTAAGGAAAGAAAACCTTGATATTTCATGCTAGCTGATTTGGACCATGACTGAGTCAGAAGAATTGTGATTCTATTTTGGACCAAATGCAAAATTGCGGCAGGTGATGGGAATATTATTTATTAATGAAAAACAATAGACTGACAAGTTTTTAGTCCCCTATTTTGTTATTCATATTTTCACAAGCATGTTCGATTGTCATCTTCTAAATGTATGCAAAATAGTAAGTTTCATTTCACCATGCCACTTCCAATTAGTTTTCAGAAACTTTTAGCCAAAATTATTTCCAAATAGACACGAGTTATCACATGTAGTATTCTTAACCAGACTTTTCAGAGTTTACGATAAAGAAAAACTCAATGGTAATATTTGAATATATATATATATATATATATATATATATATATATATATATATATATATATATATATATATATATATATATAACAAGTCTTACTGCATGGGCCTTATTTTCATTATTATTTCAGTGTTAATAACCATATATATTTTTCTCAATAAAATAAGTTAACGTTTTTCAATTTTTACAAAGATAAATGAGTTGCTGTAAAAATATTTCGCTCTTAAATTGGCAGTGCACAATAAAGAGTCTTACCTTTGGTAATTTCTTTTTTAAAGAGAACTATACCATAATGATGTGCAATATCAAGGTTTTTCTTTCCTTAAATACATATTTTAAGTAGCTATGATTGTCTTAATTACATTTTAGATTAAACATAATAGTATTTCACATGGTCCAAATCAGACCATAATATATTGCAGAATAAGCTTGGCCTAAATCAGTCTGCACTTTCTGGATTGTAAATGAAAGTTTGTGCACTCCTCCATTTACAAAAATATTATACTTACAAATAAACTGATAAGTTGAGATTATAAAGATAAGGAGGAGAATGTGGTACAATCCAAGAGTAATTATTTGTAAACAAATGTATTGTAATAACAATATATTGCAGTAAATAAAAAAATTGGAACTTCTTTGTAATAGCTGATGTGTTGCTGGTAAATTCCTGAGTGGTGGTGCTGTGTTCTTGTATTAATTGAGCAGCATTGTTTCTCTTAGCTCTTAGGTCTTTCTTTTTATTAATGGCTTCTGCTTGGCACTGATTAAATGATGAAGTGGTCTGTGTTGAATATGAATTGAATACAAATGCTTTTACAAATAGTGAAAATGAAAGTTATAAGATTACCAGAAGTCATGAATGTTTACTAATTTTTTCAAGCTTTTTTAGTATAAGTTCATTTTTAGGTGCAGAATTTGGTCTGAAGCTTCTTGTGATGGAAAATGGACAGAAAGTTACAGAACAAAATGTCTTAACTACAATTAGGACAAGAAGTGACAGGACACAATTTGATTTGAAGTAAATGGTGGACAAGTAGGACAAAAAGATGCAGATCATAAAGTCACATTCTATAATTATTATTATTATTATTGATCATTAATGGCTTCATAGGAAGTGTGAAATTGTTTTGCACCCAAAGTCTTGATGGAAAAATTGTACAACAAACATATAAGGCAAAAAAAAAACAACCTGTAAAGCAAACATATAACATCAAAATCATTGAGATATGTTTAAATCCTCTGATAGGAAAACTGTAAAGCAAACATAACATTGGGATCATTGAGATTTATTTAAGGTCTCTGTTGAAAGAAAAACTGTAAAGCAAACAAAAAACATTGAGATCACTGAAACATACTTATGCTTCTGTATGACAGGAAAACTGTAAAGTAGAAATGTAACATTAAGATGACTAAATTGAAAATATTTTTAAAACTAATATGGCTTATATATTACTTATTATTTTAAAGGAGCACACCTGCATAAATTTTCAAATTTTTTATTTTCATTTTTTTCAGTTGGATTCAAAGTTTGAAATGTGTTGAAAATTAACCCTGAGTTCTCACTAGAAAGGTTGAAAATTGCATTTAAAGATGAGAGGAAATTGACATATGTATTGCTTTCCTTGTTTAAAAATAATTCTTGTTGACACAATACTGTCATATGACAAATCATACTGGTAATCTAATATGCAAATGGTATGGAAACATGTTTTTGCTTTCTTATTAATTTATGTCACTCATAGGATGAAAAAGTTTAAATCCATAGCAATGTATTCCCCTGGAACTAGAGCACTTTTTTATACAGTTTAAGATCAGTGGATAAGCAAGTAAATTTCTTATGTTCAACTGTAATTGGATTGTTGGGGTCATCTCAGAGTAGTACTGATTTTAAAATTATGCTTTTACATTTTCCTCTGTCTCTGACTCTGTCTCTCTCTCTTTCTCTAATAAAATAAATAATAATATAAAATTATCAGCTCTCTATCTGTTTATGTGCATATTAAATACATATTAACCATAAGCCCATGTTAAAACTTAGTGAAAGTTTTCTATTAATAAGTGAAGCTGTCTGTGAGCTTCAGCCTTTACAATGAAGGCAGAATAATCCACACAAACAGATGAACAAAGTAAATCGAATATACCACCAGCTTATTGACATGAAAGTATAACAGGAAATAGTTTGAATAGATGGCAACTATTGACTAATTTTCAAGAAATTAATTTACTAAATAATGAGACATACTTTGAAAGAATCAAGTATTGCCTTGAATATGACACAAACCAATTTCAGATCTCTACCTACAAGATTTTAAATCTTTAGATTTCAAGAAACAATAATTTTTCTCAGATACTGGTCCCATCCCAAGAGTTGTAATGAAACTTTTAAAACCACTGTGTATATCTGAAGTCTATTTTTGTCTTATCCCAAAATTTCAAAATTGTGTCATGGATAGTATAGCATATAAACTACATTACTAATGGAGGGACAGAGAGACAGACACAAAGACATAATCCCCACCTTTTTTAAAAATTTTGTAAAGGTTTGGTTAATTTTTGCTCTGCTTATTTAAAAATATTGGCTCAGAAAACAATATCAAATTTAATTATCTCTGAACCTAATTACATAATTTATCACTAAGGATAATAAATGTACTGACAAGACTTTTATTTTATTGTTCAGAAATAATTTTACTTTCATTACAACTATAAAGAACAAAAAGTTTTGCTGAAACATTATTTACTGTCTAACCTAGTAATATGATATCCCAATTGTTAACAATATACATTTTTCTAATCAGTTGTCGTATCTGTAGAAGGAATGGTTGTGAGGTGCATACAGATAGTCAAAAGAAAAAGGAGAATTGCAAAAAAACAACATATGCACATTAATTAATAATAATAATAATAATAATAATAATAATTCTGTTAAACACTAGTTCTAATGGTTCTTTATCCATTATATAGAATGCATCAAATCCTTTGTCACTAATTTATGTAAAACTATCACTGATTTAAATAATTGCAAACAACAATTGAACATTTTATCATGCTTTATACTAATGTTGGCATGAAATCTCAACTTCTGTAGTAACAGTCATGGTTTTTGGAATATGTGTAGCTTATTACTATTTATGAACTCAAAAATGTTGCTCAATTATTATTATTATTATTATTATTATTATTATTATTATTATTATTATTATTATTATTATTAATTCTGATAAACACTAGTTTTAATTGTTATTTATCTATTATATAGAATGCATCCAATACTTTGTCATTAATTTATGTAAAACTATCACTGATTTAAATTAACTACAAACAACAATTCAACATTTTATCATGCTTTATACTCGATCAATAATAATCGATTATTACTAATTATAATATTTATAATAATTGTTTATTGAGATACCCATTTTCTCCTATCAATTTAGGTAATTTTCCATAGGTTGAAAGCATGTTGCTATGTTGTAACTGTTGTAGCTTCAGCTATTTATTCTTTTTCCATCTTCTTGATGCAACTAATCCCACTTGTACAGATGGTTTTTAACAAAACTCATTTTCTCTTCTGGGATGTGGGTCTTCATCATGGTAATATTGGCATGGAATCTCAACTTCTGTGGTAACACGTTTTTTGGAATATATGTAGCTTATTCCTTTGATATTTATGAGCTCAACTGCTGTTCAAAATCTGACTGTTTTAGTTTGATTGTCTATGTATACCCAAATGTTTGACAGTTCTTTATGGGTCAAAAATTTGTGTTTTTGCAAGTTTTCTGGAATTTTGTATTTTATCATATTATAGTAGCACTCCTTTAATGTCTCAGTAAGTTTGCTTTTTAATTTGTAATAATAATAATAATAATAATAATAATAATAATAATAATAATAATAATAATGATAATAATAATAATAATAATAATAATAATAAAAATGTGGACTTAGAACAGCACCTAATCATCAAAAGTGCTTTACAGTAATAGATAACCCATAAAAACATGTACAGTGACAAAATAAAAGAAACTAAGAATTACTTGGTGTCATGCATTAATTGGGTTCTATTTATCATACTGAGGTTTCTCTTCATAGCAAACATAGATAGAGGATTACTACGATCAGATGGCATATGATGTAGAGGTGATCAGATGAAAGTTCATGGCACACAGACTATTATCAACAGGTCTACGTAGAATCAAGTTTATTTAAAATTTGATCATGTTTGTGAGTGGGTTGGCTTACAAATTGACTGAGGGTGAAAATGTGAATATAATCTAGGAATTTTGATGTGTATGGATTTCCAAAAAAATTAAATTGAAATTAAATCTCCAAGAATAATCAGGTTGCCACCTTTCAAAATTTCCATACTCCATATAGTTAGGAAACTACTCCAAAAGAGAGGTTAAGTCAGTTTGTTTTTTAAACTAGGAGGATGTTAGAGGCAGAAAAAAAATGGACTGACCTTTATTCTATTGTGAGCGAGGCTTGGACCAGTTCAAATGATGTGTTTGAAATTGTAAGTTGTAGTGTTGTTAAAATGGTGAATTTTAGTGTTCATTGAGACAACAGCAATTCTGCTCATCAGGTTTGGCACGGAGACAACTTGATGGAGTAACCAGGAGTAGGATCCAGACATTATGGTTCATGGTCTGCATTTTTGGCCATGTTTCTATCATTTACATTAGGTAAAGATGAATGTAGTCCTAGGTTGTCAGGTCTACTGCACATTTTAGTATCAAGCACCAAAAAGTTGTTATTTAATGGATTTAATGAGGGTCCATCATAGCATAAATGGGTCAGCTAATGAGTATAACATGATGATGTCATGTTCAAAACAAAGGATGGGTTGTAGTACAAGTGGGGCAAAACAACTGAGAAAAAGTCTAATAGTCATTGTGCTCCAAACTAGCAAATGAATAAAGCTGCTCCAACAGAACAGCCAATGCATGATGAAACCAATAAAGAACACAATCAACAGACATATATGAGAAAGTCTTTTAAGTGATGATGACCATTTTGTCTCTTCTGAATCATGTAGAAACCTGCAATGTATCAAAATTCCAAGTGTGACTATTTTTTTTTATAAAACATTTGTTATGTATTGTTATACTTGATTCTTATCTCTGATTGAGGGTTGTGGATGGAGTTTTGCCATGCTGACTTATCCTAATTTTAAGAAGTAAACAAGATGTTTACTAAAATTTGAGTTCAAGTATCAGTTGAGTTTTCCATGAGAAATTTTGGTTTTCCAGAACAATCTATTGCATTGTAGGTCAAGTGTGTATTTTTATATATAAAGTTTTGTTAAGCAAATATTCATTCCTGTTCTACATCAGTCTTTTAGAATCTATGGATTTACAAAGTGCTTTGAGACTTTGGTCTAAAACTCTACTTTGGGATTGTTGGGAACTCATTCAGAGACTTTTTTGATTGTATCATTGTGGTACTTCTAGGCATTCAAGACTTTGAATTTATTTGGAACATTCTATTGTTATGTGTATTTAATTTGTACTGTGAGTTTAACTCTGTCAGTAATTGAGGGTAGTAGTTTTGCCTACCTGACCAAAGTCATTTTTTAAAAATATATTTACTTGGATTTGAGTTCAAGGTATTGATTTTTTTTTGAAAATTCTATTGTCTACATGATTTGTTTTACATGTTTATGATATATAAATAAGTTGTTTACTGATTTATATTTGAGTTCAAGGTCTAGTTTTTTTAAATAGAAACTTAGAATGTTTTGGAAACAAACTTGTGACCCACATTCTCATCATTCTTTTGTATCTTAGATTTTTATATAAGGATTTGATAAACATAATAATTTCATACCTCCTTTAAATTCAGTCTCTGTATTTATTTTTTGCCGTGTTCATTTATAATTTTGAGAGGGATCATATTTAATTATTATTCATTGGAATTACAAAGTGCACATTGACAACATTTTGGACTATGTCACTATTTTGGGATTGTTGTGAATCCATTTCAAGAACATTCTGGATTTTATAATTGTGATACATCTAGACTGTTGGCAAATCAGCACATCCAGGAGTTTTGGAAAATCAGCACATTCAGTGCTGGAATTCATTCAGAACACTTTACTTTTGGACTTTTGATAGAAATTTTAAGATTTTATGGGATTTATTGTAAATTCATAGATCAAGGAAAACAACTTGAGTTTCAAGGTTCCTCTGAAAACTGTTTCAACAAACATAGTAAGGTCAAGAACTTGAAGCCTGTCTCCAGTTATAATGTTTTCCAAGTCCGAGCCAGTTCTTTGGAGAATCAGGCGCTCCAGTACCTTGAAACAGACTGAGAGCAAGGAGGCTGAGGCTGATAGCTTGCCACATTATGGGACTCTTTGCCAGGCTTTGGGATCGCAATTATCTTTGCCTGGTGCCACAAAGTTGGCATGCACTTATCCATAACAACCCAGGTGTATAAAGCCATGAGCGATACATCTGCTTTCTGGCCAAGATGCTTCAGGAACTTGGAAGATATTGTCATATCCTGCTGCCTTGCCTGATTTGATGTCGCAAGTCACCTTTTCAGGTACTACTGATGTAAATGCCTCTGAAGTATTTGGATCTAGTTCATGAAGTATTTGGATCTAGTTCATGTGATTTCCAATAGCAGTACTGTCACCACTCATCTTGTACTTGACATCTGCGCTGTTTGACCAGGGGTACTTTGCCACTTGTAGTAAATGGCTAGCACCAGCATTTAGTTTGACAACAGGGTGGACTTGAACTGGTGGATGCTGAAAGGTGCCAAGTCAGCGAATGAAGCTTTATCATTTCAGCACTATACTTTTGGACTTGATAGAAATTTTAAGATTATTTTGGATTTATTATAAGTACCTTTTAAATTTTCACTTTGTATTTTAGGGAAATAAATGATTTGTTGATATTACTAAACAGGTTTCGCAATCTGTTGCTTAGTTTAAAGCCATAGCATCATACCACTATACTTTTGGACATGTGATAGGATATATAGGATTATTTGGAATTTAATTCATGATACTGTAAGTGTATCATAAATGTTTTCTTTGTAACTTAGAGAAATAAATAATTTGCTAATGTTACTTAAATTGTTGGTTTCATTTCTTTCTGTTATTTAAGACCAAGAGTTGTAACACGGATATAAATTCAAAGAAAAGTATGAATTCATAGACATTGGTATGAATTCAAGGTGATTATGAATTCATAGACACAGATATGAATTCAAAGATAGGTATGAAGACATAAACACAGGTTCAAGGACCCGAGCTTATGGATCAAATATGCATAAAACGTCTTGTGATGTGTCCACATGACACATCTCATTTTCCCCCAGAATGTGTCCTCTTTTTATATTGTAGTCAGCCATGGCCAGTCTGTACAATAGATAAAGTCTTGATTTTTAAGTACATAGGCATGAAGCCAGTGTGATTAATTAACAGTTAATCCTTGTCAATGCAATTATCATTGAAAAGGACTGCCTACCCAAGCACCCCCTGACATGGTCCAAATTAATTATATTCTGTTGAGTGTGTGAGTTAGCACCAGCAATCAGAAGGTAAATACACTGTAAATGAAGCCCTTTTTTGTTGTAACACTATTTAAATTGAATTGGTGATGATGCAAATCATGAATGTAATCAAAGCTTTCTGTCGGACAAATTATTGATATGCCATAACAATAATAACTGCTTTGTAAGTACATCTTATGCAAACACACTAGTATGCTAGTCATTTTTGTAACTATTATATTTTACTGTGTAGATTATTAACAGTATGCAGTAGACAATTGTGTACTAGTCATTCTTGTAACTGTTCTAATTTACTGTGTATATTATTGACAGTATGCAGTAGACAGTTGTGTACTAGTCATTTTCAAAGCTATTCCAATTTACTGTGTACATTATTGACAGTATACAAAAAAAATTGTGGTCTAGTCATTATTGTAACTATTCCAATTTTTATTGTGTAGATTATTGACAGTATGCAGTAGACATTGTACACTAGTCATGTTTGCAACAATTCCTATCTCATGTAGATTATTGACACTGTGCAGTTGACTATACACTAGTCATTTTTGTACCTATTCCAGTTTACTATGTACATTATTGACAGTATGCAGTAGACATTGTACACTAGCCATGTTTGTAACTATTCTGATCAGTTCTGTAGATTATTGACAGTATGCAGTAGACATTGTACACTAGTCATATTTTCACCTGTTCCTGTGTCTTGTGTACATTGTTGACACTGTGCAGTAGATATTTGTACACAGTAATATTTGCAACTATTCCTGTCTTGTGTACATTATTTACACTACACAGTAGATAATTGTACACTAGTCAATTATGAAACTATCCCAATCTCTTCAAAGCACAATTGATTGATTTACAACTTTAGAAAACTATCAGATTCCAGCAGTAATCTGAAATCTTTATTTCCCACCAGCCATGATGTATCTGCATGTGTGAAACACAACATCTGTATTGTAAACAGTATGATTTATAAACTAAATGCTGTACAATTGATATAATATACATGGTTGTGTTGTTTTTGTGTTTAATGCCATTTTTTAGCACAAGATATGCTATACATGGTGGTCAGTATTATTGGTGGAGGAAGAACCCTGGAAAACCATGGGAAGAACCACCGACCCATGAGAAGCTACTGGCAGGCTTTCTCACTTACCCACGTTAGCCGAGTCTGGACTCGAACTCATGCAGACAGAGGTGAGATAGCAGTGATATGTAAGTGTCAGAGCTTTAGACCACTCAGCCACTTGGGGCCACTTACATGGTTGTGAAGTTTACCATTAATGCTACCATAATATCACTAGCAATTTATGACTTTCAAGATAAAGTCATGATGTTTTTTTTTTTTAAATCATCTCTTTTATAGGGCAGTGCTGGAAATAATGAGTGCACTTCTTTTTTCTTAATAGTAGTTATTATTATTATTATTATTATTATTATTATTATTATTATTATTATTATTATTATTATTATTATTGCAGATGTTGAGGCACAAAAAAGATGTTGATTTAGATTAAGAGATGAGTGCTCAGTTGAGGGAAGATTTTGTGGAACGTAGGTGTCATCCCATACCATCAATTCCACAATCATGGCAGTTGGAAAATCGGGGACAATACATGGAGCTCGACCTAAAAATGTGTCAGCTGAAAAGCATACAATATGCTTTCAAGTGGGGAAAGGAAAGGTTTGTCAGAATAGCAAGTGGATAATTTGAGTGGCCAATAAAATATACCAAACAAATGGCACATATTTTATATACTGTATGTTGTTAGACACTCTTTGATGGACATCAAAAGATTGAGCCAAATAATTTCCAAATCACTGTAAGTTTTAGACATTGTTTTAAAATTTAAAAATGTGACATGCACTTAACATTGACAAGATAAGAGAAACAGAATATTATCTGAATTTGGAAAGTGGAGAAATGGCTTGCTTGTTATCTGAAATAGCTTTGATATACGATTGGGAGATGATGTATTACTACACATTAGATCACTGACACATACGTTAATAGTATATATATATAGAAAAACATGAGATTACTATGTCACTCTATCTTAAAAAAGAAAACCATGGTCAGATACTTCATCTCAGAAATTTCGTTTCACATTGTATATAAGTTTATAATTTGCATCTTGGCATGTACAGTTTGCATGTATTTTAATTAATAGCATTGGATAATAACAAATTGAAAAAAAAACAAGCACAAAAACAGATTATTTTGTCATGTTTCTCCATTACATACATTACCAGATCACAATACATTTCAATACCTGTGTTTGATACCTCCAAATCCAAGAAAAGATGAAAAAATACTGTTCTGTATATATATATCTTCTTGGTAGTGTCTTGTCTCAGAGGCTGAGGAAGAAATGCTGTGCAATCTTACCAACAATGGACTCACATGTGGCTACGGAGTCCAAATTCTAATGCCCATAGGCGGTTGCAGGTGGAGCATGGGACACCAGTGGTTGGAGGCAGCTAGGATGCTGTTCTGTGACATCTCTCATGAACTGCAGCAAGACGCTGGCAGCGGTCATCCTCGAAGGTGAAACTGGCTTTCTGGTCACAGTTTGCCAGTGACTTCTGTCTGAGGCAGTGAGCTTGAGTTGGTAGGGTTGAAGGTCTGTCCATTTGATGTGCGTCTTGAGGTTGTATTTGTACTTTTTGAGAGGGTGGCCTTGGTTTCAGTTGCCCTGGGCTAGCTCACCAAAGAACAGCTGATTGGGGATTCTGTATTGGTCTATATGAATGATATGGCCACTCCAATGAAGCTGGGCCTGGATTAGATTCACTTTGATGCTTGTTGTGTTGGCTCTATCTAGGGCTTCCTGGTTGGGGATTCAGTCCTGTCACTTGATCCACATGATGGATCTCAGGGAGTGCTGGTGGAATTGTTCCAGCTGACTGATGTACCTTTAGTAGACAGTCCACTTTTCACAGCCATGTAAGAGAGAAGCGAGGAAAACTGCATTGTACATCTTATCTTTGCTGACAGGAGTATGTCCTTGTGCTGCAAGACCTTGGTCAAGAGACATCTGAGTGCTTGGCTGGCTTTTTGGATCCTCACAGTAATCTCCTTGTCCAGATAGCCATCACTGGATCTTGTGCTGCCTAAGTATTTGAAACTGTCCACATTCTTCAGCTGCATATCACTGATGGTGATGCAAGGTTGTGAAGGGACAGTGTTTTCTGGCAGGCTGGAAGAGGACTTTTGTCTATCCTAGTCTAATTGTGAGTCCAAACAGATTGGGGGCATCAGAGAACTTGTTCACAATTGCATGTAGGCGAGTTTCTTCATGGGCCATGAGGGCATAATCATCTGCAAAGAGTGCTTTAGTAATAAGTCTTTCTAGCATCTTGATTTTTGCAGCTTGGTGACTGAGATCGAACACTGATATGTCCTGGCAATATCTAATGTAGATACCACGGTCAATGTCATGGATGGCATGGAGCAGTACCTGCATGAAGAAGAGGTTGAAGAGTACCAAAGTAAGTACACGGCCCTGTTTAACACCGTTGGATATGGGGAATTTCTCAGAGGGTATTTCCATCTGAGAGAATCTCTCCAGTCATGTCATCAATGAAAATCCAGATGAGATTGGTAAACTTCTGGGGACAAGCAAGCTTCTTGAGTACTACCCACTGTCTGTGTGTCTCTGTTGGCTATCAAATGCCTTCATCAAGTTCATGAAGACAGCATTCAGATTCATGTTCTGCTCAAGGCACTTCTGGACTTGTTTCACTGCGAAGATCATGTCTGCAGTCTGGGCGAAAACCATACTGAGACTCAGGGAGGTTTCTTCTGACACAACTACAATAAGTCTGTTGAGAATGATGCGAGCAAGTATTTTGCCAGCTATGGAGGGCAAGGAGATGCCTCTAGTTACTGCAGTCCTCATGCATGCCTTTATTCTTATAGAGGGTCACAATTGATGCATCGCAGATGTCATCTGGCATCTCCTCCATCCAGATGCTGATTAGCACATCACTGAGAGTCTTGTACACCTCCGCTGGGATGCCATCCTTTCCAGGTGCCCTGCCACAGTTCATTTGTTTAATGGCCATCCTCAACTCCTCTGTTGTTGGCAGAGCATCAAGTTGGTCGTGCATTGGCTGTTGGAGTATTTGATCAAGAGTAGATTAACTGACCAATGAGGGCAGATTTAGGAGCTGGCTTAAGTGTTATTTCAATCTGTCCTTAATGCCAGCCTTGTCCTTTATTAGTGTACTACCATCTGCAGCAAGCAAGGGTGTTGAACCAGACTTTAAAGGGCTGAAGATTGACTTGATGACACTGTTGAACACTGGAGTTGATGGTGTTGGTATAGTGTTGCACTTCATCAGCTTTCATATCTCATCATGCATCTTGCAGATTTCTCATAGATCCTCAGCTTGTTAGGATTTGAAGTGGTCTTTTCTGGGGATGAAGTTCGGGTCATTCTGCCAGTCCATGAATGCTTTGTTCTTTCTGGTAAGTAGATCTTCAATGGCACTATTGTTCTCATCAAACCAGTCTTGATGGTCCCCTTATTGGGGCCCAAAGTTGCCATAGCTGTCTCTCTTATCATGTCCCTGAGTTTGTTCCATTTCTTGGAGGTATTTCCACGTATAGGTCTGTTGGTAGACAGCTTGTCATGTAGGTTGTTCTGGAAATTGAGCTTGGTGGAAGGCTGCTTGAGTTTGACAATGTTGAAGGCTGTGCGCGTAAGCTTAGGGCGCCTTGGGTAATGTGGGGCAATGTGCAGCGTTAGGATTGTTCGGACAAGTCTGTGGTCTGTCCCACATTCTGTTCCTCGCATGGCCTTGGTAATGAGGACATCCTGGGCATCGTACTCGCAGACTATTACATAGTCAATTAAGTGCCATTGATGAGATCTGGGGTGCATGCAGGTGTTCTTGTGTTTGCTTGCCATTCTGAACATTGAGTTTGTAATAAGGAGGTCTAATTATGCGCATTTGCTGAGTAAGAGCAGGTCATTGTTATTCATCTTGCTGACTCCATGCTTGCCAAACACACCTTTCCATCAACCATAGTCACAGCCAACATGGGCGTTGAAGTCTTCCAGTAGAATGATCTTGTCGTCGGCTGGAACTGAGCATAGTACAGAGCTGAGGACCACATAGAACTGCTCACTGGTTTCTGCTGGGCTTGTGAGGGTAGGAGCATATGTACTGATGATTGTTATGTGGTATTTGTAGCTGATAGGTAGCTGCAATTTCATTAGCTTGTCATTAATACCAACAGACAGGTCTGGAAGATGATTCAGAAGATTAGATTTTATAGCCAGGCCAACTCTGTTGATTCTGTCTTCATTTTGGGGTTTTCCTTTCCAGAAGGTGTGGCCACTTGTTAATTTAGTCAGAGAACCGTCCTCTGCGAACCTGGTTTAACTCATGGCTGCAATATTGATATTGTAGTGTGAAAGTTCCTTAGCAATTAGGACTGATCTCCTGTAAGGTCTTGCTATGTTCTCTTTGTCCATGAAAGTACAGATATTCCATGTTCCAATAAGAAGTTTTTTTTCTTTGATGGTTTTAACCACAGATGTTTATGATCTTGCCAGCTGTGGCAAGCTGGCCAGATTTTGAAGGGCAGGCAATTTTTTAGGCCACCTTCCTGAAAAGGTTTGCACAGTCACCCTGGATACTGCCAAACTGTTCTTCTGCCCTGGGTACAGAGCAAAACAACCATTTGTCTGAGGGCCACCTACGTGCAGGCTCTGCATATATTATATGGACAAGGGACTTTTATGGGTTAGGTCTCCTTGTACCCTCTAGGTGGCTACCATTATACCCAGCTTATGCTATTATTTAACAAAATTTACTTTCACTGCCATGATGGTGTCCTCCAGACAATCCAGTCATATTCTATAACTTCTATAACTGAAATTTATTCATCTACAGTTCAGTGTTACAATGGAACTACAGTTTTCAATGTTATAGTCAGTCACAATGTTGTTTATATGTTGCTTACAAAATTCTTGTGAAGTCCAGTTAATTTATTGATACATTTGCATTTATTATACTATTTTGTATTGTGACATGTGATTTCAACCAGTAATGTTCATATTCATTGAAAAAAATTTCTAACACTTTATTAATCAGCTACACTTTTAAAGCATTTTGTAATGCAGATTACATTATTTCATTATATATATATATATATATATATATATATATATATATATATATATATATATGAGAGAGAGAGAGAGAGAGAGAGAGAGAGAGAGAGAGAGAGAGAGAGAGAGAGAGAGAGAGAGAGAGAGAGAATCAAGCTAGACTTTAATTTTAGGGAGAAGTGACTTCTTGTGAATAAAACGGAGAAGTGGAAGCAAAGCCAGATGTTTATGTATGTATGTATGTATGTATGTATGTATGTATGTATGTATGTATGTATGTATGTATGTATGTATGTATGTATGTATGTATGTATGTATGTATGTATGTATGTATGTATGTATATATATATATATATATATATATATATATATATATATATATATATATATATATATATATATATATATGAATGTATGTGTGTGTTTTCATTCTCTTATTTAAATTATGCACTCCTTTTCTCAGTATGCATGTCTGTAGTACTTTAATTTCAAGTAGAAACATTGGTTTTATGTATAAGAACATATTCATATTGGCCATATGACTTAAGAGCACCCTTTAACAAGAAAAAAAATTCTTTATGTAATTTCACTATGAAATAGCAGTATTGAAAAAATTGAGTAAACTTGTTTTGAAACAGCCCCTTCAACATGCACGTTAGGGCAAATGAATGCACACGTGTCTTCATACCATATTGTTTGTAGAGGTTTACAAACACAAAAACACAATGTTTTTATGTTTATTTGTTTTATATATGTTTTGTATTTGCCTTTGAAAAAGACTCATTAACAGTTGAAAGTGCTCAGGCTAAATAGTTACTAGTTTCGCACTGTTTATCGTCAGTTTATTGCATATATATATATATATATATATATATATATATATATATATATATATATATATATATATATATATATAAAGAGAGAGAGAGAGAGATGTGACATCCAAGTGCAATAAGTATCAATGATTTAAGGTTTTAAGGTCTTGGAGAAAGGACATGAGACATCTACACATGCTTGTTGGCACACACACATAATGTGTATGTATTTAGTATGAAAATATTTGGTCCAGCATTTTTAAAAAGCAGCGAATGGGCTGCAGAAATGAGCCTACTCCAATTCATCATAACTTACAATAATATCCAGATCACTGATTAGTCATTTGGGTGATGCCATCTCTACCTCTCATGCAGATACAGAAGCAGCACCAGAACACTGTTCCAAGAATACAGTAGAATAATTTATTTGTCTCAAGATGCCCTCTACAGCCCCCATGAAGACGCGGAATATTGGCAAAACATACTATATCTCTGAATATATTAGAATCGTTTGTTAGTCTCTTAGGTGATATTAAGATGCCCTCTCCATCCTCCATGATGACACAAAGTAGTGCTAGAATATACTGTGTCAGTGAGTGCAGTAGATTTGGTGATTGATCTCATGGGCAATGTCGAGATCCCTCTCTACCACTCTCTACCAATCATGCAAAATCAGTACTAGTGTTTACAGTAATAAGTCCATGTTATTCCATTTAGGCCTTGGAATCACACATGATTGTGCAATTTATCTGCACTAGACAAAATATCTAGATATGCAACTCTTAACACATATTAACTCCCAAAATGTATTGAAAGCGCAACCTGTGCATCAGAAAAAGGCATACAAAGTTTAGATGAGGAAATTTCTTATACATCCTTGGCCTGTTCAGTGTGGCAGTTCATTTGTTGCAATGCAAGTTTACTACTGGACCGGTGATAATCAGTGACATGGATTCTTCTAGAGAAAGCTTTTCATATCTGTCTGTAGTAATTGAAAGCCATTCTTAGTGCCTTCCACATCGCGGTGGAACATATCCATGAAACAGTCCTGATAATGTCAGACAGTTTGCTTTTGATGACAAACCTCTGTAACAATCACCAGACCTTTGCCATACATTAGGGGAATGCCTTCATGTGTACTGAAAGTATTATGTAATATTCATTCCAGTCATGGACAACTCATTTTCATAGGAGGATAAATTTTAATACCGAGTTGTTTTCAAAATTAACATCACGTCTGTATCCTTTGGGGCCACCCTGTGCTGGACATTTTTATTTTTCCATGACTCCCAAGGCATGGCTGTATATGCTATTTTATTTCAGATTGGAGGTAGTATGCACCTTTTCCCCATTAGTTTTGATTGTGAGTCAGAATAATTATATTAATTACCAACATTAGTGTTAATTTCCTTTTATGAACTGATTAAATGAGAGTAATGATTCTTTAATTTTTAATTGATTGTACAGAGTTTTGACTTTCATGTGCAATATTGTGTTTGAAACAAAATAGTTAAACTAATCAAAGAGCAGTTTCTGTTCATATTTAAGTAACATAATGCATGTAATGATTTTGAATGTAACAGTAATATTTACTGCATGGATGTTAATAAAGAAGATTCAGAGAAATAAAATTCATATCCGATTCAGTGGCAGCAAAAGATGTCAAATATGACACTACTTAGAGACAGAAATGTGCTGCATTGGATGAATTATCCCGGGCTGTAAATTATTGACTTAGAATAGGGACTCAAATATGCATGTGTCCCATAGACTTATTTCCCCTGACCCACAAAGATGTCCAATATTTGTTAAATAATTAGTTGACTCGGAAAGTGCTGGGATTTGTTTCACATCAGATTTGCACTACTGTTGTAAAGTTTTGTTCATTGTATTTGAATTTTAGATTTTCAACAAGATCTAATGTATGATCTTGTGTAATTTGGAAAGATTTTAATTTGCCATGCAGTTTGTATTATATATAATAATGATTAAACAGTATGTTGAATTATTATTATTATTATTATTATTATTATTATTATTATTATTATTATTATTATTATTATTATTATTATTATTATTATTATACTTAGTTGTTTCTTTTTTTGTTTTTACTGGATTCATCACTAGATTTATATCCTTTAAAATTAATAGATACCTCACTTTTTACCAGATTTAAATGCCAATGCTTATGGAACTATTCAGCACAAATGCTTTATTTAGAAATTTCTAGTTGATTTTAATTTTGTTTTAGTTGATATAAATGCTGGCAAAGTAAAAAATTACATTTAAGTATCATATAGCAGATAGAGTAGATATAGAATTCAATGATCTGTGTAGTTTACAGTGTCCAGACATGGGTCAAACTTAAGCTGACATGTTTTATTTATATGTATCTTGACTTTCAATGCAAGGTGTCCAGACATGGATCAGACATGAGCTGACATGTTGTATATGTATTTTGACTGTCAAGATTAAATACAGTCAAAGGTAATTAACCATCTACCAAATTGTTTTTTGTTCCTGTTTCTTCAATGATGATCTGGATAAATTGCAAGTTCTTGGAAGGTCCAATTCATTTTTGCTTTGTATGAATGATATACCGAACATGTGATGTATCCATTTTTCATTGAATTTTAACAGTGGCCCACTTCCCAGGTTGGCTTCCATCATAGAAACTCCCTCAAGAATAGTCAGGTTGGATTTATCACTGAATGAACTGACAGCACTAGAGAATGAAAACCTTATCCCCTTCAAGAAGCTTAGGGATCTAAATGCTTCATTGAATAGAATCAACAAGTAAGTAACATTTATGTCTTTGCATGTATGATTGTGAATATTCTTGGCTTTTAGAAATGTACAGTTTTGAAACAGGAAACAGTGGTGTATTTCTTCCAAATCATGAGAGTCTAGAACAGAGATCCTGGAAGCGTTGACTTTTTTACAGAGCACTGTTTGAATTGGTTTATACTATATTTATCAGAGTCCAGATCAGACATCCTTGAAGAAGTGAATCTTACTGCAGAGGTCTATGTGATTAAATTGATTTATATCATATTTATTAGAGATGTTTACTGCTGCAGTGTAGATGGAAAATATCACAGAAATAAAGGGTACTGTTCCAATTACAGAATTATATACAAAGTGTTTTGCCACAAAACTAGAACGCTGAAGTTCTTTGCATTTATTGGGTTCTTAAACTCTGAAATGCTTGAGGTTCCAGCAAATTGTGAATTTGCATCAATAGTTAATGCAGTCTGTGGTATGTATTTGTGAGGTGTATACATTTGACCAACTATTTGTTTTGGGTGGCTAAATTATGGACCAATGGCTAAAATGATGTACAGGACTTTGCCAAACTGCGGTCAGGGTAAATATATCTGATTTATTGTGCCCTCCCTTTCTGGGAAAAGCAGCGGACATAAAGTATTCACATTTCAGTCCATTTTTCTTTATTTTTGTCCTTATATCCATCCATCAATCTTTAATTTCCACACAATGACTTTTAAGTCAGTTGAGACTGATAGACAAAACTTGTATAACAATGCATGATATGAATGTATGTTAAACATTTGCACTCAGGTCTTCAAGCTCTTAGAGATTTAGGTATGTAACTTCGTACATTTACATATTATAATTTGTAGCTGTGTCCCATACCACATTGGAAGATCATGTCTAAGTATTTTTAGTTTTCCATAACACTTTCTTTTTTAGTCCACAGGTATATGTCCCCATGAGAATATGGGATGAACTAAGTATGCTTTTATACCACAACTATATGTTATGAACCAAATTAGCTTCTTCTCTCTTTAATGTTAAGGTAATTTTCAAGAATTTATCTTTATGATATATTTTCTAATTACATTAACATTATGAATGTAAGACCTGCTTTCTTCCAAATCTAGCCCTATTAAAAGACATGAATATTTCTTTTGTATGTATCACGATGATAAAGGGCAATAACTCTTGCTAATTACCTCTTTTTACCACTGGTAGCTGTCACCAGTTTAAGGTGCTGCCAGTTATTTTACACCTTTGAGAGAGTGATGTATGTAAGATGAAGTTATTTGCATTTAAAACATGCACGGTAGAGGTGTTGGCATACCTCTATGCTACTTTGATGTAATGTGGCTGACATGTTTTTGAATATTGTACTTTGGGAAATTGTAAATGTTCTTAGCACATTGCTAATGAAAATGACTGCTCCCCTCTTGTGCTCCAAAAATCAGCCTAAATTTGTCTAAAGTACACTATCTTTAGCATCTATTAAAAGAGGGAAAATGAATTTTGCCAGACTAGACAATACCAGCTTCTGAAAGTGCAATCAATGAATTACCAAATATATAAAATGTTAAAAAAGTTATCAGCTCTTTTTTTATATAATTTGCCACTGAAGTTCAGAAAGTGAAAATGACCATGTGGAGCTAGCACTTTTCTGAAAGGTGCACATCTGGAGTAAGGCCAAGCTGTATACTCTATAACCCATATTACACCCATATATCATGCACCAAAATAAATGGATTTAAAGATTCTTTGAACAATACCTAAGGTATACAAGTTCTTTCTTAAATAGCCAGTATAACCAGTGAGGAAACCCAGGGAAATTCTGTTTCATTAAAATTGTAACCCTATGAAAAACACGAAACTGTAGAGTGCCACCTTTTAAGTTTCACTTCAGCGTACATCAAAACAGAAGAAGCATCCCATTAATCCAAGACTTTTATGTGAAATTCAAGCCATCTATTAAAAATTTAGAATATATTTGAACTGATATTGATTCATAAACAGGTGGTATGAAAAGGTTTGGAAATTAGTAGATATTTAGTGAAATTTATAATTTTCTGAGACTTTTTTTATAGATTATATGCTACAAAACACAATTGTTGTTTTCAAGTGTTTGCTGGTGCTGTCTTTAGTTTATACACTGTATTTTTAATGGGTGTTATTAGCAAGCCCTTTAATTAATTATTAACACCCTGAGATGGTAATTATTTGTTTCTATTAATTTTATTGTTTCAGAAACATGTTGTCTAAATATAGAAAATGCAGAAAACACAATGCAATGGAAGACATATATGAGTTCTGCCTAGCAAGTAACAAAAGTGTCAGTTCATTCTTTGCTGAGGTAGGCCATTCTGCAAAACTCAGTTAAAGGCAGTCCTCCACAAATCCATGTTTGGCCTTTAGACCTGTAAGGTTGAATGTATGGGGTATTTTTTAAGATTTAGTGGATCCAGCATGTAGTACTATCTTGCCATCCTGAGCCATACAGCTGTCCAACCAGTCCAATCAGCCCAACCCAGAATCATTTACAGGGATCCAACCATTTAGCCAGACGTATCACTTTATATATTTATTATGATGGACCTGTCCTTATAGCCTTGCGGGCAGTTACACATGCAGATTTAGACATGCACAGTAGTAGATTAGGTCATCAGTCTGGCTTCTCTTGTTGGACAATCAGGTAGACCTTTCTCCTGGCTAGCAAGCCAGCTGACCAGGTGCAACAGAATTGCCCAACACAGTCAGATTTTTCTATTTTCACTGCCTACCTACAGTATGTTAGCAGCACTTTATTTAGAGACAATGGCATTGCATCATCATTACCTCTGGGCATATTTTATCTTGAAATGACAGAAGACAAGGACCAAAGAATATGAAGATACTTTAGAACAACAGTCCTTATCTGATTTGGCCATGGACAGGACAGAGTTTATGTTTTAATGTTGCTATCAAAGAGATATACCAGGTGTTGCCAACTTTAGAATACTCTCCAACCGCTACCATGATACATGACCTTAAAATCAAAGGATCGGTCAACATTAGTGATGAGGAAGAGTCTCCTGTTTTCCAAATTAGCAAAACCCATAGAGATTAATGATTGGCTTTTCAAACATATCTCAGTCTTTGGGAAAGCTAAAGCTTTCTTTTTGGAAAGTCAGATACTAGATTCATTCTTTTCATGCAGGTACAGGACACATTCCACCACCTACCAACTCCTTGGATTATTGGATTACTCAACATGGTAGTGGGTATGATTCCCCTTTATAAGCACCCATTACAAATGGCTTTGCTGGCTCAGTGGTGCCCCTTTTCTGATCCACTTGACCAGAAGTTCAGTATTAAAAATGAGGTACAGCCATTCATGTGTCATTGGAGAAACTGTGGTTAGCTCATGATAGGAATTCCTCAGGAGAAACCACAGCTGGATATTGCAGCATGTACAGATGCCAGTAGATACGTTTGGGATGCCCACTTGCTGCCATTTTCTGAGATGGTCAGAGGCAAATGGGGACCAGAGAAACTGTTTCTTCACATAGATCTTCTAGAAATGGAAGCTATTATGAATGCATTTCAGCTCTGGAAAGACTGGGAAATCTGTCCTGGTTATGTCGGACAGGTCTGTAGTCTTGACAGACCTCAAGCAAGGCAGAACCAAATTGCCTGACCTGTGCATGCTGATTTGACAATTTCTTTGTTAATGTTACCAGCTTCAAGTCAGTGTGAAAATCAGACATTCCAGCAGGATCTATGTTCTGGCCATTGTACTTTCCAGACATGTCTGATCGGGTTATTTATATGGAATGATCCTTCATTTTGGGGTTTTTCGTTGGATTTGCATGCTTTGGGGGCATCCCGTGAACCAGAAGCTTTGGCAGTAGATGCCCTGTCAGTCACTTGGGAGGGGTAATGGACCTTTTCTTACCCCCTGCCTTTACTGAAATAAGTACAGAAAATACATGGTCAGAACTAGAGAAAGCATTATCAGATTCTTATTGCAAGATTATTCTAATGGCCTCTCACAGATGGGACATTTCTAGATCAATGATCTAGTCAAGCTTCCAATAGTAGACCTATCCAGGAAAATTATGGCTAAACTGAATCTTCTCAAACAACCAAGTTTACTTGTGTTTCACCCATGCCAAGACCATCTTTTTCACACTTGGGTCTTGTCAGGACAGCCTTGCAAGAGAAAATATTCAGAACTTTAATTGTGGAGAGAATATTGAGAGCAAGAAGGCACTCTACTCTGAAGGCTTACAATGGAGAGTGGCCAGTTTTCAGCAACTTGTGTTGAGTCAGTAACATCTTCCATTTGAGTGCCTTAGTCCATCAAGTTAGTGTTTTCTCTGGCTCCAGTAGGAGAAAATGTTGACACCAATTAACAACAAAATCTACTGTTCCATGAATATCTGATGTATAAGAAGTATTGTCATGATAAAGATCTATTAGCCAATTTTTTTTTAATAAATCAAATTCCCTTGCCTGTTTCCAAAATGGAATCTGTCCTGGGTTTTAACATGGCTCAACTGAGAAAAGTTTGAGCCATTAACTGAGCCATTGCTGAAACTGTTATAATACAAAACCTGTCTCCTGGTAGCCTTAGCTTCAGCTTGCAAGTTAAGTGAGTTACCAGCCTTTTCAGTTAACAAAAACTATCTTCAGGTCAGATAGATAGTTGAATGATTTTCAAGACACAACCAGGCTTTATAGCCAAGAAATGGTTATCATTGGCAATCAGAGTTTTTGTATGTTCCCTGTCATCTATAGAAAAGTTCAGAGCAGCAGATATGCAAGATCCTGTATGTGCCCTAATGCACTGCTTGAAGCACATAAAGACAAGTCATGGTAACTGCAAAATACTCTTTGTCTCAGTGAATGGAAGAAAGCAGGATATCACTTTTCAAGCCTTGTCTTAGTGGCTTAAGTGGGTTAGAAGCTTAGTGTACTCTGATCAAAAATCAATATTTCCATTGGAATTTTAGCTCATGAAATTAGATTGATCTTTGCAAGCCTCTAACTTAAATGCATTTGGATCTGACACATGAGAAAACACAAAGATTAAGTTGTATTGCCTCTTTTCTTTCCATTTTGATGCTTGAAAAACAGTAAAAACATTTTACATACAGTACTCTTTTTGGCTGCTCAGTTTTAATGCTTGAAAGATGTTAATGACATTTTACATACACTAGTATCCTGTTTGCTTTGTCAGTTTTAATTCTTGAAAGATGTTAATGATATTTTACATACACCAATACTCTTTGACTTGTCAGTTTAATATTTGAAAGATGATAATGACATACACTTGTACTCTGTTTGGCTTGTCAGTTTAATGCTTGAAAGATGTTAATGATATTTTACATGCACTAGTATTCTGTTTGCATTGTCAGTTTAATGCTTGAAAGATGTTGATGTTATTTTTCAATTTTACATACACTAGTATTCTGTTTGCCTTGTCAGTTTAATGCTTGAAAGATGTTTTAATTTTATTTTACATATATTAGTACTCTGTTTGGCTTGTCAGTTTAATGCTTGAAAGATGTTCAAATTTTATTTTACATATACTAATACTCTGTTTGGATTCTCAGTTTAATGCTTGAAAGATGTTTTAATGACATTTTACATACCCTTGTATTCTGTTTGGCTTGCCAGTTTAATGCTTGAAAGATGTTTTAATGACATTTTACATATACTAGTACTCTGTTTGGCATGTCAGTTTTATGCTTGAAAGATGTTGTAATGACATTTTACCTACACTAGTATTCTGTTGGGCTTGTCAGTTTAATGCTTGAGAGATGTTTTAATGATTTTACATACACTAGCACTCTGTTTGGTTTCTCAATTTAATATTTGAAAGATGTATTAATTTTATTTTACATATACTAGTACTCTATTTGGCTTGTCAGTTTAATATTTGAAAGATGTTTTAATTTTATTTTACATATACTAGTACTCTGTTTGGCTTGTCAGTTTAATATTTGAAAGATGTATAAATTTTATTTTACATACACTAGTACTCTCGCTTGTCAGTTTAATATTTGAAAAATGTTTTAATTTTATTTTACATATACTAGTACTCTGTTTGGCTTGTCAGTTTAATGCTTGAAAGATGTTTTAATTTTATTTTACATATCTAGTACTCTGTTTGGCTTTTCCAGAGTAGTATGACCATATTGCTCTTGTGATGCCACTCAGTATAAAAGTAGCCATAAGAAAAGCAGACAATAGACATATGAAATACTAAGGTTGAAATGTTTCCAGCTAATATCACAGAGTTTTACATGTAAAACCAGCTGAGCTGGAAATGACCAATTCATTTTAAAAGTTTTTTTATCTAGTCAATTTCCTTTCAGATTCAGTGGAATCGAGGTGCTGAAACATTTGTGTAGTTTGAATGTGTCCCACAACTTCATCAAGAAGATTGACAATCTTGTACCTCTTCCCTCATTAGTGGAGCTTAATCTGAGTATGAATGAACTGATAGATATCTCCTACATGCCAAGTCTTATCAACCTGGAAATTCTTAATATCAATAACAACAAGGTATGGATGTATCTTACCAAAAGGTATACCATATATACTTGATTATGAGATGAGTCAAACTGCATAGACCCTGATCTGCCATTGCATAATGCACCAGCAGATTTGTGTCAGTGCAATTTGTTACTAATAATTAGTAGAACAAAAAAATAGACCCTGATCTGTCAAATGTCAAATGTTGTAAAGCGCTGAGAGCTTCTAAAGATTAGGCACTATATAAAGTCCTCATTATTATTATTATTATTATTATTATTATTATTATTATTATTATTATTATTATTATTATTATTATTATTATTATTAGTATCTGCAGTTGCATTATGCTAAGACAGATGAGGATCATTGCTATTTACAGTTTGACTTATAAACACTTATATATGGAAGTACATGGGATATCTTTATCATGAATATCTTCATTATATTAGTTTTAATCAATATCATTATTATTACATTATATTAGTCTTGATCAATATTATTATTATTACATTATATTAGTCTTGATCGATATCATTATTATTACATTATATTAGTCTTGATCAATATCATTATTATTACATTATATTAGTCTTGATCAATATCATTATTATTACATTATATTAGTATTGATCAATATCATTATTATTACATTATATTAGTCTTGATCAATATCAATATTATTACATTATATTAGTCTTGATCAGTATCATTATTATTACATTATATTAGTCTTGATCAATATCAATATTGCAGTATAGCACTATTTTCTGAATATTGAATTGCAGTAACTATTGAGTATCTCCAACATGCTGACATTCATCATCAACCAGAAAATTCTTAAAGCCAATAAAAATGATATAAGACTCTGTACCATGACTGTACTACCTTTTTATAAAGTCAATAAATGTAATATAAGGCTCTGTGCCACTGTACCATGACTTCATTTCCTTTTTATAAAGTCAATAACTATAATACAAGGCTCTGTACTACTGTACCACAATTGTGCTCCCTTTTTATAAAGTCAGTAACTCTAATACAAGGCTCTGTACCACTGTACCACAACTGTGCTTCTTTTTATAAAGTCAATAACTATAATACAAGGCTCTGTACCACTGTACCATGACTAAACTATTTGTATAAAGTTATTAACAGTAATATAAGGCTCTGTACCACCACCGTAGTCCCTCAATAATAATTTGGTAATAAATGTAGTGAGTAACAATTATATGTCACTGTACTACCACAGCACTGCCTCTTTATAATGACAATAATATGTCTCTCTACCACTACGGTGCTCCCTCTATATAAAATTGATAATAATTATATAAGCCTCTGTACAACTACAGTACTCTCTCATTATAACAATAATACAAAGTTTAAAACCACAATACTCCCTCTTTATTAAACATCTCTGTACCACTACAGTATGTCCCTTTTATAAAGTCATTAACAATAATAAGGCTCTCTACCACCACAATATTCCCTCTTTATGAAGTCAATAACAATAATGTTTCAGTACCACCTCAATATTCCCTCTTTACCAAGTCAATAACATCAATGTACCGCCATGGTACTCTCACTTTGTAATGTCAATAAAATAATATAAGAGTCAAAACAATTACAGTTCTCCCTCATTATAATGCTGAGTATGAAAGTGATACATATGATCCATGTTATAGCTAAAGGGAATTTTTTTCTGAGGGATGTTCCAAAAGGACCATGTCATGATAATGCAGTGCAATATAAAAATGCTGTATTAAATGATTTTAAAGCAAGTTTTAATTGGTTCTTATTATAAGCCACTAGATAAAGTAAAATAAAATAATTTCAGTAGCTATTATAACACTAAATGTGAACAATTTGATGTACCTCTTAACCGAGCCTACATTATAAGGTTAGTGGTATATTGAGGAGTCTTATAGTCAAGTATCACTATGCCAAATATTGAATTGAAGTGAAACATATATTTTGCTATGCCCGATTTATTAGTTGAAATAATCAAGCATATTAAGAACAAACCATGCTGTTCAAGTTTGCTGAATTGACTAGCGTGCATTGAATCCCATTGACACATTATTCCTGCACATTGCTTGTGTATAAGTTTTCTGGCATATTGATAAGGAATTTTGATCAAATTTTTTTCTTGTATCATATTATACTATGATGACTCATAGTTTAAAATACTCTTAGCAGTAACAAGAGTGATAGCATGCTTGAGAATCACCCCCAAAATCTATGCAACAATAAATTCAAAATATATAAATATATTTCTTTTTATGTATTGCAAATATTTTAAATTGTATTGTACTCCACTCTGGATTTGTGAATGTATTCTGTGCTGCTTTATGTAAACTTGACTACCCCATTCCCCATCCACCCTGTTCTACCTGTCACTATTACAGTGATGACCAATCCAGTTGAGAAAAGGTTAATACTGCTATAAACTAGTGTATACCTGGTTGTTTGTTTTAAATATAAGTTCTGATTGTAAGTCATACTCAATGAACAAGTCTGATGAGTACATCACCCTTCCCCAGGAGTAATCTATTGATGTCAGCTTATATCTTGTAAATTACTGTATACACTCAGTTATAATGGGTGTTGTGCTGCAAACAGCATAAACCCAGAGCAGATATTTGTCTATTTAGTTATACTAAGTTAAATAGTTTGTTAGGAGTAATCAGTATAACAAACATTGTAAGCCTGGCCTGATGTTGTATTATGGGATGGCAGATTGGGACATGTGAGTTTTCTCAGTTGGGACTGGCTTAAAAGCAAGTTTATGTGGTACCTGTGAAATTCTACAAGTTGCTGTTTTGGTCATTTGGATCAATACCAGGATGATCTGATAACTTTTTGTTGATCAGAGTTAGGTTATTTTTATTGAAACTAATTTAAATCTGTCATTTATCTAATTGATACACATAATGCTTACATTTTCCAATTTGACAACATTATATTAAATTATTAGTTAATTTTGAAGCATATTTTGAATTATTTTGATTTATTCCCTACTGTACTTTACATCTCATATCTTCATGTCTATTCAAACTTAGCAAGTTATGAGGTTTAAGAAAGTATTTCTGCATTTTTCACTGTTGAATCCTGAGAAATCAGAACAATTCTACAGTTTATGGACATCCTTTATCTTTTTTGTTTTCAGATTCGATCACTGGATGGTGTTCAGTCTCTACCTCGACTGCGTGAACTTCAGGCTCAGAGAAATGAATTGGTAAAGAGTACATTTTCTGTTTGGTTCACTAATCAGATCCTAAAATGGTGCTGATTATTGGTCACTTTACATTGATAAATAACCAATCTTTTATTGTTTTTTGGCAATACAGGAAAAATACACCAGACACAAAAGTTGAATTCAGTACACTACTCCATTGCACATGAAATGACAAGATTGTTTTATATCATGCAGCAGGACCATGATCATAACAATGTTATTTCATTAAAATTCTAACAAATATTTTTCATTCTTTGTTCTATTATTAAATTGTAAAAAATTCAGAGATGGATAATCACCATTTTTTTCTTAAATACAGACAAATTTGCACATCTTTTTAATAAATTAGTGTGTAGATTTGACTATGATTTTAATATCACACCACTTTTTTGATAACTCATGCACAATGGGGTCCACAAACATAGACTGCACTAAAAGCAAGGGCTTGAGTTACTGAGGGACCTCCAAAAGTTGGAAAAATTTGCTTAGATATCGAAAAAACAATGGAGGGTGGGAGGCCAGTGTTAATGATTGAATGCTCATTTTACAATCATGTTGATAATTATTTTTAATAATTCGCTTTTTCTAATTAAGTTGTTTGTATTTCTGTTTAAATAACATTTATTTTCAAAATGTCTAACTTGAAAGATTGTTCCAACTGGTTTCAACAGCCATCACGTGTACATGAAAACATTTGTGTATTATGTCACTGCTTTTTGTTTTCTTGATGATCCTGGTTACCAGAGTGGTGTTTAATAGTATCCTGCCAAATCAGGAGTTAATTTTCCAAAAGCAAGCAGAATTTATTTTGGGAGACAATTGTTTATATCAAATCTTCATTTTTTTTTTGTTCAGTTAGTACAGTATTGATGTCATAATTTCATTGGAATTAATAATGAAACTTTTTTATCATCCTTGAGGATTACTCTAGGTGCCAGTTCAGGAATTCTGAAACTCATTTACCACAATTGTCTATATCTGTGAAACCAAGCTCTTTATTTTGCAAAGTATTCATTTCACTTGGTTGCCTTGCTATTTTTGATCAGTTACAAAAGAGTTGGTTAATTTAAGGTAGTTTATATTACATACACAGTAACATTTATAACAGTGTTCGATTGATGAAAAGAAGTGAGTTTATCCCACATACAACTGGGGTTTTAAGTTTGTAGGATTTTGTGCATTTTAATTTTTCTTTATTTCTGCTCCTTTATTTGAATCAAAAGACATAATTAATGGGATAATATGATTTTATTTGAGTGCAGCAATCCCACAAATACTTACACATGTCAGTTATCAAAACACGGTCGACACTTAATAAGGTTCTCAGAGAAATGCTCGCAGACATAACTGTTATGGTAGATTGTCTTATTTTACATTTACTTACAAGAAGACACATTGCATTTATGATGATTGCATTTAAAAGGAACTAAATGATAGAAGTAGGACATATATTTCAACTGACAAAATATTATTTAATATGTATTTATTTATTAAAGTACTGCCTCCACTCGGCATGAGATTTTCATTGATCAAAATTTTCTTGCATATTATTAATTGCAGTGCACAACCATTTGGAAAGAAAATGTAAAAAATTGATTTATTTTAAATTTGATATTTCATAATGTTGATTAAAATTTCAGGTCCTGTATACCATTTCAATGATAAAACAAGCAATATATCAAAGTTTCTGTTACTAATTTTGATTGCGATTTTCTTCAAGTTCAATAAATAGAGATCAATTTTTGGGGTATTTTTTGGTTTTAAAAGTGGGATCCATTCCTGACCCTGCATTATAAGGTTTGCAAGTTATCAAGTTATTGAGGGAGTGGTGTATTGGAATTATTCACGATGATTATGACACATCTTAAATAAAAAAGAGACCTTTTAATCAAGTTTAGATCATATCAGGAACAGGTCAATACTTAATGGAATCCTTTGCTGTTATTGGTCAAGAGCATACAGTTATCCATTTCTTTCATATACAGATAAATCACAAGTTCTTTATGTCTATAGAAATGCCAATTCTTTTATTTCAGTATCCCTTGAAATAGATGTAATCTGCCCTGTTTTAAATCTCAGTTCTCTCTTAACCTTGAATGTTGAGGTTTATCAATGAATGGCTATTTAGCTATCTTTTTCCTATATTTTCTGCATGTTTCTGGATGGCAAATAAATTACCCTTTTTCTGTCCAAAACTGTATTACATTTTAACACTTATAAATTTATCACATTTAACTACAATGTGTTTTGCTGTTTTTTTTAAAATGTATTGTTCACTAAAAGTATTTCTGTAAATGCAGTTGGTACATGAGCATATATGCAGGTTTCAGTATTATCCATAATGGTGCTGTTAACCAGTATTTGCACAATAAGACTAATGTTTTTCTGTTTTGATAAAGAATGATATATTCTTCCAGTTAATAGGCATACTATTTTTTTTATACAGGTGAGTAATACAGTTGGAAACAAATGTCATTCATTATATCAGTCTCTGCAGTCTGCTGTATAGTGACATAAAATTCTCCCACATTTCAACAATTTCTATATAGTAAAGCCCTTTTTCCATTGATATGGAATTCATTCCTGTACTTTCCAAAAGTGATTCTAATCTGTCTCTCTTTTCATTGTAGATCTTCTTGTAGAATGATGTCCAAAACACAGGTGCACAATAATAAACCAATAATTAATGTTTCAAATACAAGTTCCAAAAATGTAAAAATTATTTTTGGCCAATATGTGTTAGTGTCCTTAAGCAGTAGTTGAAGACATACAGAAAATATGGTAAGTTTTTTTGTTTTTTTTATAAACACAGTCATGCACAAAAGACCAAATTAAGTTGGCCTTTAAAGCTTATTATCTGTAAGAATATCAAATTCAGTCATTGAAGACTTGATCAATTTCAGTCACTGAAGACTTGGTCAGTTTTAATCACTGAAGATTTGGTCAGTTTCAATCACTGAAGACTTGGTCAGTTTCAGTCATTAAAAATGACAAAAATAGTAATAAATGCAAGAAATGGAGCACAATTTAGTTTAAACAATTGGTGGCAATGGTTGCAATTTACTTATCAAAATCTAACTTTTTCATGCAGGAAGATGTAGTTCCATTAACAAGTTGTTTTCATCTACAAATCTTGAATGTTGCTGACAACCACATTACAACATTACACAACACTGTGGACATCCTGGGTCAGCTGAAGAGACTTGAGGTTCTAAATTTGCATGTATGTATTTGTAGAAATCCTAGATATGCCTGCATTTAGTTGATGCAGATCCAATTTTATTCATAGCATGTGTTAAGTAATCTGATTTCTGTTTCTTAAAAGAAGTGTTTACTAAAGTACAGTAGTCCCCCTCTTGAACGGCCCCCCTCACCAGCGGCCACCCGCTCCTTACGGCCAGAATCTGAAGGCACCGACGAATTTGTGTTCAAAATTACCCCTCATGAAAGGCCACCCAGCTAACGCGACCAGTGGCCAGCATATTTTTGCAAAAACATAAAATTTACCCCTCACCATCGGCCGCATTTTATTTTGTAATATGTATCTAGAACAATTTTTTTTACTAATTGTGTTAAGTAATCCGATTTCTGTTTCCCGAGGTCAGGTTTCGTTCTTCAAAAAAGTGTTCTACATGTACCGCTAAGGTTATTATTATATCCTTTACACCTCACAAGAAGCCACATTTATTTCATAAAGCCAAGAAAGACTCAAATTTTAATCCCTACATAAAGGTAATCCATATATCCTTACTGCAGGTTATCTTAGAGGTCTGGTTTATCCACTGATAATTGTTAAGATTACACTTATTAATAGTAGTAACATCGGAGAAGCGGCAATATTGATGTACCATACAAATGTCTGCGCGGAAAATCGTTTGATAGCCTTTGTGGCTTCCCTTAGCAAGATGTTGAGCTTGTTAACTTACATAATTAGTGGCTATTACGCAACAATGGTAAAGTTTATAAATCTTAACAGCTGCGATGTGCTATTGTTCAGATCAAATCTGCAGAGTAAAAAAAATAAATTAAAAACAATAGGGTACCAGACTTCGACTAATGAATCACATGACAATTGCTGCCTTTAAAAATATAAGGCATCTTGTTTAAATGCAACAAAAAAAAAATTGTTTCATCAGTCTTGTAGTTGCAACATTGATGATTATAACTGGACGTAAGGTCAAGATCACACGGTCAGCATTGGCTAAAAATACAAACAGGGTACTAGACAAAGACCAAAAAATCACGTGACAACACAACTTGTTGCTTCTTTACGAAGAAAGCATTTAGTCCGCTCCATAAATGTGTCGTCTGCATAATTAAATCGCATACAGTTAGCCACATCAGAATAAATCATTACCAAACATTAACATGCCATCACGTAAACGAAGATGATTATTTCAGAAAACGTCGGTTATTATAGTCTACGATATCAGGTGAGGTGGGGAGGGGGACTGGTCAAACAAATTTAGGTAGAAAAGACTCGAATAAAACAATTTTATGTTCAAAAGACTCGAATAAATAACAGTGTAACCGATAAGTTATTTAGCAGCAGTGGGAAAATAGAGCAAATGGAAAGATAATTGCATATGTACCAAGATTCAAATGACGTTTTTTAATGGTTATGCAATGTGCAAGACAACACCCGCTCGCATATCACGCTTACGCCAAGAATAAGAACTATTAATGCATATTCAGATGAAATAAGTCAACTATTATAGCACAAGAACCATTTAATATATAATGTTGCTTTTAAACAAAGATATTTAATGCTTTGAAAAATGAAGCTTTCTTACTACGTACATATACTTCTCACAAAAAATTTAGTCCCCCTCTGGATAGGCCACCCGCCTAATAAGGCCACTTTCCCGGTGCAGAAGGGGTGGCCGTATAAGAGGGGGACTACTGTACATGTACCACTAAGGTTAATATTATATCATTTACACCTCAAGAGAAGCCATATTTATTCAATAAAGATGAGAAAGACTCAAATTTTAATCCATGAAAAAGGTAAGTAAATGTAATTTGATTATCCTTACTGCTGTGTTATCATAAGATGTCTGTTTTAGCCACTCTGATAATTGTTAAGATTACACTTAGTAATAATAGTAACAGCTGAGAAGTGGCAGTATTGATGTATAATACACAAGTCAGCAGGAAAATGGCTTGATACCCTTTATGGTTTTCCATAATAAGATGTTAAGCTTGTTTACTTCCATAATTAGTGGCTATTACTAATGACAATAATAGTTAGGTTTACAAATCCTAATAGCCATGAGGTGCATTTGTTCAGGTTAAATCTGCTGTTTTGGCTTTTCTACTTAGCATCAAGAAATGTGAAAACATTAGGGTACCAGACTATGAATAATGAATCATGTGACAATCACTGCCTTTAAAAACACATGGCATTTTGTTTAAATGCAGAAAAAATTGTTCCATTAGTCTTGTAGTTGGCATCATTGATGATTATAACTCGACATAATTTTCAAGATTAAAGGGTCAGCATTGGCTAAAATTAGAACAAAACATAGTACCAGACAAAAACCAAAAAATCATGTGACAACATACTTGTCAGGTCCTTTACGAAGAAGGCATTTCATTTGCACTACAAATGTTTCATCTGCATAATTAAATCACATACAGTTAGCATTCAAATAAATCATTACCAAACATTAACATGTCATCAGGTAAATGGAGATAGTTATTTCAGAAAATGTCGGTTATTGTTATTATAATCAACAACATGGGTGGGTTTCAACAATTTTAGGTAGAAAAGACTCAAAACAATTTAATGTTGAAAAGAGTTGAATAAACAATATCATAACTGATAAGGAAGTTATTCAGCAGCAGTGGGAAAATGGAGCAAATTGAAAGAGAATTGCGTATGTACCAAGATTTAAATGACGTCTTTTAATGGTTTTGCAATGTGCATGATAGAAACACCTGCATGCATATCACACTTACGCCAAGAATAAGTCAATTATTATAACAACAAGAACCAGTCAATAATTAATGTTACTTTTAAATGAAGATATTAAATGCTTTGAAGTATGTAGCTTTCTTACTACGTATATTACATTTATTTCTCACAACAAATTATTCTCCCTCTGTAAAGACGACCCACCTTCTTAAGGCCAATTTTCTGATACAGAAGGGATGGCCATATAAAAGGGGGACTACTGTATTGACATGGGCTTTTCATGGAAAGTATTCTTATTATTATGCAGACATAGACATACTTCAAAAGGTGACAACACGTTTCTTATGTTCTAAATGCTCACAGTATAGTTGTTAAAAGTATTATGACAGTTTTGCATCTTCTTTCATTTTCAGAGATTTTTTTCTTGGGGTACAAAAATTGCTTAATTTTGAATATTCTTTTTATTTGATTTGGTTTTTAATCCAGGGTAATCCAATTGAACGAGACCGGCAGTACAGGACTGAAATCCTTCAACATACCAATGTGATGACACTTGATAATGTCTCCATTCGCCCACTTCCAAAGAAGCCCGATGTGGACATGACCTATAGCTTTGTACGTAAATGTAATGCATCAGAGTAGAAATTTAAAATAAACATGGACTTTAAAAGATGTGCAACTTATATTAGGTAATGTCAGTGTTTTAGGTGATGGAAATCACTTTCAAAATCATCGATCATCAATGAAGAAAAGTAACTGATTATTAACTATTGATCAGTCATGCATTTTTAAACATATTCACCTACTCACAACTCTTTATTTTTATGTGTCCAAAGGGTTTTAGTCCAGCTTAATGACCTACATTTGTAACAAAAAGAAGATAGTCCTATGGCATTATTCTAAATATTATTCAAAATGTAGCTGATATCCAAATATTGAAATAAATTTATTGCTTTGAGACTCCAGCAACCAAACATCAACTTAATCAGTTTATTGGAATGCCAGTAGTTACACTGTATGGCAACTAATTAAATTCCCTTAGACCATTATGTTCATGTTTTGCAAAATGACTATAGTTACATTGTAATACCAGCTAAACTTTTAAAATGATTGAAATGGTTTGCTGTGTGACAGTTTATATTTTTTTTAGAAAAATTCCACTACACATCAGCTGGTATCCTAGGTTGTTAAATAACCATTTGCTTGGAACATAAAATCAGATTATATTTTCATAATAACTTAAAAAATAGTCCAGCAGCATTTCTTACCCAAAACTTGTTTTAAATACTGTATATACTTGCTTATAAGATGAGCCCAAATGTAAACTGCACAGACCCAGATCTGTTGTTGCATTATGCACCAGCAGATCTTTGTGCAGTTTGTTTGGAGAAATCGGGGAACAAACAACATAGACCCTGGTGTGCAGGCATATATTGCAAGAGCAAATCTATATGGTAGTTATCTCACAATTACCATTCTGAAGTGTTAATACTGCTTATTTTTGGGAACATAATATAATAATAAATTGATACAATATTCACCAAAAAAACTTTCCCTTTGGACTTCTTGACATGTTTTAGTTCCTGTATGGATATGTACTGTTGTTGTGTAAGTCCTAGCTAAATATAATGTTTTGTTTCCTGTATGGTATGAAGTGCATGTCCAAGGTAAATGAAAAAGCAATACACATTGCAGTAGGACTCTGACAAAGGTAGGTAATGAGGCATTCTTACATAGAGTCATAGGCAATACAAAATATTAGTGTTTAAATGTGTTTGCTTAAAATTGATGGAATGTGCCTTTATTTCTATGGGTAACTGAGAGATGTGCATGTCCAATGATTGACATAAAAAGCAGAAGTAAATCTTCAAATCCAATTCTCTTTCACAACAGTCTTCAAATTTCACCACCTTTGGTACACTAAGAAGTCTCTATTGCATGAGTAAAATCTCATGTTGAAAATTCTGTCAGTTATCAAAAAAGGAAGTTTGCTTGACCATTGACCTAGGATGATAGAGATCCACCCACAGCAAAATCAGCTAGTCAGTTTAAAAAATTAACTATCAATGTCTCTATATATTAGGACAAATTACTTACCACCAATAAATGTCTAGAAACTCTTGGGCAAGTTACTAGCCACCAATGAATATCTAGAAACACTTGGGCAAGTTACTAACCACCAGTAAATATCTAGAAACACAATGCCTGATCAATATCATAATCATTGGATCAAAATATAACTAGGAGTTGTAATTACTTGATATTCTTGACATGGTGTTATTAATTTTATAGTTAATTAATGACAGTAGGTGAGTTTTATGGGGTCAGTGTGCATGTTAATGACAGTGTATGAGATTTATTGGATCATTGTGCAGTTTACATTGGATGAGCCATTTGCACTGAGTCCAGTATGAATGTTCGTATTTATCCCATAAATTTTGTATATGATCACAAACTATACTAGATATTTTATCCCACTGACAGGGCTGCAGGTGGTCTTACCTTTACAGATCACTCCCATCTCACCTTTGCCTGTATTGGTTCAAGTCTAGGCTCATCCAACATGGATACATAAGAAAGCTTATAAATACTTTCAATGGGTCTTCCCATTGTCTTTTCCAGTTCTTCCTCTACCAAATGCTATGTACTGAAAAATGGTATTCAACTCAATAACACTGAAAACACAGCTTATCCCACTGAAAATCCATAATGGCTTGCAAAAACAACTGAAATAATAGTGATGGAAAAAAAATGAGCTAAGTCTATTTAACACTTTCATGAATTTACTGGAAGAATATAATTATAAATTCAATGAAAATCTTTCAGATTTTATTTGCACCTGTTAATATCAAACAAGGGAAACAATGGAAATTAATATATTGTTAAACACTTGTCTGAAAACCAGTTTGCATATCTGTCCATATGATGTCATCGTCAAGCAACAAGAAGAGAATTCTGGTTAAAGTTTAGAATTTGACAATAATGACGTTGTGACTTATTGATGGTTTGGTTCACAAAGTTCCAAGTACACATTCAGCCATTATTGTCATGTTACCAGGCTTTACAGTACATAAGATATTGTTAATGTTTTTTCTTTGCATCATTCTGGTGCATTAAGTCACTGAAAACGTTGACATTGTCTACTTCGGAGAGTACATTCTTAGCTGATTTTTTTGTCTTCTTTATCTGGCAATGCAGTATTTTTACATCCAAGAGAGTCTTTGTACTGGTAGAGCAAGTTTTGAAAATCTTGGAAGTGCATGTATAGGAAGTAGTAAACATTTAGTGAGAGTATGGCACATTTCTGTTTTTTATGTATTCACATGCTGGTATAAAGCCAAACTATAAACTGATTTTTGTTTTGAAATTTCCATGATATGAGCCACTCCAAATCAATGTGGAGGAAAAACTGTTGCACCAGTTGCACTGATTGAATGGTTATATAAGACATGAAGAGTCCACATTGTTTCCTAAGGCTGGACATAAAGTTTGTTTCAAACTCAGTGAATTCTCACACAGTGTTCTATTACAAGATCAAATTAAGATCATATTCCTTGAAAGACTCATTTGAACATTGACAAATGTTTTGCTTTGAGAATGGAGTATACTGAGTTCCATTTCAAATGAGGATGCATAGACAATATTTTCTCCCAGGGAATTCTGGTGTCACACTGTAGATGTTTTCTACTTCTGCCTAAACCTCCATGACTTTGGTTTTCACAAATACCTTTCACAATGCATTTTAGAAGATTTCAAAATTAATGTGCATTTAGTCATATTAAATATTTTTTCCATGCTCTGTGCAAGCAATATAATCTGATATTAAATTGTACTTTATTCTCCAACCCAATTCTAATGTTCATAATACAAGGATGTGTACTATATCTGATGACCCTCTTTTGCGATAACATAATGCTGTTCAGTGTTCCCCTTCCCAAGGTATTTAAGTTCTGCTATGGGAGCCTTCAAACTTTCATTTGCATAAGTGAAAGTGCAACCTATATTGATGTAAAGTTTTAATATGAGCAGGGCTTTTCAAATATCTGTTCAAACTGTGCCTTATGTCCTCCAAGGTGCTTGTTTTGTACATTATATGATCAGGTCTCCCAACCTCAAAGTAAAAGAATCCCAGTGCTGCTGTTGATTGAACATTGTCAAAGCTTTCAAAGCCGATATATTCCTACAAGACTCAAGTAGCAGGATTGTTTGATTTTATGATATTGTCATAGTTGATCTTTTAATCTACAATTTATCTTAGGTCTCTGAACAATTTGGTTTTCATTGCAAATATGTAAAGGGAGACAAGTCACTTTGACAAAACCTAATTGTGGACTTTATGCAAACTGATGCGGATGGGATATGAGATTTATACAGTCACCACATGATCAAGATTGTCCGGTAGTATTCAGATAAATTTATATAGGTGGGATAATACATAATATTAATAATAATAATAAATTTTAATGTCATAATAGTATGAAGTTTCCAGTTATACCTCAGTAATGAAACACCTTTGGGATTTATTGAACAAGAAAATATTCTGTGGTTTTTGTATGTGTGATAAAATGCATTTTACAGATGCTTAAATTTTTGGGAAAAATTCAACATATTGCTTTTAACGGCTGAATAAAGATTGAAATTATTTCATTTGTTTGATATATTTCATATAAACTGGGCACTTATACAAGATCCAATTACAATATGTAGTGTGATATTTCAGAATGAGCCTAGTTACAAACATGTCCACAATATCCACACACTTCAGGATGCAGCCAAGCAGGCCTTTGAGGAAAGAATGAGAGAAGCCAAGGTTAAAATGGAGGACCAGATTAGTTTTATGCAGAGGAGAATCATGTAAATGTTAATATTTATTTTTAATAAATATATAATGCCTTTGAGTCGTTCAGTATTTATTTGCTAATTTGGGATGAATAATGTTATATTAAATTCTTACATTGTCATAAGTGTCCTTTAGGTTGTATGATATTTATTTTGTACATATGGAATGTATAACATTTAATTATATACATTTAAGTTGTATGATATTAATTTTGTACAAATGGAATGTATAACATTTTATTATAGACCTTTAAGTTGTATGATGTTTTTTTTGTATGTATGAGTGTATAACATTTTATTTTGTATTTTATATTGTGATGCTGAGGTATATCAGTAGAAAAAAAAATTTCTGCCACAGTGATGATACCACTTTTTATCACCACTTTTGGAACTACTTTCTATTCCTGTTTAGAAATATGTTTGCCCCAGTGTATTTTATAGGGATATTCTGTGTTATCAATTTTCTTTTTTCGTTTGGACCACTCTCTCACTCAATTTCATTCACAGATATTAAAATGTGTCAATACATTTATGTAAGTAATGAGGAGGTGGCAATATTAAAAATGAATTCTAAACAAGAAATTGTCAACTTTAATTCATTATAAATTAATTTATTTCACAAGGGTCATGAAAATTCTTAGTGACCTTTGCTATTCAGTGACACTCATACATTACATGTTACACTCTACAACAAATGGATAAAGGTTTTGGGGGTAAAATTCTTGATCAAACACAATGCTAGATATCAATTTTCTTATCAATTTTAACTCTCATCATACTCACAGTTGACCAAAATTATTTTAAATTGTGGAAGTTCTTTTGGTTGATGTAGTAATTCAGCTATTATTTGCATTGGCACATAATTAAATCAAAATCCATTTAAAATTGATGGCTTTTGCCTTTAAAAATATATAATAATACAAATTATAAAGTTGTATAAGTAGATATAATGATACATTTCATGCATAAAGTGGAAATTGTTTGTGTTGTGACTTGTGGCTTCACCACTTATGACAGTACAATGAAAATGTTTCTGTATATCTACTAAAACAGAAACCTCAGTAAATTGAATTCCAAATTTTTATAAAATTCCTTTAAAGTTGTTGATGTAAGATTCAGTCATAAAATGCCTTTAAGTTGTGTAATATAGAGTTCCAACAATATCAGAGTAAATATCTCAATGGTTTTTGATTTAGTATGTTATATTTTCATGATATGTTGGCTATGCTCTCATGACCTTAATTCTGCAGTCATTTCATTGCCTTTTGAAGTGTATGTGAGTTGAAATACAGTGGGAAAACAATGAGCAATGCTTTTCATGTGCATGCTATTTTACAAAATGCCACATGTTGCTTTTGTATTGTATTTGTATATGATAATGTCCTCTGTCCCAGTTTTATACTTTAGACTACATCATTTTCTTGGAGGTAGGTGTCAGCATTATAACTTGAAAGTATTCTTGTTAAGTACATTCCACAATAATATATCTGAGTTTGTGATGCTAATTTATTGTAATGATGCTGCATGACTAAAAGTCATATTAAGTTTTCAGTAATTTGCCTGAATGATGATCAGAATGTTGTGTTTAAGAATTTTATTTATATTTTAATACTGCTGGGGAGAGAAGAACTTGTCATTTATAAAACATTTATAAACAGTATCAGGTATTCAGTATTTAATAAAGGTACTGACAAACCTTTATCTGTTTAAATAAGGAAAATTTCTTTTTGTAGTGAAATGTTAACATCTGATATTATGCCATTTACAATTTTTTGGTTTGTCGTTCTCTAGAGAATTGCAGAATGAATATGCAGATTATGAATTCAAATTGAAAACAGATCTGGAATCATGCCTAAGGTATGTATACAGAGAGTTGAAACTCCAATTCTTAATCATGCATCAGATACAGATACAGATACAGAATGTTTCTTTAAACTCCAGATCTAGATTCTTGCCTCAGGTTTGTATACAGAGTGTTTCTTTAAACTCCAGAACTAGATTCTTGCCTCAGGTTTGTATACAGAGTGTTTTTTTAAACTTCAGCTCTAGATTCTTGCCTTAGATTCGTATACAGAGTGTTTCTTTAAACTCCAGATCTAGATTCCTGCCTCGGATTTGTATACAGTGTTTCCTTAAACACCAGATCTAGACTCTTGCCTCGGGTTTGAAGTCAGGGTGTTTCTTTAAACTCCAGATCTAGATTCCTGCCTCAGGTTTGTATACAGAGAGTTTAAATTACAGATCTAGATTCCTGCCTCAAGTTTGTAGCATTCAGTGTTCATAAGACTCAGGGTGGCCAACTGGTTTAAGGTGATCCCATTTAGAGATCACTCACAAAACATAACTCCTCTGACTTGGCTGGACCATCATCATAAAGATTGCAAATAACTTCCTCACTTGCTGGTTCTTCCCAGGTTCTTCCTCCAATAAATACATGGCCACAATACATAGTCAGTCGTATACTTAAATATGGTGCTAATTCCCAGAAAGCTAAAAATAAATAGAAAAGAGGCATTTTAAATTTGGGCAATTTGTATTTTGGCAATTAAGTTTTAAATTTAGGCAATATGTATTTTGGCAATTGCAGATAAAGGCAGTTTTTATTGTAGCAGGACATTCATAAAATTTTATACCTGAATTGCTTTTGACTTTACAGAATTATAATGAAAACATCAACATTCTTTGATTTAGTTTGGACTAGCCATTACCATTATGAGAATACTAGATTGCATAATTATTTGCAAATACATAATACTGTAATGAGGATATTAGAACACTTAATTATTTGTGACTAAACAATGCTATAATGATGACATTGATTCAGTCTGAATTACATTTCACTGCACAATACTACAATGAGGACATTAACACACTCAGAATTACTTCTTACTACACAATACTACAATGAGGACATAAGTAGACTCAGTTACTTTTCACCACATAGTGCTATAATGAGAAATTAGCACACTGAATTCCTTATTGATCTGGCTTCACTGTAGTCAGTCTAGATGTATGACTCCAGGACTTTATCAAAGTCCATTGCAATGGATAGGTTTTAGTCCCTTGAGATTTTTATTCATAGAATCATTGACATTGAATGATGAATTTTATTTAACAGTTGTAAAACTACTTTATTATTCAGCTTATGTACTCATATCAAAGACTGATTGACCTGTAGTAACTGTTCAGTCATTTTCACCGTGCATTTTTAGAATGGAAAATATATTAAGATTCCAAAATAACAAAAATGGATGATCATTCTCCTCCCCTCCAATCAAATTTTCACATAGTGATAAACTTTTGGTGAAATTATTTTCAACCAGTAATACATTTTTATGGAATTTATTTTTTCAAACATTTCTCCACCACTGCTAAAATAACTTGTGTGGTGTGTAATGTACTATATATAGTCGCTTAGAAGTCAGTTCCAACTGCAAATAACAGACCCTGATCTGCTGGCACATTATGTGATAACGGATCTGGGTTTATGCAAAGCATGTATATAAGGTACATATACATGTATGTCTTTGTAATTTGATGATAGTGTGTTGGAATGAGTAAAACGATATTGTAATTTGAAGATGATATTGTTGGTTTTCAGATTTCTGTAAGGTGATAGCATTTCAAAGATGAAGAATCAAATTCTGATCATTTTGTACTAAAAAGGTTTTATATGTCATTATTTTTTTCTCTTAAATTACCATTTTGTCTTTTATTGGTCAGCTGTCCATGTGAAATATGAGGCAGAAATTCCTTCATGAAAATTTTAATTTTAGTACCATGAGAGCCATTCAAGAGCATTATAATAATTTTAAGTGGGTTTTTAACCCTAAAAATTCATACATTTACTATATATTTTCTTCATTAAAAGCTTTTTACCTTGGACAGAGAGGTAGAATAGGCATTTTGACAGAAGGTAAAATCGAACTGGAACTGAAATTTAATTTACTGTGGAACATTGCATGGTCACTGATGAAAATTCACTGGTGGAATCATATGGGGATGTAAAAGCTTCCATTACCTTATGACCTCACTTGAAAGTAGTATGAGACAGATTATTAATTCTGTCCTCATCTTGCCATCTGTGTGTGTGTGTGTGTTCAGGTATAGAAAAGAATATTTTGTACATGGTTTGAAATAGAATTTTATATAATATTCATAATGGTATATAAAGATATATACCTTGTGAAACTTGATATTGTTTATTATTTTTCTGAGTCCAAATCAAAGCCAAGTAAAAAAACTCCAGACTTAATGATGGAGCATTTCTATAAATAATACTAGACTAGAATAGTATCCTGACAAATTTCTTGACCCCAACATATAGAGGAGTCTTAAAAAATAATCACCACTGTTATCCATTTTCAAGGTGGACAATTTGTACACAGAGCAACTTTTACCTAGATATTTACAACATCAATCATTACCATTTCTATATATCCATACATTTACTTCAAATTTGGGGCCTCATTACAGTCACACTGTTCCATAGTCACAGTGCTCCCTTCACTTTGTGCCTGCCATTGCCATGTTTTCATGCATCCACAACTTTGCTTTGAACCCCAATATGGGTCAGTATTTAAATGTACTCAACTATTATGCCCATATATACTTCATATCTGCTTCCTATGGTGCATTATGGAGTATTGGCTTATGTTTGTTATCATAGCATCCTCAGGATCAGACTTGTCGAGTTTTGGTTATCAGTGTTACTATATACCTTGTATCAGCCCCTTCAGGCTCCACATACAGGTGTTGGACACTCTTCACAACCCTACAAACTCCCACAGGTCTCTTGCTGAGGTGTTCTGTAGAACAAATTCAGAGCTGGGCTGTAGCCATGTGCTGTGACAGGATTTGCCCCTTTGTGCCAAAGATTATTTTACATGTACAATAAATTGACTATTGAACCTATGTATTGTGTGTTATTTAAACTAGATATTTACAGCATGTGACTTGACATAATCTTGAGAACTCTCAATGTTTAATAATGTTTTTTTCTTCTGTCAGGTATCTTGATTCTCTCAGCGCTGCAGAGCTGAATGGTGTAAGTTCCCACACCATCAGAGACACCATGGGAACCCCAGGGCCAAAGCCATGGGTAAGTCAGTTAAGAAGGATTTTGAAACACTGAAAAATGATAAAATATTGGTTTTGCAAGTAACTGAAAGTTTTATTAGTTGTGTACATTTTGCTCCCTTTCACATTCTTTATACAAGTTAGAACAGTTTAATTGTGCATCAGAATCATATCTGTACATTCAGTCTTTTAGCTTGTTGAGTGACCTGGGCTGTCAGACAAAATTTATTCAGCCATTTTTGACATGAGCATAAGGCTCAAATTTGCAGCTAGAGATATACTCATTATTTTCCTGGTTAAAAGATGTTAACCTTTTCCTAGGACTGCACATATAGCAGGTCTTCTTCATGTAAAGTCTCATCCTTCAAAGGTCTGTGAGAAGAATGAAACTTGTAAAGGCCAAGATCTACATCAAACATGGGCCATAATGTTATTTTCCAGACATGGGGAAAATTAAACTTGACTTGGGTCTTCTTTAGGTAAAGCCTCATACCAAATTTGATTTAAATCTGTGAAGTCAATTGGATTTTCATGAGGATAAATGTAAGTGGAGACGAAGTTTGAAGTCAAACAGGGGCCATAACTCCATTCAGTGCAGCTGCAAGGAAAATTGAACTTTTCTAAGTCCTTCTTTACATAAAGCCTAATACCAAAATTCATTCTGATTCATCAAGTCCTTCAAAAGTTATTAAGCAGAAATAAAATTAGTGATCAAATTGAAGTGATTTGAGTTGATGTGATCGGAGATGACAGATGGACATGATGTGATGTAATCTGAGTTGACTGGTGGACATCAATGACACTAATTCCCTTCCATAAACATTGTGGAAATAAAAAGAAATTCAAACTTCTCAGCATAAAATACCTAATTTTTTGGCAATAAGTCTTAAGATTTTTTTTTCTCAGAATTTTGTGGATTTATTAAATGGACATTCTAGATATTTCTCGTGGTTATCTTGACATCACGAGTAGATCCACACATGTAGAGTGATGTGATACTTTTGAATACTGTAAAATTATATTGATTGTGAGATAGAAATTATTGTTGATTTTTCATGGTTGCTACAAAACACCATGAATACAAGAAAGAACTACTTCTATCAAAAAACTAACTGCAAATTTAAGTACAAAAATTTATTGTTTACAAATACTTATTGTTACTGATGGCACATTACCCTGACTACTGTCTCATTACCCCCTAACATTATGGATATATCTGTCTCAGAAATGAAAGCAGCATATGCTTTATTCAGCTTGACCATAATGATATATATATATATATATATATATATATATATATATATATATATATATATATATATATATATATATATATATATATATATATATATATCTATATAGATATAGATAAGCATAGTTATATGGAGCTAGCTCTTGTGTTATAAACATGTAGGTAGCATTATGATATGGTTGGTGTGCACTCATTATGAACTTTAACCTCACAAAATGTAACTAAATAACATTTTTACTAACTTTTCTGAAAAAGTATTACATGGAAGTAGGTAGGTAAAAACATGAAAAATCTGCTATTAAGAATAATTTTTTGCCATGTTTGTTGTCTTGTCTTTGTTAGCTAAGGACTGTTGCAGTAAAATATACTTGGGACCCAATGAAGGAGGTACTTTTAATAAGTGCAAATTGTGCATTTTTTTATTGAACCTTCTTCAGGAATCATTACTCTGTCATATATTTTACAGTGTTCCTTCCCTGATACAATATATATGTTCAAATGGAACAGGCCAAATGGCAGATGACTGAGATCACTTTACAGGCAGGTTATCAGAATCTGTTTTAAAGTTATTTATTCAAGATTTTGCAAGGCAGGGTACATCATGACACTTTCCCATCAAGACACTGCATTCAGTAGACTGGGTCACCTTGGCTGTCATTGATTTACAGTAGACTGGGTCACCGTGGCTGTCATTGATTTACAGTAGACTTGATCACAGTGGCGGTCATTGATTTACAATGGAATGCCAAATCCAGGCTATAAGGAAGTCTTTTGCCAGGTTCACCTGTGCAGCTTTGATTTTCAGTGCTATACATTGGAAAGCCAAACTATGGCCTGGTGGAGAAATTAAATGAAACAAGTCATATATTTTGGGGCATTACATGGCACTGTAAACATTGATTAAAGTAAATTATTAAAACAAGCCAATTCATACCAATAATATAACTAAAGTAAAATTTATATAAGTAAGGAAGAACATTGTAAAATAATTATAACTGTAATATAGTCTAACATCATTTTCAGCATCATACATGATACCAAAATTCTAAATGTCAGCTCTTATCCATGGGGTAGGTTGAAATGAGTCCTTGATTTGAACAATCTGCAAATGCGTTTTGACCATATTTTCCACAGGCTGAAATGTCCTGACGCAGTACAGTGTAAGAAGGTCTAGACCATGTGTCCTGGAAGACTCCTGTCTCTCAGTACATATTACAAGATTCACTACTACTGAAAATATCAAGTACCTTACTAGCCTCATGGCTTTACAGGTTTTCTCATCAGAATCATTTTAAGCATGGGAGGGGCTTATTGTATTTCATCTTCATCAATAAAAATCTTTGTATCAGAATTTTCACTTTGACAGTTCATCCTTTATAATGTAAAGGTTCCTTACTGATTTTTAGTTTTACTGACCAGAAGAACTTACAGGATGGCCTGTTCTCCATTCATCAGCTTTTGTCCATCAACATTTTTTTTCACAAAATGACTTCTTACAATGTCAAATTTGTCCTAATGAAAAGGACATTTCATTTTAGCCCCCAGGTCTGCCTTCTTAAAAATCTTGTTATTGCTATTGAAATTGAAATTTCACAAAAGTAATAATGATATGTAGTTGGTCCTGAATGAATATGATGCTGATCTGACCTTGCTGCCACAATAAAGATGTTTAAAATTCTGTCACAAATTTTGAATGGATGGTGATATGAGGTTTTTCACTGAAAGTCTTCTAAAGCTCACGGCCCAAGTTATTCTAGAGTTGATCTTTATTCAATATAGTTGCTACAGACACTAAGTTAAAAATCTTTTCAGACAGTCGGTGAATATTTCAACAAAAAGCATTAGAAAAATGATTTAGAATTCTAGGAAATTTATTGCAAACAGTTGAGCATCAATCCCTTCAAGAAACTCTTGTGTTTATTTAAAAAATAACTCTTAGACCATTATCAGGTCTGTTCCAAACAATGGTGCAAAGCAGAAGTAATAAAAGCAGCATCTTAACATATTCTGTGAAGTCTTTTTAAAAGTTGCATTTTTGCAAGAACTTTGAAATAAAAATAACAAATTACATATTTCCTACTATGCTTTGAAATAAATATTTAATATTACATATTTCCTTTTAAGGTTTAAAATAAGTATAAACAAAATGTATATATGTTTGGAATACCTGGAGGTGACTACACCTGATTGTACACATATGACTGGCAGTTACTGCAAGTGTGTATAGGAATAAAACAATCAAGGTCATTGATAATCTACTCCAGGTAATCCTATTTTATCAGTCACCTTTCCTCATAATAAATAACATGCAAATTAGTGGAACATTGGGTAAAGGGCTAAACAAATAATTATTCATCTACACAGTTGCAATTGTAACCAATTACAAATGACTGGTAAGATCAGCATATAGGTCCCAGTTATTAATCTACAGCAAACTTGGACCTTAAGGGGTGTTTTTTCTTGATTTACAACCTAAGTAAGTTGCTTCATTGACCTGGGATATAATATCAATGAGAACAGAGGTAATGAGTAAAAGGGGTACAACTCAAACTCATATTTTATCGGGGATTATATCCAGAGTAATTGGCAAAGTGGACACTACTTGTATGCATTTAAAATCATTACTTCTAACCAAATGGCTCATCCCTTTCGACATAACATTTATAAGTTACCAGCTCATATTATTTTATATAGCATTTTTCAGCAAAACCTTGTGTCACTTTTATATCAATTGACATAATATTTATAAGCAAGTATTTCATATCATTATACATATGTTATGAGTCTATGGACTTAAACTAAGTAACAGAAAGAAGCAAAACTATCAAGTTTTGTCAAACTTAAATAATTTAATTCTCTAAATTATAAAATGAAAATTTAAGATAAAAGTATTGTGAGTTAAATCTGAAATAATCCTTAAAAGTTCTATCGCAAGTCAAAAAGAATTGAATGTTTCAAATGAATTAAAGGTTTTAAATGTGCTGATGTATCAATATCTTTATGCTGAAGTGTCAAGAGTCTTGATATATCACAATGGCATTGTTCAAAACTCCTGTGAATGAATTTACTTCAATCCCAAAATAGTATTTAGGTCAAACAGTCATATGAGCATTTTCCAATAAATAAATCAAATAAATGATTCTAATTAAATCTAAACACTGCATTAAATACATCTGCAGACTGAAAAAAAACTTAGAACAGTAATCAAAAAAGGAATTAGGAATTAATCAATTGTTCTTTTCTTCCGCATTATATACCTTCCTATGACTCTGTTTCGACTCTGTATTGCAGCACTTCCCACCAGACTTAATTATCCAATGGGAAATTACCCCAAACTGTAAACAGGTTCATTTTATGGAACATGAACCCAGATAAGCAAGCTATTTAGTGCTCATTAGCATAAGATAAAATCTACACTCATGGAAAAAAAGTAGCTATGTAATATGTTGTTTATACATGATCATTACAATCTACAATCATGGAAAAATATTAATCACAAAATATAGATATACATAACACATATCATTTATAAAAACACAGCTCATATCATTTTACATAAGATTTATAAGCAAGCAGCTTATTATATATTTGTATATCCAAACACACACACTGTAAATCAGTTTGTGTGATAAGCATCATATCAAATCAAATCTTGTTAAAATCCACTATATACATGTATTTCCTTTTTTAGACTCACAGACCTAAGAAAGATGACAAACCAGATTACTCCCATGTCAAACAAACAGATCAGGTGTGTACATCAAAAGTAAAAAAAACTGCAAATGTAATCAGTCCATTGTTTTGTATTTTCCAGCAGTTTACATTTTTACATTTCGATTGCAAATTTTCTGAAAATAAAAAACAACTATTTATGGTTAATTTTGAACATATTATTTTTAAACAGAGTTTAAGGTTAATTTTTTAAAATATTTATATTCTATCTGATTTTGATACAAGCCATGTCAAATGTTTTTTACAACCTTGAGACCAAATTGATGAATGATCAGTTTTAATTCTGAGTAACTTTCAGTAAATCCTCCTAATATATTTATACTTACCTGAGTATAATACAGATACACCCTCCCAGTATCCTTTCAGTTACATCCATACAGTGAATGTGCCTTCCACTCCAGTAGTAACTAAAGTATTTACAGGATTTAGCATCAATCCTTGTATCCAAGGGAGATCATTATAACTACCACCTAGGTTGGCAGATAACTTTTTTCATTTTAGCTGAAAGATTTTAATTTGTGATCTTTGAATTTATGAGGTAGTAGTAGCCCTCCTAAATTATTCTAATGAAAATTATTGAAGAAATATATTGTACTAGAAAAAAATTGGTTTTTGCTATTTCAGGTTTTAAAGTTGGCCAGTCTAGAGTTGACAAGGGATACTCAAGACATGTATTAGTGAGATAGCCAGTCTACAGTTAACAAGGGACACTTGAGACATGTATTTGTGGGATATCCAGTCTACAGTTAACAAGAGATACTTGAGACACGTATTAGTGGGATAGACTGTTTACAGTTAACAAGAGATACTTGAGACATCTATTAGTGGAATAGCCAGTCTTCAGTTAACAAGAGACATTCAGTATTAATGGGAAAGCGGTACATACTATGAATCAGCTGAAGTAAGTTATTTCAAGAGAGGAAGGAAGCATGGCAAGGAATCTCTATCAGCAAAAATATTCCATGATTGGAAATTGATTTTTTTATTAAATTTCTTTATGTTAATTAGTCAACAAAATGCATGTCTTGTATTATTTAGATGCAGCTTTATGTTTCTTTCCTAAATCCCTTAACTTTATATTTTCCCTACTCCCCTCCTTCATAATTATTTATACATTAACACTGCAGCGACTTTTCTTTCACTATGTCTTGAAAACCACAGGAACAAGACAAAACATGCTTGTTAGTCAAATTGTTAGAAACTACATTTTTAATCAGCACCATATAGCCAGTCTCTTGATTCCTTTACATACATATATACACACATTCTTAGGCTTTCATAATTTTCAGGTTGGCATTGCAACTTTATGGTTTATTATGGTTGTTATTTTATATTGTATATTATATAAAATATAAAATTGCCTGGAGAACAACTCAGGAATCCAGGATAATTGTAAGTTTTCTTATGAAAGACATCCATGAAAGGTCATTATATGTCATAATTGCATAATGCAGGGGTGGGCAAACATTTTCTATGGAGGGCCACATTGAAAACTTTATTGTTATCGGGGGGCTGCATATATATTTTTTTCTACTTCAATTACAATTTGCCACATATGAAAACATTAATTAATAATAATAACCATGTATTTGTCATTTTATTTCACATTCACACTGTATTAAACATGCACATTATATTTTAAAATACAAACTTAAAACAGTTGCTAATTTTGTAATAAGATTTTACTATTCATAATTATTTCAACAAACGTTTATTGTTACCTATCATAATAATTATGACGAAGAAGGAACTTAATTTACATAAAATCTGACCACAGAGTACAATTATAATTAATGAGAAGTATGTAACTTTCACAATTTTGGATAATGTTCTTGAACTGTGGAACCAGTTTACTGGTTGCGATTCGCATGACTGCAGTCAAATTGCAGTCAGTCACCATCGACCTGTTCTTAGATTTGTTGATTTTTAGACAAAGAAAAGCTTGCTCACAGATGTATGTGGACCCAAATAGTGACAAAAGTTTGGCAGCAAAGTTTTTTAAGTGTGTAAATGCTGCTGCTGACAAAGATAAAAAAAAACTCCAGCAGAAAAACTGGCTTGAACTTTTCCTTCGGGTCATAATCTGCTTGTAGGTCAAGCAGCTCCAGCTGTATATCCCCTGGGGCGGAATCAGCTTCTGCACTAAATGGCGAACTGAGGATATTGAAGATTGGTTCCAAGTTCTTGAAGTCTTGGAACCTCATTTCAAATTCCACAACAAAGGCATTAAACTGAGCCTTGTACCTGTCAGCCATTACACCAGAAATGGTTTTCTGTTTCAGCAAAGGGAAATGGCAAAACCTGCTTTCACCTGCTTGCCTGGAGAACAGGTAGAGTTTTGCCTGAAATGATTTAACATGCACATACATTTCACATGCAAACAAGCTATTACTCTGAAGTTTGACCTTCAGTTCATTCAACTTTTCCATAATGTCAATGGTAAATATGAAGTTTGACTTCCATTCTTCATTAACAATGTTAGTAACAAAGTCACAATCACAATCAATAACCTTCATCTCCAGGAACATAACTATTTCTTCCTTGAGATCCCACACTCGCCTCAGTATCTTGCCCAGGCTCAGCCAGCAGACACTGATGTGGAAGATAATATCGGAATGTTCAGTTTCCAAATCTTCAAGCACTGCCTTGAACTGCATGTGGTTAAGTGCCCTGGCTCTGATGAGGTTAATCACACTGACAAACGGGTCAATAACATGCTTGATATTCAATGCAGCTTTAAAGACTTTCCTGATGGATGACACAGTGAAGAGGTAAGAGTGTGTGGTCAGGGTGTTCTTTAATTTTATTATTTTTTGACTTCACCAGATCTACATTTTTCCCAGTGAAAGCATTCATTCCATTAGTTGTTACACTTGCTATTTTATTCCACACCAACCCTGTTCTTTCAACACAGTTCACAACAACACTGAATAAATCCTGGCCTGTGGTTGTGTCTTTGAGTGACTCAACACTAAGTAATTCCTCAGTAAGCTTGAAATTGGTGTTTATTCCCCGTATAAATACCAACAATTGTGCTGTGTCCTGTACATTAGTACTTTCGTCCAGTGCAAGAGAGTACCACAAAAAGTCTGCTTGCATCATGAAGTTGGTGCATCAAATTGTCACTTGTCTTTTCAGCACGCCTGACTACAGTTCTCCTTGATAAAGAAATGCTGTCAAATTTTGTTTTCTGCACTGGACACATAATGTTTGCTACATCTGATAAGCATTCATTGATGAACTCGCCGACAGAAAAAGGTTTGTTCCATTTTACAATCTTATGAGACAGCACCAAACTGGCGTCAGTTGCAGCATCTTGTATTAAAATCTGTTTGGTGAAAACAGTTTGCTGCTTCTTTAAATTGTTAACCAACTGCCAATTCCTTTTTCTCTCTTTGTTCGTTAAATTGTGCCCAAAATCCAAATGTTTTGTTTTGTGGTGTCTTTTTAAATTGTACTCCTTAAAGACACTCACACAATCAAAGCACAGCAGCAAGCAGACTGCTTTGCTCCCAATGTTTGTGAAGCAGTACTTGGCAGTCTATTCGTTATTCAAAACACGACATTCATTCTCAATCTTTCTTTTTTTGCAGCACTCATGGTTAAATCAATGTCTTTTTAAGCCACTTGCAATTGAGCGGGAAGGCAGTTTCAAAAAGGGATGTTGACGATTAATGACTAATTAGTTCTGGAGCCATAAAAACCAATTTAATATCCCTAGATTCAAATGAAATACTCTGAATAAAATTTAAAAAATATAGTGAAAATTATAATCGAACAAAATTAACAATGACATAGGATCGCAACATGTGCATGCCTACGGGCCGCATAATAATCATAATAGGTCATTATTGCACATTGCATGAAATTCTTATAGGCCAAATATATATGATAGTGTAGTTTAAATGTGCTTTACATTCTTTATATATTAAGTAGCCTTGTATTTATTTTAACTTTTTTCTCATTTTATTATTTTATTGTGTAGAGCACATGCTACTGAGATTCATCTAGAATTTATTAGACATTTTAATTTCAGTCTGTTCCATGTTTTTTGTAAAAGCAAATTGTAATTTATAAGATTTGCTCAAGATGCTCAATCCGTCCACCTTTCTTATCCACCTTCAAAATTTACACATCTGTTTACTATAATTTTTTTTGTTCACTCTGTACTTTTAATTGTAACAATGAATATTTGGAAAACTTCTAAAAATAATTAATGTCTTATTAAATTTTTTTGAAACAATATTATATGAAGAAATCAGTTGCTTATAAAGTTAACATTATATATCACCCATCGCTTGTACCAATAATGTTGTTATAGTCTTCAGTTGCTTGTAACAATAATGTTATAGTCTTCAGTTGCTTGTAGCAATAATGTTATAGTCTTCATTTGCTTGTTACAATAATGTTATAGTCTTCATTTGCTTGTTACAATAATGTTATAGTCTTCAGTTGCTTGTTACAATAATGTTATAGTCTTCAGTTGCTTGTTACAATAATTATAATGTTATAGTCTTCAGTTGCTTGTAACAATAATGTTTTAGTCTTCAGTTGCTTTTACAATAATTATAATGTTATAGTCTTCAGTTGCTTGTTACAATAATGTTATAGTCTTCAGTTGCTTTTACAATAATTATAATGTTATAGTTTTCAGTTGCATGTAACAATAAAAATAATGTTATAGTCTTCAGTTGCTAGTTACAATAATGTTATAGTCTTCAGTTGCTTGTAACAATAATTTTATTGTCTTTAGTTGCTTGTAACAATAATGTTATAGTCTTCAGTTGCTAGTTACAATAATGTTATAGTCTTCAGTTGCTTGTAACAATAATTTTATTGTCTTCAGTTGCTTGTTACAATAATGTTATAGTCTTCAGTTGCTTGTAACAATAATTTATTATCTTCAGTTCCTTATTACAATAATGTTATAGTCTTCTGTTGCTTGTAACAATAATTTTATTGTCTTCAGTTGCTTGTTACAAAAATGTTATAGTCTTCAGTTGCTTGTAACAATAAAAATAATGTTATAGTCTTCAGTTGCTTGTAACAATAATGTTATAGTCTTCAGTTGCTTGTTACAATAATGATATAGTCTTCAGTTGCTTTTACAATAATTATAATGTTATAGTCTTCAGTTGCTTGTAACAATAAAAATAATGTTATAGTCTTCAGTTGCTAGTTACAATAATGTTATAGTCTTCAGTTGCTTGTAACAATAATTTTATTGTCTTCAGTTGCTTGTTACAATAATGTTATAGTCTTCAGTTGCTTGTAACAATAATTTATTATCTTCAGTTCCTTATTACAATAATGTTATAGTCTTCTGTTGCTTGTAACAATAATTTTATTGTCTTCAGTTGCTTGTTACAATAATGCTATAGTCTTCAGTTGCTTGTAACAATAATGTTATAGTCTTCAGTTGCTTGTTACAATAATGCTATAGTCTTCAGTTGCTTGTAACAATAATGTTATAGTCTTCAGTTGCTTGTTACAATAATGTTATAGTCTTCAGTTGCTTGTTACAATAATGTTATAGTCTTCAGTTGCTTGTTACAATAATGTTATAGTCTTCGGTTGCATGAACAATAATGTTATATGCCATCATTTGCTTGTAACAATATGTGTTATAGTCTTCAATTACTTGTAACTGTAATGGTATATGCCATCATTTGCATGTAACAATATGTGTTAGAGTCTTCAATTACTTGTAACTGTAATGGTATATGCCATCATTTGCTTGTAACAATATGTGTTATAGTCTTCAATTACTTGTAACTGTAATGGTATATGCCATCATTTGCATGTAACAATATGTGTTATAGTCTTCAATTACTTGTAACTGTAATGGTATATGCCATCAGTTGCTTGTAACAATATGTGTTATAGTCTTCAATTACTTGTAACTGTAATGGTATATGCCATCATTTGCTTGTAACAATATGTGTTATAGTCTTCAATTACTTGTAACTGTAATGGTATATGCCATCATTTGCATGTAACAATATGTGTTATAGTCTTCAATTACTTGTAACTGTAATGGTATATGCCATCAGTTGCTTGTAACAATATGTGTTATAGTCTTCAATTACTTGTAACTGTAATGGTATATGCCATCATTTGCTTGTAACAATATGTGTTATAGTCTTCAATTACTTGTAACTGTAATGGTATATGCCATCAGTTGCTTGTAACAATATGTGTTATAGTCTTCAATTACTTGTAACTGTAATGGTATATGCCATCATTTGCTTGTAACAATATGTGTTATAGTCTTCAATTACTTGTAACTGTAATGGTATATGCCATCATTTGCATGTAACAATATGTGTTATAGTCTTCAATTACTTGTAACTGTAATGGTATATGCCATCAGTTGCTTGTAACAATATGTGTTATAGTCTTCAATTACTTGTAACTGTAATGGTATATGCCATCATTTGCTTGTAACAATATGTGTTATAGTCTTCAATTACTTGTAACTGTAATGGTATATGCCATCATTTGCTTGTAACAATATGTGTTATAGTCTTCAATTACTTGTAACTGTAATGGTATATGCCATCAGTTGCATGTAACTTGTGCTTCCATCATTCTGATAAACATCATTAAGAAATTGTTACTTAGCATTATAACTGAATAAAGTTTGCATTACTGTTTGAAATTCTAATTTGTTACATGATGTCTCTTGGTTGTACATCACAGTATTACATACAGAACTTGTGACATAATGTTATGATACCAGTAAACAGTAATGTTATGTGGTAGTTGATTTCCAAGTCACTGTTGGTGGCATAAAATGGTTTTTTTTTGGCATTCAGTTGGTGTCCTTTTTAACATCCATGTGTCAGTAGTTTTATATTCAGTGACTTTTATAAATCCTAGTTAATTTTGAACTTCGTTCATGCTGTAAAGCTAAAAATCTTTAAAAGTGTAAAAGAGGAGGTATGTAATAAAAAAACTACATTCATATTTTGTTTTAATTTGGAGGCAAGTACTCGAATGATATGGCATATAATTCATCTCAGCCTGATGATCACATTGTATCCCGATGCCATATCAAACTTGTTTTTCTTCCAATATTGAGTTTTCACTAAAATACTTCTTATGATGTCTCGTTGGTCTTAAACTGAAATGGTGCCAGTATGACATCAAACATGGCCACCATACTGGCTATCGTGAAAATCTTGTTCTAGCTACTCTCCCTGAATGATGGTTATATAAACATGGAGGTTTTGCTGTAAGACTTAGTATGATGCCTGTGTGGTCCTAAATGAAAATCATGCAAGTTTGATGTCAAACATGGCAGCCATCTTGTGTTTATTGTCCTTTCTGAATGGATGCAGTTATCTCTACTCCTCCCATGTGAATGACTATTAACATGGGGTTTTCACCAGTAAACTTCCTAGCTGGTCCTAAATGAAAACGCTGAGATTCATGCATCCAATAGCCCTATATTCAAAATCTTGTCCATACTCCCCCTGAATAGATGCTCATTATAACAGGGTTTTCACAGAAACACTTCTGATGATGTCTGTTTGGTCCTAAATTAGAATGGTGTTAAGCTGATATACAGTACACAATCTGATTAAATTCAGATCTCCACTGTCCTATGCGAAGATCTGATGATGACCTCTTAAGGGTTATGTTCTGGTGACCTTTGAATTAGCTAATGGAAATGCAACTTTCAGAAATCTGAAAGTGAATCAAATCGTTCAGTACACAGTTATGCTCATTATCCACAATGCTCCATTTCCAAACATGAAGATATTAGACTTCATCTGATTGGTTGATAAAATTGGCCATTATGGTAATAACAGATTACCAGAACATGACCCCTACACAGTCACTGTCAGATCTTCTTGTCAACAGTGGATATCCAATTTTAATCAGATTGACATACAGTATATCCATTACAGTAGCAAATTTTGAAAACAAATTTCTTAATGCAAAATGTCTCAACAATAGACATTGAAATGGAAAAAATAGTCTTCTCTTGAACTTCTTGAAATTCTTTTCATCCAGTACAGCATTAGTCCCTTAAATGGATTCTTGTTTAGTTTTACAAAAGCAGTGCTTTCATTTTTAATTGGGGGTGGTATCTTTTTGTTTCCACAGGATCATTGTCCATTTAGTCTTTAATTGAATGGGGGTAATCTTATTGTTTCCACAGAAGGATCATTGTTTTGGTATTAATTGGGGAGGCTTTTTATTGTTTCCATTAAGGATCAATGTTCATTTGGTTACTGATTGGATGGAAATCTTATTGTTTCCACCGAAGGATCATTGTTCATTTAGTCTTTAATTGTTTGATGGGGATGCTATTGTTTCCACAGAAGGATCATTGTCCATTTCATCTGTAATTGGGGAGGTCTCATGTTTCCACATAAGGGTCATTGTTCAATTAGACTGTAATTGGGAGAGGATTCTTATTGTTCCTATACAAGGATCAATGTTCATTTAGTCTTGAATTGGGGGTGGGGCATCTAATTGTTTCTAGTCTTTGATCAGTGAAGTATTCTGTTGTTTCCACAGAAGTGTCACTATTCATTTCGCCTTTAAATTCATAATTTGCAAAACTAACTCCATGAAAATTGATATCAGTGAACAATAGTGAATTCATAACATTTTTAAAAATTCAATGACATTTCAAATTGAAATAAAATTTCTAAGAGATGAACCATGAGGAGATGAATTTGTCCAGAAAAATCGGCCATCCAGATTCATTTTAATTAGAGATTTACATTTTGCAGTGACATGGCTAGGATCTTAAATGAGTAAACAATTTTAATTGACTTGATAGTTTGTGTTCTGCAGCATCAACTAATCTATGAGTACCCAACAAATCAGGGTATCCAACATCCAGCCTCATTAGGTTTGCATTTCACCTTTAGTTAAAATGTTTCTACATGAGAATTTACATTTGTGCAGTTTTCTTTCATTCATCACTTTTGGATACAGTGATGTTGCCATCGTATTAATTACATAGAACTATGCAATATCCAATTATATTATGTTAGTAATGGAGAAAACTAATCACTATCATGCTTGGAAATGATTCAGGAAACAAGGAAATTACAGTCTTATAAAATGAATGTCTTTTGTTTTACACAATGTACCTCAACCCTGATGCATATTCTCTTTTTACTTTACCCTCTTCAACATGTATCATGTTTTTGTTACAGTGTATTTAGTGTCTACATTGCTATAGTATATCCATGTATAGTCACTATCTTAACCGCCTTTTAATTAATGACATCAATGATAGTAAATTAGAACGTGTTTTCTGTATTTAAGGACACGCAAAGTTAGTGTGCATTTGCTAATTCAAGCATTTTTGTCAGCAATTGGTTGTCATATACACTTGCTTATAAGGCTAGTGAAATTGCAAAACAACAAAGATCCTGATCTGCCATAGCATAATGCACCTGCAGATCAGGGTCTATGATGTTTGTTCTACTGATTATTCCTAACAAACTGAAATATCCATCTCTTCTGGTGCATTATGAGCCAGATAATCTGGTTCTGAACAATTTGCATTTAGACTTGTCTTATAAGTAAATACATATGGTATTCCCACATTATATATAAATCCAAACAGGTCAAAGATATGTAAATGTATGTTAACTCTCTCTCTCTCTCTCTCTCTCTCTCTCTCTCTCTCTCTCTCTATATATATATATATATATATATATATATATATATATATATATATATATATATATATATATTTATATATTTATATATATATTGATTGTAACAATTGTTCAGCAAACTTTAACCTGTGCCTATCCACATTTAGCACTGCTCCTAAAACCTGTCAATACCATTTTAAATGGTATTAACAATTACCAAGTATTAAATGTCAGCTGAAATAATGACAAATTTAAAACCAAATAAGTGCATTTTGTAGTCAGTATGACCAGCTTTATTAGAGGCCTGCTATCCTTGGTAATTTTTTGTTTTGGTAAAATACATTTTAATCCAGTGTCATTTGGAAATTATATATGTCAGCATTCCACTTAAGTTTTCAGCAGTTTTCTGTCAGAAAGTTCTTTCAAGTAGATGGGAAATTAAGTTTTTGTCTGTGTGTATCATTTGAAGCAATTGTTGTGAAAATATAGCGTGCATAATATTCCTGTGTAAATTATGATTTTGTTTCAGAAAGCTTTATTTTCATGTGGTAAAGGAACTGGAAGTCGATATTTCTTGTAACAACAGTACTTGCTTAAAAACAATGCTTGCCAATCTTTCGTTTGTATTTTCATATTTTTTTATGTTAGAATCAGATTGTTATTTTTATATTAAAATTAAATTTCCTATTATTAATAAATTGATCTCAAATTATGTTGAATTTTATTCTATTTCTCAATTTTTCCTATTTTGAGGTGTTTATTTACAATGAGATGGAGATTAATTTTCTTTGTGACATGCAAGATTAATTCTATAAGCCTAATATGAATATTGTAAAGTTAAACATTTAGCCAACTAGGAAAAAAGAAGCCTACTTTGAAAAACAATAAGCCATTACAATCACAAAAAAGTTTTGCCTTGAATATGAGACTACCTTGAAAATAAGCTATGAAAATCACACGAATAAGAAACACCCAGAAAATAAGCTATGGAAACCACAAGATATTTTGTCCTTGAATATATAGCTAACTAAAAAAAAAGCTTTGAAACCCATAAGATATTTTGTTTTTGACTATGAGGCTAAATTAAAAATAAGCCATGAAAACCACATCACATTTTGTTTTTGAATATAAGGATACTTTGAAAAAAAAACTATGAAAATCACAAGATATTTTGTCCTTGAATATGCGGCAACTTTTAAAAAAAGCTATGAAAACCACAAGACATTTTGTTTTTCAATATTATGATACCTTGAAAATAAGCCATTACAATCACAAGAAATTGTGTCCATCAGAATAAACAAACCTTTAAAAGAAGCCATGAAAATTGCAAGATATTTTGTACTTGAAGGTAAGCAGTGCTAAAAAAAATAAGCTATGTAATATAACTAATGCATTTTTGTTGCATACACATCAGTTTTGTATATGTAACTTAACAGAAACTAATATTCATATTTGCAAAAGATGCAGAAAATGATCTGAAAATCTGTAAAATCATGTCAATGATGCTGAATTTTAAACCACACATCTGAAATTTCAATATTTTTATGTTTTTTTAAAGTAATTTTAGACAAAAAAAACATATTCTGAATGTTTGCTGAAAGTTGTATTCATAGGTAAGCCATACTTGGAAATGAGCTGATCAGAAATGACATTAAGTATCAGTCACAGCTTTTTTCAGGATTCACTTTTAGTTTGATGGTATTCACTGTTTATTTTCTTAACAGAGTTCTAAAAACTCCAATTAAACATGTGAAGCTATTGACAATGACCAACTACTGACCCATCAGAAAGTGGTCTTTATAAGCAGATATGTCATGCAGCTGATTTTTATAGACTGGTATGTGTCAGACAGGTGATCTTTATAGACAGGTATGTGTCAGGCAGGTGATCTTTATAGACAGGTATGTATCAGACTGATGATCTTTATAGACAGGTATATTTTAGATGATCTTTATAGACAGTTATATGACAGATGAACTTTATAAACAGGTATGTCAGGCAGGTGATATTTATAGACAGATAAATGTCATACAGGAGATCAGATAAGGGAAGACAAACTGAAAATTAACAATAAGTTACATTATTGACAAACAACAATAACATCACCACCAGCTGTAAAATAGCAATGTATGGGGTCCTGGGATAAAGTGGTTGCCATTTGTGTTAGGCAGGTGGTTTCTATATTCAGGCAAGTCATGTAATAATATTAGAGGGAACCAAAATGATCATTGCTATTGACCTGAATGCATTTTGCACCACCACCCTTTGCTATACACCTATTTTAAAATTTTGGCTGATAAAGAAAGAGGTTGCTTTAGGCAGGTGATGTTTAAGTGAATAATAAAAGGTTTGGAAATCATAACTGTGGACATGCTGTCTTGTATTTTCTTCTTTGCCTTCTTGAATGCTTTCTGCATATCAGTACCTATATAGTGTGAGTGGAACGGAAAACATGGTTAAGTGGCTCAAAGAATGTTGATGTACCGATGTTACTTTGAAAGATTCAGTAGCTGTCAATGTGATACTGAATAACGACCAATGTAATACTCAAGATGTATTACCATAAAGCTATATTACCATAACATTTCATAGGTATGTAATAATCCTTAAGATATATTACCATATGATTCATTGAGTATGTAATAAATATTAAGAGTGTATTACCATAATAAAGAGTATGTAATGTATACTAAAGATGTATTGTGTATCACAGAGCAGCAAGATAAAATAAATGTCATCGAGTAATGCAGTGAAATCTGTTGATGACAGATACTCAAGATGGACAGATTTTGATCATAAATGTTAGCTATTTACCTAAGTTAATTAAACACTGGATCATTGTGACCTTTATTAACATGTATTATTTGTAGGGTGGTGTCTGCTAAGGCAAAATTGAGTATATTTTTATATAGTGTGTGTGTGATCTTTGCAACTATCTGCAAGCACTATATAGATTATGAACAAATATTAGTAGAAAATTCTTTATTGCAATAGATGTACACTGCATAGACAAAAATAAGCATGGAGGGAGGATAGTGCTGTTGCATCTCAAACCGACCTGGATGTCCTGTCTACATCTAACACAATACTATATATGCATTCTGAATAGAACAAATTTGTGGATAATTCATATAAATGACAAGCAGAAAGGATTTTAGTATTATATTATCTCCAATCCTGGAATCAAAAGTACATAATTATTATTGCTTCAACTGTTAATGCATCTATGTCAGTAAATAGGAAATCTCATTAATTCCATTTATTTTCTGTTTGTACATTTGGAACCAGTCCTCTCATTTAAATCAACCAATCCCAAAACATGTCATCATCTTGGTCATTCATCAGTACTTTGTTGATCACATGAACAATACCATTGGTTCCAGTGTTGTCACATTCAGTCACTTTTGCATGTCCAATAGTTGGCTGGTCAGAGTGCCCACGGGATAAGTGGTACATCTCTCCAGAAAGGGTGCGGATTTTCTGGCTTGTCAGCCAATTGCCACGGAAAATTCCAGAGCAACAGATTGTCCCTGTAAAATAATATGTACAATAAACCTTTCCTAGAATGGTTCCATCAGTACTAATCAAACCTCTTTAATGTGGACACCTGCAAAATGGCTGAATATAGTTTTACTGTACTGTTTCATTGTTTTATTTTAAACTGTGTCAGAAGTTATGTTCTTTTCACTACTGTTGTATCATTTTTTTCATGTGTTTCAATTTTCAAGTTTATGAAGAAAACAAATTAAATGAGTACCTAAATCTTTGGTTTTGCCTGACAATGTTTGCATATTTGTAGGTATTTAATTTCATGAATAAACCTCTACCAATACCTGATATAAAAGAAAAAACTAAGGGAGACAAATAACAGTTACTTCAATTGTTAAAAGAGTACTACCACATATATGAGCATGAATCAAACACCTATCAAGATAAATTATTACACTCAACATCAAAAGGGAGACAACACAGTCAACAACACTTAGCTACTAATCTCATCCTTAAAACACTCCATAAAGTTCTAACATCAGTTACTTTCTGATGACCATCAATTATTTTTTGATGGCCATGATGTTAGCACAGCAGCTTAAGATTGGTAAAACTTAGCTTATATCCCCATTGGATAATGCCATTATTCTACATGTGACCCAAACATATTACCAGCTTCCTTTTTCTCAATGCAGTTAGCAAGCAATATCAATATTTGATGTGTTCAAAGCCCATCAAGTGCAGAGATGCTAACCAAATTGAAAAACAACAGAATTACTCATTTGTTTGAAGCTTGCCACATGTATGAACAAACTTCAGCTACTTAACATAAAACATTGTCAGTGAAGCCGATACTGATTATATCATTGCGGCTCACGAGAAAATGTGTGGAAGACCTGACCATATTATCTATGACTTTGAGAATACTGGTTTAATTCAACAAGTTCAGGATTACTTATCCAACAAACATTTGTGTGGTCCAGACAACTTGAGGGACAAGATGTTGATGCAATTGTTTTCTATGAAAATCAGGAAAGTTTGTGTTTCAATACTTTTAAGTAATTAGTGCATATACTCATTGTTTCATTAATAACTTTGTGCAACCATTAGCTTTAGTATTTCACACAGTTGTTGTTCACTGGGATTAAGTTTGCATGGATAAAATAAGACATTCATGAGGATTTAATTTGACAACAATTTCACTTAAAGGTAGCATTGATTTGAAATGAGATTAAATCTAATTTTCAGTTATATCATATTTACTGTATATATTGGGATATGATAAAATAAAAATTCTGTCCCAGAACTAATGGTGGAACCTTTTTTCATCTAGATCATATGTCCAAAGAATTAAGAACTGAAATAAATTTGTATCAAATTTGCGCCACCACCCACCACTGCATCTTGCAACAAAATGGATAAACAAAATGCTTTTTGATAATAAAATCAAAGAAATTAACATTGTATTGTTATCATTTATTCCTCTTTTTGTTCAGTGTGAGCATTTTAGAAAAAAAATTTATCCACGAATTCCGTATATGTAGCATAGGCATCCATACTGTTGCATGTATCGCCTATGTCAGATAACACGCAGCACATTGCTCATTGACATGAACATAGAGAAACAAATCTTGTTTGGTTATACTCAAAGGTTTGAATATAATACCCATCTGAAAACTGGATGCAGAAAAAATGCAAACATAAAGGAAATAATCAGCCGATTGCTTCAATGCATCTGCCATTCATGTATGACACAACATTGTTAGGTGCATTATATCCAAGTTAACAATCTGACGGTATCTCACAAATAAAAACCATTATTTGAATTTGAAAAAGCATGACAATCTTTTTGAATTATTTAAAAGGTGTCCCACAACTTAAGATTTGAAAAATATGATATGTCCGAAAACAAACACTGCACCAAAAAATTATTTTAAAAGTTAATTTATGGTGTCCCAAAGATTCAGGTGTCCCAACATATATGGCAAATATGGTAGTATCATTTTATATTCTTTCTTTCACTTTTGCTACTAACTTTTTGAATACTTCATGATTTTTCTTGTTCTCTCTATCCTTACTTCTCTCAAAACATCTTGATTTAAGGCAATGAGCATAAATTATGGCTGTAAGATATGATATATAGTCAAACCTACTTATCTCGACCTCAGTTATCTCAAGAACCTGTTTATGTCAAGGGTTTAAGTCCAGTTCCAAAAGCAACATTCACTGTTACACCAATTTTTCCCCTCTTATCTGATCCTCTGTTAAACTAATAACCCCATCATGTCTGGCATAAGTTACATCCGAAGTAACATGTAGATCCACTTATTTCAAACAAACAATTGAAAAGCACTTATGTTTTCATTCGGGCATTTCACTGCAGCCTCATCATCCACATGTACATAATTATAAAATTCTTCCTGAGCATTGCTAATGGAGTTGGTGATCTCATCATTCATTGATTCAATGACTGAGGCAATGAAATCTGATTGAGTGCTGCATTTTCAATAGTTATTGGTGATTGGAACAAATTATTTTGTCGAGTAAGTTTATAGTTTTCTAAAAGCTAATCATAATTATAGGCATTACTCTATTATGGAATTTGTGTATTTTTAAAATAGTAAAAGTTTTACTTTAGCTTAATTAATAAAATATTGGTGACAGATTTCACTTCAATATGAGTAACTTGATTAAGAAGTTTATGTTTGTTGTCTTGGGCACATAGGCATCCCAAATTCTAGGCCAATTTAAGTACATGTAGCAAGTAAATGCTGTAACAACTAAAGATCATTGTACTGCTGGACAATACATGTCATGGTTAATTGTTTGTTTACACATGTTGGTTGATAATATACATAAAACAAGATGACCATTCTTTGAAAGTATAATGAATTTATTCAGCATCTGAGAATAACTGAATTGGAATTTTTTAAAATTAGAAGTGGGGGGGATATGGCTTTTAATGTAGCTTTAACAATTTTTCAGTCATATCGCTATGATGTTTGCAGTGTGCCAGTTTATAGTGATGTCTACCGAATGTCCCACCCAGTCACATTATCTTGACACCAGACTGACCAGTCCTAACACTAATTGATGCTGAGTGCCTAGTGAGGTAGCTGTTAGTACCATCTTTTATAAGTCTTTAGTATGACTTGGCCAGACTTTGAAATTGCAACCTCCTGCATACGAGGCAGACAATAAAATTAAAAGATCTTAATAACAAATATAAATTATTTAGAGAACACATGTGCATCCCAATATGAATGAAGAAGAAAAAAAGAAAACAACCCAACCATCATTTCTTTTATCCATTACAGTGTATTAGGTGAGGTCAGATGTTTATTAACCATTGAAACAACTGATTTTTGTTGTCAGCATACATTTCTTTTTTGTATTTTCAGTATGTGTTATTTGTAAAGGTTAATCCTCAAACCCAAAATATGCAAATTATGAGTCAAAATCATGAATTTATGTACCCAAGAAAATGTCCTTTTTAACAATACTATGAAAACTGAAACCCTTGAAAATATTACTTCAGTATTAAAGAAAATTACTGTAAACAAAACTTTCAACTTTTTGTTGTTTTGTTACAAGAAATAAAATGGAACTAAATATATAAAGGATAGTTTCTTTTTATGGGTTAAAAATGGATATATTTGATGTGGTGCAAGAAATGTGGTACTGTCACCATAAATATAAGTTGGAAAATATGAGCAATATTTAACCAGTTAATAACCAGTTAATGTCTTCATTTCAAGCTGATCTTCATGTATAATAAAGATCAATATTAGATGTACCTTGCACAATATGGTTCTTCAGAAGTTTGAGTAGAAGGTCCTTGTTTCCCTGGAGCTCAAGGACTGCATCAATACCAAGATCTTTAAACACCTGGATAATAAACAAATAAGCATAAATTTCAATCCTTTTCACTCTTTTAGTTACATACCATTAAAGCCCCTCCGAGAGATTCCTCTGTCAACAAAATGAAATCTCTAAAGACAGGAAATTTCAATTACAGACCTGCACCTTATATAATGCAGTTATTTGTGTATCAAAAATATGGTCTTTCATGATGGGTGGTCTTCAAAAATGGTGGTTTTCAAGTTTATTACACCAATTATCTTGGTAACCCAGTCATAAAAGTTTGGAATTGTTATTCTAGGTTATTATATCTATCCAATTTAATACATATCTGCAGTTGTAATGATTAAAATCCACACATAATTTTGACATATTTGAAATAGAAGTAATACTAAAGAATTCAAAATTAGACATGTTACTAAGCAAGTGCATTCGGATACAAGATATGAACACAATATGCATGATATGAAAGGGACATAATTCTAAGAATGCTAACCTGATAAATCCAAATCTTACATGGGACACAAACACATGATATGACAGAAATGCATACTAAGTTTCATGAAAATATTTTATGGTTTAGGATACACTAACTGGTAAAGAGTGTGATGGATGGACAGAGAGATGGATGGACAGTGAGATGGAAGGAGGGACAGTGGGATGCATGGACAGTGAGATGGAAGGAGGGACAGTGGGATGGATGGACAGAGGGATGGATGGACAGTGGAATGGATGAACAGTGGGATGGATTGACAGAGGGATGGATGGACAGAGGAACATAAGTTTTATTACAAGAGTCCCTAGAAGCACTGATGCTAATGTTGGGCAAAAATATTTTCTAATTCAAGACAGAGGGATGGAAGGACAGAGGAACATAAGTTTTATTACAAGAATCCCTAGAAGCACTAATGCTAATGTTGGGCAAAAATATTTTCTAATTCAAGACTTTAATTTATTCTGATGTAGATAATTGTACTAGCCTTGAGTCTTTACTTTAGTCTGATATAGAGAGAGGTACAAGCATTTGAGATTTTAATTTAGTCTGATTTTGATAGGGGTACAAGGGTTGAGTCTTTAATTTAGTCTGATGTTGCTAGGGGTACATGCCTTGAGTCTTTAATTTAGTTTGATGATGCTAGGGGTACAAGCCTTGAGTCTTTAATTTAGTCTGATGTAGACAGGGATACAAGCCTTGAGTCTTTAATTTAGTCTGATGTAGATAGGGGTACATGCCTTGAGTCTTTAATTTAGTCTGATGTTGCTAGGGGTACATGCCTTGAGTCTTTAATTTAGTCTGATGTAGACAGGTGTACAAGCCTTGAGTCTTTAATTTAGTCTGATGTAGATAGGGGTACAAGCCTTGAGTCTTTAATTTAGTCTGATGTAGATAGGGGTACAAGCCTCAAGTCTTTAATTTAGTCTGATGTAGATAAGGGTACTACCCTTGAGTCTTTAATTTAGTCTGATGTAGATAGGGGTACAAGCCTTGAGTCTTTAATTTAGTCTGATGTAGATAGGGGTACAAGCCTTGAGTCTTAATTTAGTCTGATGTAGATAGGGGTACATGCCTTGAGTCTTTAATTTAGTCTGATGTAGATAGGGGTACAAGCCTTGAGTCTTTAATTTTGTCTGATGTAGATAGGTGTACTAGCCTTGAGTCTTTAATTTAGTCTGATGTAGATAGGGGTATTAGCCTTGTGTCTTAAATTTAGTCTGATGTACATAGGGGTACAAGCCTTGAGTCTTAAATTTAGTCTGATGTAGAGAGGAGTACAAGCAATTGAGATTTTAATTTAGTCTGATGTAGTTAGGTGTACAAGCCTTGAGTCTTTAATTTAGTCTGATGTAGATAGGTGTACAAGCCTTGAGTCTTTAATTTAGTCTGATGTAGATAGGTGTACAAGCCTTGAGTCTTTAATTTAGTCTGATGTAGATAGGTGTACTAGCCTTGAGTCTTTAATTTAGTCTGATGTAGATAGGTGTACAAGCCTTGAGTCTTTAATTTAGTCTGATGTAGATAGGTGTACAAGCCTTGAGTCTTTAATTTAGTCTGATGTAGATAGGTGTACAAGCCTCAAAGACTCCAAGAGATAATTATAGTGAAGTGATGCCTATGTGCAACAATTGCTTGTGTAAATCAAACAACAGAACAATAAAAAAAATCACCGTGTTTGTTGGAGCAAAGACTGTGAATGGTCCATCTTCCTGCAGTGTGTCTGCCAAGTCTGCCTTCTTCAAAAGGTCTACAAGTGTGCTGAATCTGGAATCCTTTGCCAACACATCTACCACATTACCACTTGGAGGAATGAGAACCTGCAAAATACAGTTCAACAAAGCATGGTACAATATGACAATAATATACTGAGATTAGCACAGGATCAAAAAAGGTCATATCTGATTCTTTATTAAGTACTTCTTACTATTAGGTCCTTCATTAAAAGGGTGGTCCATTTATCAAGCAAGTATGGTCACAGATCCTGTAACAGAAATATGTATCTAATACCTTAAAATAATGTGACCTCACCTACAAGGCCGTAAATTTGTAAGACTATCATGAACAGCATTATTGTCTGGAAGTACAGTAGTAGTAGTAGTAGTAGTAGTAGTAGTAGTAGTAGTAGTAGTAGTAGTAGTAGTAATAATAATAATAATAATAATAATAATAATAATAATAATAATAATAATAATAATAATGAGTCTAATAATAAAAAATATATTATATATATTATTATTATTATTATTACTATTATTATTATTATTTGAGGTATCCCTTATCTCTTAAAAATGATAAAAAAATCCATGTGCTACATCAATGGATTTATTTTAATTAACCTTTGTTAATTTCTTTAAACATGCAGTGTAAGTGTACAGTTTATCCACTGGAAATTGAGAGCGTTAATCAGGATTTGTACAGTTAATAACTTGCCAGTGTGTGTGTATGTGTGTGTGCACGCACATGTGCATGTGTGTGTGCCTAATCCACAGATAAATCTGATGCTGCAATATTTAAGATGACTGTGAAATGTTGGGTATATAACATTTTTAAAATATGGATATTTTTATACAGCTATGGTTCCAAAATGACTTAAAAATGTCAAGACTGGTGTGCATTTTCTTCAATTTTTTTAGCTGAATATTGATCTCCAAGTAAAGTCATTGCAAAGAAAGTATAGGAAAAATACTCTGTCACTAATTATCCATATAATAATAAACAAATGTGTTTTTAAAAAATTCATTAAATTTGCACAGGTTGAAGATGATAGACCCCTACCATAAAACACAAAACAAAGAGGAGATCAAAGTTTGACATAATTACTGATATGACTACAGATTTCTGTAACCAAGTCTGCACAATCTATTTACAGCATGTTAGAGATCACTAAATATTTCCAAAGGTCTTTTTTCACATTTCATTGCCTTTATCATTTTCATTCAAATGACTGCTATTATGACAGTTAAAATTATGTAAGAATTTGTTTTAGTTATTTAATAAGAGACAAGTCACAATTATGTCATTGTATACATGTCTCTTCCAGAGTTAATAGTGTGATGATACACATAGGTAAATAGTCATGTCACATTGATGAAATCATAACATCATGATACACCTAGGTAAAAAGTGATGTCACATTGATGTTATAATGCCAATGATATATCTAGATAAAAGGTGGTGTCACATTGATGCCATAATGATATGATACACCTTAGTTTAGTGATGTCACACTGATGTTATAATGCCATGATATACCTAGATAAAAGGTGATGTCACATTGATGTCATAATACCATGATACACCTAGGTAAAAAGGTATGAAATCATAATACCACAATATAAATAGATAAAAAGTGATGTCACATTGATGAAATCATAATACCATGATACACCTAGGTAAAAAGTGATGTCACATTGATGATGTTATAATGCCAATGATATGCCTAGATAAAAGGTGATGTCACTTTGATGTCATAATGCTATGATACACCTTGGTTTAAAGTGATGTCACATTGATGTTATAATGCCATGATATACCTAGGTAAAAACTTATGTCACATTGATGTCATAATACCATGATACAAATAGATAAAAAGTGATGTCACATTGTTGTCATAACACCATGATATACCTATGTAAAAAGTTGTCACATTGATTCATAATACCATGATACAAATTGATAAAAAGTGATGTAACATTGATGTCATAACACCATGATACACCTACATAAAAAAGTAAAAAGTTATGTCTCATTGAAGTCATAATACCATGATACACCTACATAAAAAGTTATGTCACATTGATGTCATAATACCATGATACACCTACGTAAAAATTATGAAATCATAATACCATGATACAAATAGATAAAAAGTGATGTCATATTGATGTCATAACACCATGATACACCTACGTAAAAAGTTATGTCACATTGATTCATAATACCATGATAAAAATTGATAAAAAGTGATGTCACATTGATGTCATAACACCATGATACACCTACATAAAAAAGTAAAAAGTTATGTCTCATTGAAGTCATAATACCATGATACGCCTACATAAAAAATTATGTCACATTGATATCATAATACCATGATACACCTACATAAAAAGTTATGTCACATTGATGTCATAATACCATGATACACCTATGTAAAAAATTATGAAATCAAAATACCATGATACAAATAGATAAAAAGTGGTCACATTGATGATGTCATAATGTAATGTTCATATCATATTGAGCTGTACAGCAATCATAGACTTGACAAATGCATATGACTTAGATGATTGATTACACAGATCATGTGACTAGAATGTAGTACCATTTAATTTATTGTGGTGTCATTTAATTTTTGCTAACTTTGAGAATTTAGCATAGTTGCTGGGCTCAATATTAGTTGCAGTCTGCTAGCCCAAGGCTAGTAAATTTCCCATTGGACTAGTAGTTTTCATAATATAATTATTCCTATGGCTAGTAAAGTTTCAGGTGTCACTAGTCAGGATTTATGTATGCTGTCATATGTAATTTATAGAATCTGAATTATCAGACATGTCCCAGTTTTCTCAGAGTTAATAGCATAAATGCCCAGCTCAAATGTTACCCTGGAAGGCTAAAACAAATGAGGATGTTACAAATCATATTTAAAATTGATGCAGTATAAATCTTTACTGGTTTCATTAGATTTATAAGGTAAAGTTGTATGTCAAAAACTATTAGTCCAAATTTTGTCTGACCTTTTTCCTAACCTTTTTATATATTTTGACATTTTGATTTAGGTGTGAAGTCAGCATTCCCTACTGAATAGTTGGAATTCACTGAAACCATATGGTGTCAGAATGGGTAGCCACTTACTTCTGGGCCTAACAAACTTAAAAGAACCTTACACAAGCCATACCCACATAAAATCAATAAGAAGATGGTTTGTCATCTTAGAAATAGTGACTAAAAGACAGTACACCAGACTAATGAAGTTGTCAAATTGCGACTATAGTGCCATGGTCTTCAAAATCCATGTCATAAGTAACCATTTCCAGCATCATGGAGTGACATGTTTTGTTCAAAGGTTATTGTGAAAACCGGTACAATGACTATACTGTTATAATGAAATATCTTCTCACCCTACTTTCATTGTAGACAAACCTGCCATGGTACAATGACTATACTGTTATAATGAAATATCTTCTCACCCTACTTTCATTGTAGACAAACCTGCCATGGTACAATGACTATACTGTTATAATGAGATATCTTCTCATCCTGCTTTCATTGTAGCCAAACCTGCCATGACATTTCACATGCCAAAAACACAATTTTGTACTTCCAAGCCTCCTGCAATGATTGTGTTTCAGAAAAGAAATTTTTTAGCATTTTCAATAAATATTTTAAAATTTTGTACAAAGTAACACCATTTCGAAATATACCCACACGATGAATAAACGATAAACCGTCTTGCAAACAGCACATGTAAAACTATCCTTATAGCAGTTTAGACTGCTAATTGTCATAGAGACAATAATAAGGCAGACAGGTCAGTCATAAACAAACACCACTGTACATATTACTTAACTGGCGGAAAATAGCTAGGTTTATGTACTAAGCCCTTTCAAGAGGCTGTGGAGGTGCCCACTGTGCTAATTTGCATAGGCAAGATTCACAAGGTGGAACAACCCAGTTGGTTTTAAGTTGCAGGTAAATCAAATGTGTGCTGAAAAACAAAAATTACCTATCACTGCCTTGAATGGGATTGTTAAAAACACCAATATTAAAATTATTAGCAATTTTGTGAACAGCGGCAAAATGTATTAGAAAGCAGATTTTACTCCAAATATAATAAAGTTTATCTTAGCTGTCAAATCGTGTTCAACTATGATTCATTTTTTAAGGTGATTCAGGATGCAATTCAAGCTATCAGCAAAGCCCAGCAAAAATTTCAGAATTACTGGTTAAAGAACTTTCACTTTGTGAGGGGACATTTAAATTATTGCAAATACTACAAACAAGACATCAATACAAGTCATTCTGGAAAGCTGTACTACGTCCATTGAAATTGGAGCAAAATCTATAAAGCTGTATGTAACATATTTGACACCGAATTGAACAATCAGATTAGTTCTCTTTATTACTATTTGTTATCTTAATATTTTCACCATACTAACTATTAATGACTCAGGATGATTTTAGCCATGAAATAGATTGATTAAAAGACAATAATAAGGACACACTCATGTCTGCACATGTGATGTTTTGATTAAGTGTTAACACACTGGACAAAGGTATTTTAATTACTGCTATTTTACACGTAATTCCCCCAATAAACTTGAAAATATTGTCATCCACTCCCCCAAGGAAATGGTCAGTCCCAAATATGATGTACAGAAAAGCAATGATAACATTATGTCTTCAATAAAATATCTGTTCTGACCAAGATGCACTCATAGAATCCACCAGAAAAGTATGAACAGTACCATCAAGTCTCTTGTGAGTGCAAAGAAGAACACTAATGACAGCATCAAAGACTGCATATAATTATGCATATATTTGGACATCCAAATGGATTCTAAAGACAGAAACTTAGAGTATATAATGTCAGTGTGATTGTGATTATGGATGTGTTTTAGCACATGTTTATATGTATATGTGTGGTGATGATATCTGACAATGCTAAGGCCACCAATTATTTTTTCTTTGTAAGTATACTAAACACTTTCAAAAAAATAGACATGTAATTTTATTTTAATCCAGTTTTGAATTTCCAATCATTTTCTATAGGTTTGTATGAAAAGATAGCTTATTCTCAAATGGACAATGCCACATTTTATTGAGTCACATGCACTGACCGTACTTGGAGACCTCAAAATACACATTTAGAGTCTCAAAAACTCTCAAAACTTTTTGGGAATATGCAGGTATGTATAACACAATGGGTAGTGCCTTTGAATGCCCAACTGTGGTGTGATGATATGTAATGACCAGTGTGAATGAGGTCTTTGTATGCTTCTCTCTTATTAAGTTTTGTTTTTTTCCAAATGATATGGTTCAAATATCTGTTTACTATGTCATCCCTTTTTACAATCTCTGGAGAATCACTTTTTGTTTTTTCTGAACTTCTAAATATTTTAAAGTAATCCTGGTGGGTTTCTGAAGTAAGATTGTGCTTCTGGATTATGATCGTAACATTTAGGAAATAAAAGCATTGTCAAAAATGATATGTGTCTGGCATTGTTTTGTAGGAACGACTATCAATATTGAAGATTCAGTAGGCCAAGTAAATTTCTAAATCTACTAGTCCGAATCTGTCCACAAGGAAGTGTTTGCTAAATTCTATGTCTGAGTCTAGACATACCTATTATATATATTATTATATACCAGTAATAAAAGTCAGAGAAACAGTGATATAAAATCAATGCATATATGTGAACCTTTTGAATGGGAGGGTTTCCTCTCATTCAAATCTTGCATGTGCTCAAAAATATTATTTAAATGTCTTATTTTTTCAATTATGTTTGAGACCTTGCGTCCATTGAAGTATATTTACATTGATGCTGGCTGTGATCACTTGACTGAGGACTGGCTTAAACCAGGCAAGATGATTCAGTTACCATTTTAGTTTCTCAACAATGATTATGTATTGTCAAAAGAAATTCTGAAGTATTAAAGAGATTAACTAACTATGGTTGGATTACTAAAGAGATCAATCAGTGTAAAATACGGTCATTTTAGCTTCATTGTTTAAAGTTTGTCAAGATGTTTAAGCAAGCATTATCCATTATCTCCTAATCCTAAAACACCAAAATCTAAGAAACTGAAATATCACAAATTCAATGGTAGATTGATGTTGGAATGTCTGTGGTTAGAATCAAGTTCAAAGGAACAACTATGCATTCAGCCCTTCTCTTGAAACACTGTATCAAATATGGATAAAGATATACATGCCAAAACACTGTTTGCCAACATTATAACTAAACATAATCTCCTGTTTATGGTGGCTGATCATTTTTCAGATTAGCCAAGATAATATTCCCTGACTTGGTAGTTACACAAAGTTCTTATACAAACAGATAAAAATTACTGGCATATTGACCCAAGCCTTGGGTCTTTACTTGATAAGAAAGCTAAAGGCATGTGTCACAGTGAAAATTTGCCACTCACACTGAAAATCCTCCCTTTTTTGAAGTCATAACTCATTTCCAAATTTTACAAATCTCCAAATTTGTCAAAAACTGACTTCTCTCCTGTCAGTGTATGATAATGATTCAGAAAATATTTAAAAAATTTAGTACAGTTATTGAAAAACAAGAGCCCCTAAACAGGACTGATGCTATACTGGCCAATAATAATTTCTAGTAGTCTAAGAGAAGACTCTTTCCTATTTCTTACTGCTTAGTGTTGAAACCATCTCTGATATTTTTCGTGCAGTCTGAACATTTTCAAGATGGTCACCATGGTGGCAATATTAAATGTAAGATCAGCAATTTTTTTGTTTAGGCCCAACTTGACATCATCAGAAACATTTTGGTTTAAACTCCATGTTGAAGAAACACATTTTCATGATAGTCTTTGTTGTTGCTGTTGTGCTTAACACCATTTTTCAGCACACAATAGGCTATTCATGGCGGCCAGTATTAATGGTGGAGGAAGAAACCGGGAAATCACCGGAAAGAACCACCGACCCACAAGAAGCTACTGGCAAGCTTTCTCACATATCCACATTTGTCGAATCCTAGACTCGAAACCATGCAGACAGAGATGAAATGGCAGTGATCCGTAATGGAGAGCGCTTTAGCCCACTTGGCCACAAGGGGCCCCTTCATGATAGTCTCATGATGGCCATATTAATAAGCTGTAAATCAGCACCATTACCAGTTATGACCAATAAGAAAACATCACAAGTCTTATGGTGAAAGTCCCACTAAGGAAAAATAGAGATAACAAGACATTGTTGTTGTGGGGTTCAATGCCATTTTTCTGCACAAGATAGGCTATACATGGTGGCCAGTATAAATGATGAAGGAAGAACCCAGGGAAACCCCTGAAAAAACGACCGACCCACAAGAAGCTATTGGCAAGCTTTCTCACATACCCTTAGCCGAATCCAAGTCTCAAACCCATGAAGACAGAGGTGAGATGGCAGTGATCAGTGGTGAGATGGCAGTGATCAGTAACTGTGAGCACTTTAGACCACTCAGTCACTCAGAGCCCCAAGATAACCAGATTATCAATATGACCATATTGGTTATCAGATCTACATCAATTTCATTTAGGACCAACTATCCAAAAATGTCTCTTGGTGAAAACCCCATGTCAATTTGGTCATTAAATTAATTTGCAACAATAAGATTTTCAAGATGGCCACTACAGCAGACAAATCAAATTAACACCATTTTCATTAAGAACTATCAACAAATCATAATAAATATTTTACTCATGTTTCCAAGTCAATATGACTTGCCATTCAAGAAGAGTAGAGATAACAAGATTTTAAGAGGGCAGCCATGGCAGCCATTCTAGATGTCAGATTAGCACCATTTTCATTTAGGACAAACTAGACATAATAATACATCTTTTATTGAAAACACCACATTGATATGACCAGCCTTTCAAGGTGTGTATTGATATCAAGATTATTTTTTAAAATGGCCTCAATTTGATGCCTGAATGGCACCTTTTTCATATTGGGCCATCTAGACCATGAGACAAATGCATTTAAAAATTAATGGCATTTCTCCAAGGTAGTTTAAATGAGTAGGAATAATAAACTTCAAAGGATTTTGGACAATAGGTCATAGCAAATCCCAAATGACCTTATGTCAGATGATAGATCGTTCCACCTACCAAATCATGTGACGTAACCTCCAACAAAAATGCAGTTTGGTAAAGAAATATGTTTCAGTTTAATATGTTTATTTGATGTGATTTTTATTATTCTTAAAAATATAAAATTACAACGTTGCATTAATTCTACTGCAGTAGACAATATTTATATATGTAGTTCAAGTTCATACATTTAATAGCCTAAGTGTTTGATTTCAGAACATAATAACAATCAATTGTAAAGCTGTTTAAGAACTTATTCATATGAAAGGAAATTTGAAGCAAAAGATGCTGATGTATTTAGCATATAATGCTATCATTGTTAATTTTATCTGACTTATGTTTATGCTGCCTTAGAAGTATATAAATTAAAAATTAATACCAAAGTCACAAAGTAATTACTGTTTAGAAGTATACTGTTGTACATAATAATTTTAAAGTCTGCTATGTTCGTTAGATAATATTTTAACCAATGATGTCTGTTGATGTAAATATGTAAATGCATGCTTAATATAATGGAAGATAATTATGTGAAACCTTTACTTTGTATTTCTTTATTACTAATTACATTTCTGCATTCCCATCCTTCCTTCAACCAAATAAGAAAGTAAAGCATCACTCTATTGTCTAAAAAAATTGAGACAATAAAACATTAATTTTGGGACAAGCCAACATTAAAAAGTAAATTTTTGAAACTTAAAAATAATGCAGCCTTGGGTTCAGTGCATCCTATACAATAATAAATAATATATATCAAATTCTAAAAGTTAGGGGGTTCTCCATCTATATTCTTGAAACATTAATTTTTACATATATTTTTTTTAAATTTCAAATTCTTTTTTTTCAAGACATCAATGAGATACTTTTATGCAAAAATCCATGTAATTGCCATCAATTGTGTTTTTGTTCAGCTGATCTTACATATAACAAGTCGTTATCAATCGAAGTTTTGCCGATGTTAATTTCCCCATTTAGATGATCTGGATATTGACTGTCAGAATTACAAGACTTTTTTTCACCATTATCGATCAAGAAATAAACAATTCATTACAAATTTTGTAAATACTTATCATAATAAATTCATTGTTGCTGCAAGCAGCTTGTCAGAGGAAAATGGCAGACTTAAGCAATGCCTGGAGGTGTGTCTAATTTTCGCTCACTGATTGGTTAACTGATCCAGCGTGATTGACAAGTGGTGATAGGTCATATCTGCTATTTTGGTGGTCTATGACCAGTAGAGCTAAAATTGTATTGATTTTAAAAATAAGTGGGGTTTGCTATATGATTTTATATCATAGTTGCCCAAGGTGACTATATTTGATTCTTTAAATAGCTGAAAACTATTATCTAAAAAAGCAAGCATTCCACAATGAGCATTTTGTAATAATGTCTAATTTCATTTACACAGATATAAAAAAGCCATTTTTTGTTAAGTAAGATAATAAATGCTAACAAGGGTCAGACTTGTTCTTCAGTTTCAATGATTTGTAAATGTTTTCTGTGAGTATATTTTCTTACAGAAACTGAACTTTCTCCATACAGTTCTTTCTTCATCATGTATAAATAGGTACAAAAGTAGAAGAAAAAAAATGTAAATATTTAGTGTTTCTCTAGAGCAAATTAATTTTACTCCATGTTATGTCATGTATCATATTTTCCACCAAATTGTATCCTATTTTATTCATTTATCAATTCTTGTTTTTGTAAATATGTAAATAGAAAAACTTCAAAATTAAAAAAGCTATGTATTTTATTCTCTTTTTAATGGTTTTTATTCCCCAACAAAAAGTCATTGGGTGGGGGAAAATTCAAGAAGTCTGTCAAGAAATTCAATAATTTTTAACAATAAAAACCAACCTTTTTTAAGCTTCAAGATGTTTCAATGCAACACATCATATTCCAGGATTATTCAAAAGTTTGTATGAAATACATCTATGGCAAGGTAATAAGGTAGTGTACTTATAATTGTACATATTCCAAAACCAAAGCATTTAAATTTTATAATATGTGAAAGATGGCAATTTCGTCTGCAAATCCATAAAAGCTGCTGTGAATTTTGCAGTCTGGTGGTTTCTCAAGTGTGTTCAGCCTAGATGTTAATCTATTAGTAATAATGAAAGCAGATAGGAAAAGAAAAAAGAATAATAGAAGTTTGTTAACCTTGTCCACCACATGTATGATAGCATTGCATGATTTGACATTGGTCTTTAAAATCTTGGCACATTGGGCTGTTGGAATCCATTTGTTTTGGAATGGGAACTGAAAAAGAGAAAAAGTCAAAATTTGTTCATGTAGGTTAAGTATGGAAACAATGAGTCTCTGACCTAAGCAAAAGCTATATGTAAATTTAGTAATTAATTTCGGCAAAATGCTCAATTACGTTGAATTGTTCTAAATCATTTCAACTTTCAATAAACCTCGTCTTGTCATGCATTGTCAGTGTTTCCACTAGTGCTAGACAATATATCCATTGTCTACTAATTTTCCAAGATGGTAAAAAAAAATTATATTTAATAGTCAAATTTGGTTACTACTTCCTTTGTCCATTATAAAAGAGTGACACAAGTTGCAATTATGAAAACAATTTAGATTCCTGACACAATTTGGGAAATTAATTAGTTTTAATATAGATGCAGAACAACCAGCAAGGATGAAAGATGACTACATTCCAACTATTAGAATAATATTTATTTGCCCAACAGAAAACTTGAATGTGAGCTAAATGCAAAAAGAAACAATGACTGATGCAAAGCATGACACTAAAAACATAATGTTATGACACCAAGAAAAACGTAATGACATCATAGTCATGTGACATGAATACTCATGTGATATGAGATATCACTGATCATGCTCTATTGCATCATGCAGGGAAATACCATCTGTCATGTGAATCTTGTTATAATATATTACTGCATATAAAAGCTGTTAAACTTTATCCTATTGGCTGAAATTTGATCATGAAGTATTAACTATTCTGCATACCATATTAGTCTTATTCTATGATTAATACATAACATTACAACCTGACTAGAAAGATATCCAGTTTCAGCCTAGAAATCATAGAAGTTCTGAGCCTGAGTTTAGCTGGAGCTTCATTATCAACCAATTAGACATAATGTTATGAAAGTAATGTTACATGTTGATTGGTTCAAAGCAGAGATCTCAAGTTAAAGCTCAAGAGTTTTATAATTTCCAGGCCAAATTCTAAATGCAAAGACAATTTTGTCAAAGAAAAGGATGACCTCTTTTTGAAAGATTGTATTAAAGATATAAGAGATATTGTTCCAAGAAGGTTTTAATGTACTGTATTTCTAAGTCTCATCAGTCTTCGTTATTCTTAAACACTTAATTTAAGATAGGAAATACAAACCGATGAATATTCGTTGATTCTTAATTTTTTTCCCCCATCAAGTGTGTCCAATTGGATATTGTCATAGAAGCCCTGGCAGGTGACTTCAGATGGAACAATGTGGTACTTCAGTACTGCCTGCAATTTCTCTAAATTGTTTGCCAGGTCTGACAGTGTTGCTTCATCTAAAGCCTAAGGTAAGAAACAGTATGTCATTTTAATACACAACGATGATAACATTTGACATTATGTCATTTAATACACAATGCTGAAGACATATGTCATTTTAATACACAATGCTGATGACATTATATATTGTGTCATTTTAATACACAATGCTGATGACATTAGACAGTATGTCATTTTAATACACAATGCTGATGACATTAGACAGTATGTCATTTTAATACACAATGCTGATGACATTAGACAGTATGTCATTTTAATACACAATGCTGAAGATATATATTATGTCATTTTAATACACAATGCTGATGACATTAGATATTATGTCATTTAATACACAATTCTAAATACATTATACATTATGCCATTTAAATACTCAATGTTAAAGACATTAGACGTTATGCCATTTTAATACTCAATGTTAAAAACATTAGACATTATGCCATTTAAATGATCAATGTTAAAAACATTAGACATTATGCCATTTTATTACAGAATACTAAAGATATTAGACATTATGTCATTCAATATAAAATACTAAAAGTATTAGACATACTATTTTAGACAAATGCAAGGTCTTAGATAAAAAAAAACTTTATTTCATATAAAATTTATTAAAAATGTGGAATGATTTATATTTGACACTTCTTGTCGCACAGTAAAAAGAAACAAACACTTGTTTATATACCCTATTAAAGAAGCACTAATGTACAACTCTTTTCATTTGCTTTTTTTTGACTCAAATTGTCAACAAAAAAAAAGCAAATAAGCTTGTGTTAATTAGGCTTTGAGGTACATGAAGGGTTTCCTCATCTAGAAACAGAACTAGACTACACATAATATGGTCATGTGATGCATCAAATGGTAATCCTTCACAGTTACACTTATAGTAATAAGAGCTATGTTTACAAAGACACATAAAGATTTGGGATTCATTAGAATACACAAGCTGCAAAAAGAACCTGTTGATTAAAGCAACCAAACATTTCTTTACCCACAACAACTCCTTTAATTCTAATCATTTAATAATAATAATAATAATAATAATAATAATAATAATAATAATAATAATAATAATGATGATGATGATGATGATGATGATGATGATGATGATGATGACGACGACGACGATGATAATAATAATAATAATAATAATAATAATAATAATAATAATAATAATAAACTCCTGCTGCTGCTGTTAGCTAAAAATGATTCTTTCTAATTAGAGAAGATATAATGCATGTCCTTTTAAATGTTTCTTCCTTTTTAGCTACTATAACAGCACAATGCAATGTTCATAACTCTCTCTTTCTCTCTCTCTCTCTCTCTCTCACACACACACACACACACACACTTGTACACTCACCAAATTTTTAGCATTATTAAAAGACTTGAATTTTTAATAGTGAAGACACAGAGATAGCATATGCACTTGTATTCTGAATTAAACAATATTATGACATTAGAAAACCATTTTGGTTTTTTAAATAATGTACATAATAATGCACACAATTAAAAGTCTTTACAGAGCGACTTCACTATGAATAACCCCACCCCATCCCAATCTCCACATTCATTTCCCATAATATCAACTTCATCTATCATACTGAATACATATCCATTTTTTCAACATGCCTATGTATGAAAATGTGATAGTGATTTAAAATTGTTGTAAACATGGATAGAAACAATGTTAGAACTGTATCAAATAGATTATAAATAATCCATCCTTTGCAGATAAGTGTTTTAAGCCGCCACACTTTCTCTCATGTCCACTTACTTTAAGCCATTTTTTAAAGATTATCTAGATTGATTGTCTGATATATTTCCTTTCTCAACCTTCTTAAGTGATCTAATTGCATTTGTACAACCAGTTTCTACACAAGACACATTTTTTTGTAAGGGATGTAGGTCTTCACTACAATCATGTTTACATGGAGTCATCAGTTTCTATGGTAACAGCCATAGTAGTTCAAATATGTATACAGACTCCCTGTGTACTATTTATAGAACTCAAGAATTATGTAGTCACATTTCAGATCTGACAGTATGACTTCAATTATTTTATGCAAGTCCATTTAATTTACATATACTTTATGGGTCAAGAAGTTGTGCTTGTATATGAATAATAAGTTATGGGTTTTTTCCCCATTCCTAATGTAGTGTAGAGCTTCTATAAATTTATGAAACTCATCCAATAATCTGCAATTTTTTTTTACTAGTACTGTTCTTTTTCCCCGTGATAAATCAGAAAAAAATATATCAGTACAAAAATAATTAATTAAAATGTTTCAGACATAAATACTTTGCCTTCTGTTCCATCTGTTGTATAATATTGAAAATAAGCAATCAAATAACACTTATGTAGAAAAACTTGTGAAAAATATGCTTAGCAGTAAGGCATAAATATTGAACTGTGCAGGAAGAGTTATTTTCAAATGTCAAACAAAGCTGGTATGTAAAATTTATGCAAGAATGCAAAGTTGTAAGTAAATTTTACACAAGGACAAGGTCTTTTGTTTCAACTATGAATGAAGTATGACCTATTTTTTCACTCAAAGAATTTCACTGTGAGTTCGTTTTATGAAATGTATTAATAAAATAATATAAAAATCAGAATTTGGGTTTGAGATTACCATTTGCCTTAATAAATGTATTGCAAAATTAACTGTACTCAAGCAGGAGTTTTTCTGATTAAACAAATGTATAACAATTGGTGATGAAAATAAATGTTTTTAAATTTTTTTTACTTCAATTGCTTCATTGGTTGGCACAAAAATGGTGACATTCTCAAGATTTTCAACTGTTTTCTTCAAACTAGCTGTGTCAATAAGGTCCAGTAGTTTTGTGAAACCAGACTTCTCTGCCACTATCAAGGCATTTAGTGCTAAAATGGAAGACAAACAAAACAACTTAAACTTATAATAATGATAAACATAAATGAACCCATTTCTAATTATTCACAATTAGTGCTATATTTTTTTTAGATACAATGTTTGCAACTTTAAAAATTATGATTGGCACAAGGGGTAACATCAAGAACTAGATGCATGTGTGTTTTTCAAGCATTACCCTTTGAGCCAATTATATTTTGCCATTAAAATGTTTGCCACATAGTCAGAATGTTTTAAAAATGAGTGTAACTTGTATTCAATCTATGTCGACAAAAAGATGACAAATGTATAATTTTTCTAAGGAACAGGAGTCCTAAAGTTGAATCAAGTTAATGGTAAGTAGAAACTTACTTCTGCATCTACCAATGTTCGCAGATTAATGAACAAATGTAATGTCGAGTTGCAAACATTTCTCTCCCCAAATTGAGCACATTGCATATGAACATAAGTTTGTCCCAGAAAACAAAATTCATGCAATTAAAACATTTTGGAGCCCATAACTTCAGTTTGATGCCATGTAGAAAAATCAATAGATAGCTTGATGAATGAAAAAATATCTCAGGAGTAAAATAAACCATAAATAATGGTCATGTGCCTTCAAAGAGATCGAGGGTCAGGTATGGAACAAAGTTTTTTAAAGTTACTTACCTTGTCTCTTTTATGGTATGACAGATAGGGTTCTTTGTCAGAATGTGTCATCTTAGTGATCTGATGAAAGTTTGTCACTTGGTATGATTTTTTACCTTTAATTGCTTTTTTAAAAATTGAGCTCACTTCAAACATTTGTGGATAAAACTAGGTCACAGGCCATAGGTTGCACTTGCCTGATGTACACATTCATATTCTTTGATGCACAGTGACATATCAATCCAATTAAACAGGAGTTTATTTTAACTATGAAGCAAAGAAACAAACAATCGCCTTATTTCATAATAATACAAAAAAGTGTGCAAATATTCATACATGCTTGACATGGTGTTAAAAACATATTTACCATCATCCACCAGAAGAACATCATCAATGATATACAGGACACCATTGGTAGCCATGTTGTCTTTACTAATGGCCTGGACACCATTGACATATAACTTGTCATCATCATCCCGAGTCAGGTTGATGTAATTATCAAGGGCATTTTTGGTCCGAGTTTGTTCTTGGATTACTGCAGAGCAGACCACAGATAGTAACACATGATTCTTCAAAATTTCTGTAAAGGAAATTATAAAAATATAAAAGAAATAATAAACATGAAATGAACCATGCAACTTTTAATGCTTACTAAGGCTACAATATAGGCATTTAAAATAAAATATTTTCTACATTACAAATTTTTCTGTGGTACATTTTGTTTTCTTGCCATAATTTGACATCTCAGTGATTACTGTGATTTTTCATACCTTAATAATAATTAATATAACAAGTTATACTAATTTATTGAAAATAAGGGTTACTTGAAGTTGAAGCCATAGGATTTTCAGATGTACTGCTCTGATACACATTTTTCTTGGCTATATTTTTAAACATTTCATCCAAGCAAAGTTGTTTCATGTGTTTTGACCTTTCCTTGTGTAACTTTTCATGCATCAAATTAAAATTCATTAGCTCTTGTTCTATCACAAAGGTACATTGCTCTAGCCCTATGATTAATCCACCCAACACAGGTATGCTGCTCTAGCCCTTTGATTAATGCACCCAACACTGGTATGCTGCTCTAGCCCTTTGATTAATGCACCCAACACTGGTATGCTGCTCTAGCCCTTTGATTAATGCACCCAACACTGGTATGCTGCTCTAGCCCTTTGATTAATGCACCCTACACTGGTATGCTGCTCTAGCCCTTTGATTATTCCACCCAACACAGGTATGCTGCTCTAGCCCTTTGATTAATGCACCCAACACAGGTATGCTGCTCTAGCTCTTTGATTAATGCACCCAACACTGGTATGCTGCTCTAGCCCTTTGATTAATCCACCCAACACTGGTATGCTGCTCTAGCTCTTTGATTAATGCACCCAACCCTGGTATGCTGCTCTAGCCTTTTGATTAATGCACCCAACACTGGTATGCTGCTCTAGCCCTTTGATTAATCCACCCAACACAGGTATGCTGCTCTAGCTCTTTGATTAATGCACCCAACACTGGTATGCTGCTCTAGCCCTTTGATTAATGCACCCAACACAGGTATGCTGCTATAGCCCTTTGATTAATGCACCCAACACAGGTATGCTGCTCTAGCCCTTTGATTAATGCACCCAACACAGGTATGCTGCTCTAGCCCTTTGATTAATGCACCCAACACTGGTATGCTGCTCTAGCCCTTTGATTAATGCACCCAACACTGGTATGCTGCTCTAGCCCTTTGATGAATCCACCCATCACAGGTATGCTGCTCTAGCCCTTTGATTAATGCACCCAACACTGGTATGCTGCTCTAGCCCTTTCATTAATGCACCCAACACAGGTATGCTGCTCTAGCCCTTTGATTAATCCACCCAACACAGGTATGCTGCTCTAGCCCTTTGATTAATGCACCCAACACTGGTATGCTGCTCTAGCCCTTTGATTAATGCACCCAACACTGGTATGCTGCTCTAGCCCTTTGATTAATGCACCCAACACAGGTATGCTGCTCTAGCCCTTTGATTAATGCACCCAACACAGGTATGCTGCTCTAGCCCTTTGATTAATGCACCCAACCCTGGTATGCTGCTCTAGCCCTTTGATTAATGCACCCAACACAGGTATGCTGCTCTAGCCCTTTGATTAATGCACCTAACACTGGTATGCTGCTCTAGCCTTTTGATTAATGCACCCAACACAGGTATGCTGCTCTAGCCCTTTGATTAATGCACCCAACACAGGTATGCTGCTCTAGCCCTTTGATTAATGCACCCAACACTGGTATGCTGCTCTAGCCCTTTGATTAATGCACCTAACACTGGTATGCTGCTTTAGCCCTTTGATTAATGCACCCAACACAGGTATGCTGCTCTAGCCCTTTGATTAATTAACCCAACAACTCAATAGTAAATCTTTCAGCTACATCTGTTTCATATTCATCACTGTTATCTTCATCCTTTTTGCTGTTTTTATAAGGATTCAGAACAATGTCTATAATTTCAGAATCAGTATGGTGATAAAAAATAAGTATTTCTTCATCGACATTCATCCTCTAGGCCAGATTTTCATCATTAATCTTACTTGCTATATCGTTGGCAATAGGTTCTGTAACACTTTTTGCATAATAAGGAAACTCATAAACAACTTCTTCATCCTTTGGCACATTAAATCCAGTGGAACCATTGTCAACACTTTTATCAGGTGAATTTTCAAACATTAAGACAGGACACAACTTATGCTAGCCTTTCTTTAGTGTTGACACTTGTACCTTCTCCCTGATATGAGCAATGAACCACAGCACATATTTCATGTTGAATTCTTTAATAAATGTCTGTACAGACTTGCCAGCATTAACCTTATCTAACATACATTGCAGGAAAAGTGAGATACTTAGCCTTCATAGATCACAGTATTATTTGGTCTTGAGTTTGGATAAGTGATGTACAGTTTTGGGGTTATTACAAATCTTGGCTCATTCAAAGTTACAAAGAAAAGAGTAAAGCCAACCAGCTTTGTAAACTTTTAACAAAAATAATTTATTTCCCTACAAAACACACTAAAAATATGAAAAAGGATTTACAGTTTGTGAATATAATCCAAAAACAAAACTTCTAGAATTGAAACACCCGAATCCTATCACTAAAATGTCCTAAATAAATCCAAGTTCGAATCCTGGCAAAGTTCAAAGATGACAGACAATGACATCAATGAATGAAGCATTGATGTCAAAAGTTCCACATTGAATTTTATAAATCATAAAAGAATATTCTGGCTTTAGCGCTCTGAATAATTTGTATTGAATGTCTCTGTTCAAAGCTTTGATAACAAAGCACTTATTTTCCAGAGAATTTAAATTATTGTTAAATAACAAACAACTCCAAGTTGGTACAACAGAAAATACTTCTGATCTCTTGAAGGTACTTTTATGACTGAATTACAAAAAATAATATTGAGTATTAAACCCCACTAAAACATTATTTTGACAATTATGACAGGTTGCATATCACTATACACAATTTTAGATGAAATATGCAGATTGATTGGCCTAAGTTTCTGCTTAAACAAAAAAAAAATCCTAAGATTTCTCCTTGAAATAAAATTCTGCCTGAAAAAAATCCTATCTTAGAGTTTCACCTGAAATAAAAATCCACCAAAGGTTTCTGTCTAAAATAAATCATCCAACAGAAAAATTTGCTTCAGATTTATATTCAATTGCATGATAATGCTTAGACATTAGAGGAATCAATGATAAATATTCATAATAATTTTTCAAATGGATCATAAGTTTTATTTTGACAGATATTATCATATAAGATTTAGTTTTTTTGTCCTCATTTTATTGCTTACATTCAAAGCCTAATCCATGATGGCATGAAATTTCACACAAATTTTGACAAAACTCATTAAATTTTGGTGAGATCTCAATAAAATTTCACTAAAATATTTGTGAGATTTAACACAAATTCTGACCAAAACTTACACTGATATTTTCGCGAGATCTCTAACATTTCAATGAAAGTTTGGTGAGATTTCACTAAAATTTTGACCATTAGATAGTATCTTACTGAAGTTTCTGCAATTTTAAACATTTCCAAAGGTTTCAAATAAATAATAGATATGAATTAAACAGGACTTCATTAACCAAGGTAATATTTCATTGTACATGAAACAAACTGTACAGATGTTGTAATTATATGACATCCAAGGCAAGAGCTATGGGAATTGTACTGCAGACTTGATTTTTTTATTAATGTACAAATTATGATGCTGCTTTGGTCTCTTGAATTAGTCCTTGTTCCATAGCAGCCATTACAAATGTTTGTCATAATATAATTACTCTTATTTTACATTGAATTCTAACACAACTAGAATATTTTGATACGATAAACAATAATACCACTCATGATATTTAAGGATGATTCTACTTGTGGACCAAGAAAACTTTCTCAAAGATATGACTATCTTTGATAGACATGGGTGTCAGGCAAATAATATCAACATTTCCCACCAGTAATCTATACAATATCCCTCCTTAAATTCTGAAAGTTATTCAGTTTGGAGTTACATAACAAAATCATATATTCCTGCTACTGTAAAGCTTTTTATAGCACAAATAACAAAATGCAAGTCCTGGCATTTAGTTATCATACAGATTAACCAATTATGTTCACAATGACTTTGCATTCAAGCTATTCTCATTGCCACACATTTTTTAAAAAAATGGTTATTCAGACTCGTATCCTGCAAGAAAATTTGAATTGTCATGTTTGGCATGCATGCCTATCCCCATCAATTTCCATTACGTGATGATTAATTGGGCAAATACAAATTTTTAACCAATCAGAAAGCTCTTTACAGCAATAATCTGTTAAATAATATTGGAACAAATGCTTATTAGAAAGCTCACTGTGGAATGGGACCAGATAAAGCATTATTAAAAGAAGTTTTGGATACAATATTAAAAAAAGGGTCCATATCAAGGAAAATCTAATTCAAGTGAGGAGAAAAGCAAAATTCTGCTTGAAAATGAAAAACAAGAAAACAATCTTGTTTGAGGGCATTTAAATTCAACTGAAGTTAAACAAAAAGTCAACAACAACAAAAATTTGAAAAAGAAACATAACAAGAAAAGATGTGGAAGGGCATTATTGTTCTCAAAATGAACAATAATATAATTACAGCTATCAGAAACAAGAAATATAAATGTTGCTGAAAATTATTCAAATTGTACAAGAAACAAAAAGTATATTTTATTATGTCTTATTGATATTTTTAATGAAATGTCAGTGATATTACAATCTCAAAATATCACAATATTTTCAGAATTTTTGGCAAACTCAAATTTTCAGAAATATTGGCAGAGTCAGTGAAATTTCAGTCACAAAATTTCACTGATATTTTCAGACATTTTGGTAAAATTTAAATGAAATTTCACTGAAATTTAGTGCAAAAATGTGAACGATCACCAAAACAACGGTAGACTGCTCTGTCAGATGTAACTTTGTTAAGTAATATTATCTGAAGATAGAGCATGCATAGAATGAGAGACATTAAAGTGTATGAGAAGGGCCTGGTTGAGTGTTCACCCTTTGTCTCATAAGAAGTCCATGACAAGCAGGGAGAACAGGATGTACATCATTTGTATTTTCTACAGGAAGCTCTCAGAATGCACAATTAGGCAACACTTAATTCTCAAAAGAGGGAAGGAGGAAGTATGAGAATAGCATTGTTGTAATGATGTGTTTCTTGCATAAATGTTGTTTTCATATTTATTCTTTGAGAATGATATTTTCTTCAGAATATCTGAAACAATAGATTTTCCTACTGCCAAATTTTTCCCCTAGTTTCTTCAATGTAGATTGTATCGTAGATTCATACTCACCATGTCAGGCTAATCTTGCCCTGCATAGAAAGTTCAATCCTACAATATTTAGTTGGTTGTTCAAATATCTTGACATTATATGATGTTGACAATAGGCCCACTGAACATATTTACATAACGATTGTTTCCATGGACAAATAGCTGAGTCAATCAAACAAAATGAACAACCAGGTACCCATTCAAAACAAAAAAGTATTCCAGGTTCAGATAGAGACACCAAATAATGATTACAGTTTGAAGCCCGTGTTGTATACACATTTATTCATCATCACAGGGGCTCATATGGTCACTTACAATTTACTTGTCATACATATACTACATAATAATCCAAGGGAAGACCCTTCTCTCTTTTCTTTCAAGGCCTATTTAAGAATCAATCCTTATATTTCAAGCTAGACCATCCTAACTTCGTGCCTGTCCATGGTTCATATGCCATTCTTCTTGCAATTTAAGCACACTTGTTTTGAGATCCATGACATTAACTAGGTTAATGCCAATTATCGAAATTGACAGTAAGGACTGATAAAGAAATATTTGATGAAATAAAATTTAAACATGTACTACAATTTAAAAAAAAGAATGTTGTACAGTTTAACTAATGCCATATTTTGCCTCACATTTGTGGCCCTGTAGTGAGTATTAGCTGTTCTTATGTTTGTTTACTGGACTCTTTTTTTTTATTAGTAGGAAACCTTAGACTGATATTTTTGTCATGGCAAAGGCAACACAAAAACTTGGTTACCATAACATAACATATACTACATTATGTTAGGAAAAAAAATGAATGAAATGGACAAGGAAAAAAAATGAATGAAATGGACAACTATACAGAATTAAATTTTGCACTGAAATATTTCAATTTAAAGAAAATCTTTTTTTTAAAAAAACAATAAAAAAATCTAATAAAAATGTGAAATCACTTGTCACATATTTATTCTATTTTTATACTAAAAATGAACAGACCATTCTAAATTGAAAATAAATGTCACCAGACATTGTAAAATATGGGTTGTATTGATGTGACTATTGGGTGTTATATAACTAAAAAATGATGAAGAGAGATTCTGTTAAACTTAAAAACATGCTTCATGAGGCCAACATTAACAAGTTGAGGATAATACAACAGTCATCAATTTAGGACTAAAGTTACTGTAGACATGTAGACTAGTTAAAGTGAGTGTTATGCATAAATAATTTATCGGTTTCTTCTGTGCCTATACTCTTCTATTTACAACTAATCCACATGGATTTAGCATATTTGTGACAACAATTTTGACTGCAGCTCCGGGTAAGAAGCTAAAATTAATGTATGCTAAAAAAATATGTACCTTTTTCATAGTTTTTTTGTAATTATGGCATGTAATATATAGATTGCTTTTTAATGCTCATGATATCTTGCCACTTACATTAGTAATAAGTTATGATTGTACCTTTCTTGGGGGTTGGCATTTGTGAATCTATAACAAAGCAGTTCAGGTCCACATTTGATACAATTTCCCTTTGATTGGGTACCTGGGTAACCAATCAATAGGACTGATGGGTATCCAGTAGAAATTTCCCAAAATTTTGACATCTCTACAAAGCACCAAAAGCAAGGCCACATGAATAGTGAATAAAGTCAGATATTTAATTAAAAAAAACATAATAAGTGTAAACAAATGAATATCATCAATAGCAAATAATAAGTTGATATATAATAGACATAATCTTGAAGCATTTAGTTATAAATAATTAACCTTAAAATTTTAGGTCAGCCTACAGTCAGCATTAATCTGTGTCAATGCATAAGTCAAATATTGTTTTAACATCATGTGTCCTATGGACATTTTCCATGTCTTTGTCTCACAGATAAGCCTACTAAGTTCTTGCTAGCCATAATTATTCTGTTCCAACATGTACAAGCTCAAACACATTTCTAATTTTGAAATGAGCTTCAGTTTTGGTGTTATTATTTTCAATTTGGTAGCAACATTTCTTTGTGATATTATGAGTTAACCCTTTCCCTCATAGCATTTTCTGCTCTGTAGGCTGTCACAACACATGTACAAAGTTACTCAATGCAGTGTGCTATAAACGGAACAACTGTTACCTACATTGTCCCATAGCAATAGGACAGACTAGAAAATATGAGTCAGTGTAGTATAAGCTTATTTCAATCTAAATTTTAATAGTTTTCCTCTTGTACATATTTGTTATGTATAGAAAAGTTTTTGAGGAAAAGTTGATCTTTAATACAGTATAATTATTATTTTAAAAATTTGTAATATGGCTTCAAAACATTAGGATAGTTTGCTCAGAAGAGCTGTGTATTACATTATTTTCTCTTTACTAAATTTTACTTGCTCATTAAATTGCAATTGTTTTGTTATTTTATATTAATAAATAATGTATAATATATATATATATATATATATATATATATATATATATAAACACAATATGATATATTAATACTAAAGTTTATCATATTTCTGGATCTTGAGTACAGAAAATAGCAATGCACAACTTAAGTATGAAATGGAAGAAATATAATGTTAACATGTAAATAAAAATAAAGATCAGAATATAAATAACAACTTTAACTAGTAGTTTATATTTTATAATTATTTTCTTTTTAAATCGACCATTAATAAATTTTTTGCATTAAATTACAATATATACAAATGTAATATGAATGAAAATACAAGCAGATTATATAAAACCTAATAAAATAAAACAAGAATGCAAGCAAATAACAAATGTAAATTGACACAAAAAACTAAAATTGATCAACAATTAATAAATAATATGTGATAACAGGAAGACTAAAATAGACTTATGTAATTAAATTAAAATTTGATCCACATATAACAGAAGAATAAAAAAATAAAAAGCAGATGAAAATCTAAACTGTATCACTATTGTGTAAGGGGTAAATTAAATAAATTAAATTTAATGACTAGAAGATAATCAGTGTAAGTATGAAAGAGCACTATAGTCCTTTGCAACTTCATATTTCAAAACAACAAAAAAACTAGCTAGCTGGCAGGTGTAAAGCATCAATTATTTCTTGAATAAACTGAAAGTTATTTCAGAAAATGTATGTCCTGTCACAGTGTGATATCAATAAACTGCAAAAATCTTTTACAGAACAAATTCTTTTACACATACTTAAAATACAAAATTCACATATTGTGAAATTTGGCATGGCATCCATCCCTGCACAGGTGCACTGCACACTGAGCATCCATGCACTGTTTCTTGCCTCACCTGGAGCTGCTTCAAGTGATATTGACAGTGTTTTAAATTGTCCTGGTAGAGGTATGCTAACGTGACCCATAATGTTTTCAACTTCTACCAGCCCTGGATGATCAATTTCAGACCAAGATCTCTTACGCTTGCTGTACCCCCCAATCAAATCCCTCACTAGCTCTAATCAGAAGCAAAGATGGGAGTAGTGCTTTCTGGTTTGGCATTTGGAGGCACATTTATGCAAAATGAAGGCATTTACAATGGCACTTTTCAGTAAAAACCAAAACAAATATTTCGACCATCTCTTCGAGTTTCTTCCCACATCATAGTTCATCCTGAGCTGGTCATGAAGGTCTACCCCTCCCATGTATTTGTTGTAGTTGTACACTTCGAGTGGTTGAGGGACATCCAAAATGTTGTTGCCAACACGCCTTTGAGCTTGCATTTGTACTTTTGGGTCACTCAAGGTGGAAAAATGGTAAACATTTTTCTTGTCTCTCCAGACTGATGCAGTCAAATTTATTCACTCTTTCTGCAAGATTTTACAATCACCCCTTTTTTAATTGCCTCTGATTTCTTCAAATATTTGGGAAAGCCTTTGTGGTTTAACCTGACTGTCCCACATGCATACAAACCATTTGCGTGAAGATCTTCCAACAAATTGATGCTTGTAAAAAAATTATAAAAATATATATGAGATGGTTGTAGCCATGCAGGTTGTCTGTCAGCTTAGTTACTATATTGTAAGCAAGGTCATGTTCAGAATTGTTGTTACCTTGCTTACCAAGATAAACATCAAAGCGTGACAGATTGGCAATCTGAGCATCATAAAGCATCCAAATTTTTACCCCCCTCTTTATGGGCTTTCCAGGCATATATTGGCAAAAAGAAAGACATCCAGAGAACTTCACCACAGCTTCATTGACAGATACATCTCTGAACAGATTGTAATACTGAGGGAATTTTTCACTAACTTGTTGTATGATTGGCCGAACTTTGTATAGCATATCAAAGTTTGGGTCATTTCTTTGGGGTTCATTATCTCTATCTGATACATGTAAATACTGGTTCAACTTTTGAAACTGGTTGCATGTTAATACATTTTGAATTCCTACTCTGCCAATTAAATTGTCTGAGGACCAATACATAGATATATCCAGCAAGTAATTGATCCATCAAGACATTGATGCAAATATAAGCTCTAATTTCCAAAAGGAGTGGTTTCCACCCAGCGTGTCGTCTGCCTCCATTTGCCCCATTTTCATTTGCCCCATTTTCCAACGTGTATAGTTATTGGTGTGATTTGAAATATCTGCAATCATTTCAGGTGTGAAAAATATGCTGAAAAAAATCAAAAGCCGAAACTACATTAACATCAATTACCTGCAGCAATATTGGCCCTGATGCATGCATGAATTCGTTTACCATCATGTCATTGAAATTGTGTGACCAACTATGGTCTTACTCGACCTCTACTACATTTACTGGCTCGATATTCTTGTCAAGATCACTTGAATCATCTGAATCTGATGAAGTATCAAAATCCACATTTTCTAAATCGATATCAGAGCCAATATCTGCCTCACTGAAGTCTCCAAAGTCATAAATTTCATCATTCAAGAAACTGCCAAACTAAATCTGTTGACTCCATTTTTTTAATTAGGGTGAATTTGACCTTGTTACTATTTTTAACTTGCAGATTATGACATTGTATTAAATAGAAACCATGTGATCTAAAATCTTCGAAATTTCCAATGATGCCTATGGTTTTTAATAGAGAATTTTCCCCAGAGGTTATGCCAGCACAAACATTTGAAAATGGCAGATATTTATGGCATGTGTGCAAAGGTGCCTATATTGACACTGTGCAAAGTGCCAAGAGGCACCTGTATCTACACAAGATTAAGTGCCAAAAGGCACCTGTATTTATGTAAGGTAAAGTGAAAAAAGGCACTTGTATTAGGTAAAGGTTTCAGTTTTTTTAAAAAAAAGTGATATCAAAGAAGGACAATTTTGAGGACTCAATGAATGAAATTTCAATCTTGAGGAGATTTTGATATACTGAGGTTTCATATCTGAAGCAGAACAATTCTTATTATTGCATTAAGTATTTCATTTGGGCATATTAATTTATTCAAAGTATTATTCATGGGAATTACAAAGTATTCAATAATATTCTTGGACAGAAACAATAATTTGGAATTATAGTGAATTCAGAGAAAAATCTTTGGATTATATTTTTGTGATACACCAAAAATATGTCAGCATATTGCCACAATCCAGGCCACATACACATTAGCAAGTCTGAGACTACAGGCAATTCAACACATTCAATATTGGAGTTTATTTGGTATACCACTGGAATTCAATTGGAATTTTATACATTTGGACTTGTGATAGAACATTTATTTTAATCTGGATTTTAATTCATACTATTGTAAGTCCTTTTTAAATTTTCACTTTTTATTCTAGGAAAATAAATTATTTTTTGAATTTTACAAAACTTTTTTTGTTTTCACTTATTCCTGTTGCTTAGTATGTTTAAGAAATAGAGTCATAATCATGCAAATTGTTGGCTACTATTGAAGACAAGATTGAAAACCAGAACTTTATTCATCAACAACATCACAGTACTTCAACATATTAATTTTGCCAGGCATTATCAAGCCTTCTCTATGATGAGAATTACTAGCTCACTGTGCGAGTGTCTGCTAAACACAAGTGCATATAACACTGACATAGTAGCATCATTTTTTGGCGATGTGTGATTAGTCATGATGTAATATGGGCTGATGCATAAAGGCAAGGAAATAGATGCCATTTAGCCACTGACATGGGTTCAAATCTCAATAGAGTATGATTTTTTAAAAATTCCCCAATCTGTATATATATATATATATATATATATATATATATATATATATATATATATATATATATATATATATACACACATACACACACAGTTACCAACCACACCACCCAACTAAGACCACTTTATAAAAATTAGATAAATACTTTTGATTCCAAGGTGGTCTGAATTTAAATGATTATTTACAAGTTTTCCATTCTACAAAGAAAATGAACCACCTAAATATGGTTATAATGAAGTTGTATTTTTGGAATGGTTTGAATGAATGGCTAAATCAAGAAAGAACACATGCAGCAAATACATACTAGTCAAGCATGTTGGATTTGATAGTAGTTTGTTGAGCAGAATTGGGTCTATCTTTTTGAAGGCACTGTCAGTTGGTGCAAATACTGTCAAATCTCCATCTTCACGCAACATCTGTCCCAAGCCAGTTCTACCAACAGCTGCAATAGTAAACATTTTAACATTTTATGCAGGCTAAATAGAGCTATGATTACTTCCCTTTTTCTAATGTTATTTACAGGGTTGTCTCACCCTGGAGTGATCAACCCCCCCCTCCCAAGGAGGTTGCATTTTACATTTAAATGAATGGACCTAAGTAACAAAATTAGGTCATTTCATAAACCGTGCAACATTCCAAATTTTAACAGCTTACTCTTCAAATGTCTTTTATCCATTTATAAAAATTTTTCAATGAGATGGACCCAAACTTAACTCCTTAAAATCATCAATGAAATTTTCCTTCTTTGCATCTTTATTATATGCAGTGTTTGTAGGTAATTTAAACCCAAATGCAGATTTTGAATAGCAGAAAATGAACCAAAATTCAGCTATGAAATGTATTGTTTTTCACATTTATTGACTCTTTAGAAAATATGTGATGTGATGTGATGTGATTTGGATTTTTAATGTAGCTTTAACAATTTTTCAGTCATATTGCTACAATGTCTGCAGTGTGGCAGTTTATAGTGATTTCTAGTACTGGGGCATCATGCCACATACATAGCATGATGTCCCACCCAGTTACATTAGCCAACCAGTCCTACCACTAACCTCTTAATACTAATCTCCAAGCAAGGCAACTGTTAGCACCATTTTTGTAAGTTTTTGGTATGACTTTAATGTGGATTGAACCCATGACCTCATGTATCCAAGGCAGATGCTCTAACCACTAGGCAACTGGAGTGGGTTTAGAAAATACAAACCACAACTATTATCAGCAATGTGTGAGTGCATTTAAGAGCAGCCACCTATATGAAATTATCAAACTATAAAAATTATGTTTCATTCAAATGATAAATTTTCCCAAGAAATCTGAATGACTCAGCACATATAAAAATTAACTGTTTAAATAATACTTACTGGAAAGGAATTAAAATCAGATTACAGTATATAATCATTATTTATACTTTAGAAAAAACTTTACATAATTTTCAAGTTAAAAGTTAATCAAAATATTAATTTTGAGCTTACATGTCTTACACAACATGATTTTTAGAACATTCCTGATATAAATTGGAACAATTTATTACAATTACTGTTGGATATTTTGCTAAAAGTATTGTAATATTTCAACAAGTATTAAGAGCTAGGACATTATTAAAAGATAAAATTATACAGTTTAGATAAAATATTTCATACAGTATAGTGCAACATGATGAAGTACACAATACATTACTACCTTGTTGTAATGCCATCCATGGGAACCATAGAGTATAATGCCTAACAGTGAAACTGCTTTTCAATGTACATCATTCCCTCACTATAATGCTGTCCACAGGAGACAGAGTATAATGTCTTATTGTGAGAACACCTTATAATGCACCAAACCACCTCATTATATTGCTTTCCAAGATAGCCAAAGAGTGTGTTGCCTTATAACAATACCAGTGTGTGTGTGTGTGTGTGTGTGTGTGTTTCAGCTGGTTCTATCATCAGGTGGGGAACCCCTTTACTAGAGGGTTTCAGCAATGGCCCACAACTTTCAGCAATGACCCATAACTCTCCAGGGTTGTGCCGAGTTAATTAGCCTATAATATGATACAATATCAATACACATATCTATTTTATGGTCTTTTCATCTTTTATTAGGTCTCTCAGTGGTAGAATAGTGCCATATTATATGTGTTGATATATTGGTTGTATTTCTAATAAGACAGACAGAAACATGGAGAGGCTTACTCAGTGACAGATTTAGACAAAGCGAGGCCCTAAGCTATGGGAAGCTATAGAGACCATATTAGGTATAAAATAAATTTGATGGACCCCTTCAGACTGAGTTCAGACTTTGTAGTTTGTTTAGCTTATGCCTAAATCCAGTACTGGGCTTATATTATTCTCATCCTTCACAAGATAGAAAAAATATATTTCCAAACTGTTAGCTGATTTATATTCAGCCGTTCAGACTATTTCAGATTGTTCCATCTAATCTGATGGAGGTTTTGTTTTGGTTGGAGATTTCAGATTTTAAACCAAGTGAGTTAGTCACCATTTGTATTTACTAATTTGTAGAATGGGAGTACACACTGTCAATAGTTTTTATTTCTTACTGACAAATAAATGCCCACTATGGCTGTCACAGATGAATTCTCATTATTATGAATAAAATGGTAAATGACTAACAATCATTCACAACAGCTGCATATTAAAGTAACTATTATGGGTGAAGTATCATTTGCTATCAATTCTCCACCTCTTCCATCTTGTACTCATATGAGTATTGATATGGAAAAAATATTGATATCTCCTTTAATTATTTCAGTATATGTCAAGAATATAATGCAAATACTGTAGGGTTAATATTTCAAAACAAGAAAACATTACTGAAGATAAAAGTGTTTAAAACATAGATAACAAGCTATTAAAATAAATGAAAATGATGTAAATAATAGATGTCATGACATTAAATTTCAGTTAATTCAGTAAATTTGCATTTCAGAACATTAAATTGTCATTGCCAATACAAATATTTTTAAAAGTGCATTGCTATTATCAAGGGTGAAATTTTAATGAAAATAACATTCTTTTGGCATTTTACGAATATACCTGTTTTGAGATAGCTGAGGTCTGGATTTCTGCTAATTTTGTCCATCAATGAATCTGTGACTGGTTGCAGGATTTCTTCCACAACATGGATCACTCCATTTAGAGCCATATTATCTACAGTTATGACACGTTTACAGTCAGTAGTCATAATCTAGAAAAAAAGCAATACCTCAATTAAAAAGGATGCTAGTTCATGCAAATTACTGACAATAATATGAAAAAATCAAATAATATGAACAATAGTTTCTATTTGCATTTCCAAATATAAATATTTTAAGTATCCAAAACCTTAAAAATTTATCTAGATAATTTTTAACCATTTCTTTAAAAAAAATGCATCAATTGATCCCTGCAATTGTTCATCATCCATCCATTCATGATATTGTACATCCATCCATCCATCCATGAAAAATGCATACAGAGATACAGTATATATATATATATATATATATATATATATATATATATATATATATATATATATATATATATATATATACAGATAGACAGACAGACAGACAGACATACATACAGACATACATTCAGACATAAATACATACATACCTAAATACTTTCAGACAGACATACATGCATACATACATGCATACATACATACATACATACATACATACATACATACATACATACATACATACATACATACATACATACATACATACATACATACATACATACATACATACATACATACATACATACATACATACATATGGATGTAATTATCTGCAAATATTCCATTCAAACATATGTGTGAATGATTGATCCATTTAGATAGACATATATACATATAAATAGACATACATGTTGAGGCGAATCATACAGATTCACCCTGATTTTGCTCTTGAATGGACTAGCTGTTTCAATGAGTTGGTTGTTTTTCAGCCGAGTGCTGGTCAGTGTCCCTATGGCTAAGTGACCCAGGACCAAGTTCCTAGTATCCTGCAGCAGGGCATTAGTGGCTTGCTCAGATACAATCACCATATTGCCCATATCCTGGGAAGAAAGAAAATATTCACTACTGCAACCGGACTCATTTTTAATTAAATTACATATGGTAATACTCTTTTTGTTCAAAATATGAAATAAACTAAAAGAAAAATCTTAGCAAGAGTTCCTCAGAGTGACTCATGCACTCTACTGGGTAAAATGAATTTTCATGAATTCAAGATAAGACCATTTATTCCTTTTAACTGTTTGGTGTTGGAACCATCTCTGATATTCATCAGCATTAGTATGATATACAAATCAACTACTGTGATGGATATATTAACATCAAACCATTTCATAATGATCATCCAATGAAGAGGGTGTAATGATAATAAGATTTTCAAGACATGTTGTGGCAGCCATACTGATATAAGACTGGCACCATTTTCATTTAGTTCTAATTAGGTATCATAAGAAAACACCATGTTTATATACCATTCTGTTACAACAATGCTCTCAAGATAGTCACCATTTAAAAAGACTGGGAAAACATGATTTCTGAGATGTTGATTTATTGGACATCAGTTAAGTACCATTTTACTTTAGGATCAACAAAATATTAAGAAGTATTTTGGAGAAAATCCCATTCTGATATCATTCATTCAGAATATTTAGTAACAAGCTTGTCCAGCTGGCCACTCTAGTACCCATATTAGACATCAGATCAATACCATTTTTATTAAGGACAAACCAGACATCATAAGAAGACTTTTGGTGAAAATGCCATGTTAGTATGAATTTCCACTCACTATGACTTTCAAGATGGCTACTGTTGTGGCCATAATGGATGTCTGATCTTTTTGTTTAGGAAGGACCAACTAGTTATCATCAGGAGTCTTTTGGTGAAAACCTCATGCTGACATGAACCATTTGCATTAAGACCAAATACATATTGTAAGAAGTCTTTGCATTAAGACCAAATACATATTGTAAGAAGTCTTTGCATTAAGACCAAATACATATTGTAAGAAGTCTTTGCATTAAGACCAAATACATATTGTAAGAAGTCTTTGCATTAAGACCAAATACATATTGTAAGAAGTCTTTGCATTAAGACCAAATACATATTGTAAAAAGTCTTTGCATTAAGACCAAATACATATTGCAAGAAGTCTTTGCATTAAGACCAAATACATATTGTAAAAAGTCTTTGCATTAAGACCAAATACATATTGTAAGAAGTCTTTGCATTGAGACCAAATACATATTACAAAAAAGAAGTCTTTGCATTGAGACCAAATACATATTGTAAGAAGTCTTTGCATTAAGACCAAATACATATTGTAAGAAGTCTTTGCATTAAGACTAAATACATACTGTAAGAAGTCTTTGTATTAAGACCAAATACATATTGTAAGAAGTCTTTGCATTAAGACCAAATATATATTGTAAGAAGTCTTTGCATTAAGACCAAATAAATATTGTAAAAAGTCTTTCAGTAAAACCCCTTGTTGATATGATCATTCATTCTGATAAAGTAGTGATAACATTATTTTACAAATGTACAAATAGTGCCAAGTTCATTTAGGACTGACTAGATCATAGGATGAACTTGTCTGCAGTTTCATGGCAATCCTGCAAGTAGTTTTAGGAAGAGCATCGATAACAAACTTGTGTTAATGGAGAACAATTGATAACAGACCATCCCATAAGCTCTTCTGGTCTATGACCAGTATAAGATAATCAAGAGTCCCTCGATGGGCCTGACATTCCACTGGACAAAATGAATTTCCAAGTATTCAAGGTAAGACAATATCTTCCATTAAACTGTGGAGTACTGAATCCATGTATGATATTCATCTGTGGTAATAAGATTTCAAATTGGCTGCTGTGGTACAGATACTGGATGCTGAATTTGGCACCATTTTCATTTAAGACAAAGTAGACATTATTAGAAATGTATTGGTAAAAAACCTGTCATAATGATCATCTATAACACAAGGATTAGTGAACAACAAGACTTTTAAGGCAGTTCTCATGGCAGAGCAGTAGCCATAAAAATGTTTTTAAGTTGGCCACTGTGGCAGCCATAATGGATGTGTGAGCAATACAATTTTTATTTAGGACCCACCAGGGTTAATGTGTGTGAAAGGTTTCAAGGCAATCCTTCAAGTAGATTAGGAGGAGTAGCAATAACAAAACTTGTACTAAAAAAAAGCTTTATATAGGACACTGGACAAAAGAAGATGGACACATGATGGACAACACACCATCCCCTAAGCTCTTCTAGTACAAATTTTAATTTAAACAATGATTAGTGAGGAGAAATAATATATAAGAAACCTACCTGTACAAAATTTTTAGGCAGATTCCGCCTGAAGTTTTGGTGGATTCAGGGTGGATTCTGCCTAAAAACCCCAAATTTCAGACAGACTTTAGGCGGACATGGAATACAGCTAAGGTGACAGACTAAATCCGTCTAATAGTTAGGCATACTATTTCTCATGTTCCTCCTAAAGGATAACTGTTAGGCGGAAATGTTCTGCTTGTCCAGTTCATTTTCCTACTTTAAGATGGATTTTGGACTAAGACTGATTTTGGCAGAAATATTAGGCGTAACTTTGAACTTTATCAAAAGAACTACATTAGCATAGAAACTTTGGACTTAGAAAATTTAGTTCAAGGTGGATTTTGGACTTGATCTGATGTTTACTCTAAAAAAAAAGTTTTTTTACTTCCTATTAAAATATGTTCTACAACAATTATACCCTAGTGAGAAAGTGACTGAAGTTTTAGCAAAATCAGAGTGAAGATTTTTTGACATTCACTCAAATGTCCTTTTTTCACTAAAATTATTATATTTTAGATTTTATGAAAATTTCTGAAAATATCAGTGAAATTTTGTTATTGAAATTTCACTGACTGCCAACATTTCCAAAAATATCAAAAAGAATTTGTGATTAAAATATCTGTGACTGACACTTTGCCTAAACTTCTGAAAATAGTGATATTTTATGAATGTAATATCACTGAAATTTCAATAAAAAAATATCACTAAGATATAATAAAATTTATTTTTTGTTTCTCAAACAATTTGAATGATTTTCAGCAACATTTATATTTCCTGTTTTTGATAATTGTAATTTTATTGTTCATTTTAGGAATAACTTCTTTCCAAATATTTTCTTTTATTTGTTTTAAAAATTTTTGTTTATATTTATTTTCAGTTGAATTAAATTGAATCTGATTTTCCTCAATATGGACCCTTTCTTAAATAATGTCTCCGAATTTTAATGCTCTATCCGGTTGCTTTCCGCAATGAGCTTTCTATTAAGTATTTGTTCTGTATATTATGTAACAGATGATCGCTATAAAGAGCTTTTTGATTGGTTAAAAGTTTGTACTTGCCCAATGAATTGTCTTGTAATGTAAACTGATGGGAATGAACATGGCGATTCAAATTTTCAAGCAGCATACGAGTTGAATAGTCATTTGAATTTGAAAAATGTGCAGCAGTGAGAAGTTTGAATGCAAAATTGATAGATCGTAACTGGTCAATCTGTTTGAAAACTGAACGCCAGGACTAGCATTTTGCTTTTGTGCTATAAAGAACTTAACAGTCGCAGCTAGCATGCTAAATATGACAAGGAATTGAACCAGGATGATCATTTCGAGGTTTTATAACTCCAAGCAGAATTTAAGGAGGGACAGTGTAATTAGATCACTGGTGGGAATTGTTTATATTCTTGCAATTCAAATTTTCGAGTGGGATACGAGTTGAATAACCATTTGAATATGTGCAGCAACGAGAATAGCTTGAACACAGTTGAGGGTCAATCTGTATGAAAACTGAATGTCAGGACTGGCATTTTGCTTTTTGTGTCATAAAGAGCTTAAAGTAGCAGCTAGCAAGCTAAATATGATAAGGAATCGAACCAGGATGATCATTTCGAGGTGTTATAATTCGAAACAGTATTTAAGGAGGGACAACATATAGTTCACGGGAAAGAATTGTTTATATTGTTGCCAGATACCCATGCCAAAAAAAGTCATATCTTGGAGGAGTTTTCACAAATAGAATCATTCTTCAAATTATTTATATTGTCAAAATATTCTAATTGTGTTAGAATTATTTGTAAAATAAGAGTAATTATATAATGATAAATGTTTGTCACCACTGCTTATGGAAAAAAATGACTAAATCAAGAGACCACAGTGACATAAGGCAGGCTCCTTGCATTTCTTTTCTTAATCACTGTCATTTTGCATCATTTTCACAGATGAATTTTCAATGCAAGATACAATTTTATATATGTTTATGTTTTTACATATGCCTGTCCATATGTTCCAGGCTTGATAGTTTGATTTTTTAAAATCATTTCTGTTAATCATTTAATTATTTAGTGTCTAGCCTGATTCATCACATCATGTTGTATATACTATATATAATATATTCTGTATAACATGCATCAAGGTAGATAATTCTGTAACTGAGTTAACTTCTTAAAGTAAAGTCTTTATCATTCTTCTTCTTCTTCTTCTTCTTCTTCTTCTTCTTCTTCTTCTTCTTCTTCTTCTTCTTCTTCTTATTATTATTATTATTATTATTATTTCCCATATCTTATGGATGTCATATAATTAAGAGATCTATATAATTTTGTTTCATGTATTCTGAAATATCACATTGATTAATAAGTCCTGTTTAATTCATATCCAGTACCACTTTGATGGCCTATTGGTTAGAGCATCCACCTTGGAGGCCGGAGGTTGTGGTTCGATTCCCAGCTGAATCATACCAAAGACTTACCAAAATGGTACTAACAGCTGCCTCGCTTGGTGCAAAGCAATAAGAGGTTAGTGTTAGGATTGGTTGGCCTGTGTCAGGATAATGTGATAATGGGTGGGACATCATGCAGCATGATGCCCAAATCACTATAAACTGCCACACTACAGATATCCTAGCAATATGGTCAAAATATTGTTAAAGCTATGTTATAAATTCAAATCAACACACAATTCATATTCATTACTTTTTTAAAACCTTTGGAAATGTCAAAAAGTTCCTGGAACTTCAGTAAAATACAAAATAATGATTAAAATTTTAATAAAATCTCACCAGTTATAGCAAATTCTCAGAAAACAAAATGTTAGAGATCTCAGCAAAACTTAAGTGAAAAGTTTGGCTAAAATGTTTTGAAACCTCACCAGAATTTCAGTGAAAGTTTTGACTAGAGCTCTGAAATGTCATAAATATTTCAGTGAAATTTTAATGAGGTATTGCAAAATGTTAATGAAAGTGTTTGTCAAAATATTTGTAAAATCTCGCCAAACTCGAGGTGAAATAAAGAAGACAAATGATATGATCCATTGGTTAAAATTATTGGGAATATTATCATTGATTCCCAATAATGTCTTAGAATCATTAGGCAGTTTAAGAGTCATCTGAAGCAGATATTTTTTATTGGATATTTATGGAGATATTTTAGGCAGCCTGTTTCTAGACAGAAACCTTAGGCAGATTTTTATTTTTAGGGTGGGGTTGTTTTTCAGGAAGAATTTTATTTCAGGTACTAATTATTTAGCTCTGCAGATACATATGATTGTGTGTAAACTTGTTGAGATAAATATTAATTATGTCAGTTTCACTTGTACAGAATTGTTTACAGTTGGTAACATTGTAAATTTCTGGTTTATCATTCAGCTGTCCCATGTATTTACATTTACAAGTCAGGTCCAGTTCATAATTGTTCTATCCTTTTTAATTATTTTTCCAGTTAAAAGATGTACATGTATTCTCTTCTTGGCCAAATTGAAAACAAAAATGGAATAAGTAAAATGTTGAAATCTGCTTTTTTCTTTAGCTGTAAATTAACCACTAGTGTGTGATCCAATACATTTAATAATTATCTTAAAATGAACAGATTGTGTTCATTCTCGTCTTAATTTCACAGTAGTAGATGAAATCTTTTTCCACGCTGAAGACATTTGCATGCAGCTCTAGGTGGAGATTATTTCTAGGCAAAATTTCTGGAAGGTGGACCAACATTTTGACATTTTTATTACTGGATGGGTTTCTGCAAGTATTTCCATCTAATTAGAAGAAAATATTACACCTGGTAACAGCAATTTTAATATTTCAAGCTATATTCCATCATGAATCTGCCTAAAAGGGGAATCTAGGATAAATAAGCGAAATACACAAATTCCACATAGTAGTAGTAGGCGGAATAAACAGATTCCTTCTAGAGCAATTTGCATATTTCGAGCTATATTCCACCCTGAATCTGCCTTAAAAGTGATAAACGGAATCTAGGCTAAATAAGCAGAATAAACAGATTCCACCTAGTAGGCGAAATAAACAGATTCCTGCTAATAATAGATGGAGTAATTTGCATATTTTGGGCTATATTCCACCCTGAATCCACCTAAAATTTATAATAAGTGGAATCTAAGGTTTTAGGTGAAATCCGCTTTAATATTCCACCTGGAATCTGGTTAAAATCAGGGCGGAATTTTTCGTACAGGTAATGAAGTCACCTGGAGGCATAAACAAGAAAAAACTTAAAGGCACCAAAAATTTTCATTCTGCCTAGCAATACCTTTTAAGGGCCATCTTTTAACTACAATAAAAGTGAGTGGGTTCCAAGTTCCTTCAGTCTAAATTCATCTTTCATAAAGAAAACTTGATCCTTATTATGGATTTAGTTGCATTAGACAGAAAAACTACCTATCAATGTTAATTGGCTACAGAGGATACTACTTAGGTACTATTCAATTCACCTCAAGACTGACCAATAGGTAAATTCTTATCTACACCTTATGGTATATAAGTTTAACATACTCAACAGATCATACTTCATATGCAGCTCATAGTACCAAGCCCTTCTGAACATTAGACTTGAAAGTATTCTTAAAGGGGCCTATATGGTAAAATCAGTCTTACAGTACCCATCCCTTTTTAGCTTTGGACTGTAAAGTACTGTTAAAGGGGCATATACAGTAAAATCTGTCTTAGGGTACCTACCCCTTTTGAATTTTGAACATTAAAGTACTGTAAAGTGGTCATATATGGTAAAATTAGCCTTTTATTACCCACCACTTCTACCACAAAACAATGATGATCCCACATTAAAATATTATACAAAAATATTGGTTTGTGTTTTAAGAATCAGATAATTATTGACAGAAGTTTTCCAATTATTGATCTTTCAAGTCAAATTTCACTGCAGAAGAAGTCAAATATCAGAAGAATTCAAAAATATTTTCAGTGAATAAAAAATATTTTCATGATTTAAAGAACATAAAAACATAATGAGTTGATTGTTTGTATCAACTACTTAATGTGTGGACAAGCTGTGATTCAGATTTTTTAGAGTGGTAAGTGCAACATCCATTTGAACTTTGACCTCATTTGCTCCAGGAGGTGGATGGGAGAATTTAAGTTCCAAGCGCAGTATCAATGGAGTTCAGGGATTGCAGAGTGGGAAATTGAAATCAAAATCCCTTTGCAGTATCTGTAGAGTCCTGGTACTGGTGGCAAAGTTTTGGAATCAAAGTATCAAGTGCCATATCATTGGAGTCCAAAGTGCAGCATCAGTGAAATCTTGCACTTGGAGGTAAGAGTTCAGAATCAAAGTCCAAAGTGTAGTATAAATGGATTCCTGGAATTTGAGTTCCATTATACTGTGTCTTATCTATCTTTCTATCTATGTATCTATGTAACAGAGAGATGGACAGACAGACAGACAGACAGACAGACAGACAGACAGACAGACAGACAGACAGACAGACAGATAGATAGATAGATAGATAGATAGATAGATAGATAGATAGATAGATAGATAGATAGATAGATAGATAGATAGATAGATAGATAGATAGATAGATAGATAGATATGCTTTAAATGATTGCTTAGTTTAGACCTCTTCACAATGTTGGCAAGTCTAGGCTTGATATAATACCTGAAGTGGGACCTCATTTTCACTTAGAGGCAGTGATTTGATTTTCTGGAAGGCTTCATCAGTGGGTCCAAAGATGGTGAAGCTGTTGTTGGCCTCAGTAAGTGTAGGTACCAGATCTATTGCTTCAATGGCACGTATCAGTTCATTGAGATTCAACTCCCTTGCAGTAGAAATAAAGTCTTGCAGTTTTTTGGCTGTAATAGGGAAGACACTGTGCTTTATACAGCATGTAAGAAAAATGGCATGAATAAAGGGTCAATATTAAAAATTTCTAATGACAAAGTGTTCATTATTATAAAGCATTGCACATTGCACAATTTTGTGTGTATTGTTCAGGGTTCAAACTGGGCATTAATTACATCAGAGAATTCATAACAGCCATGTTTGTTATGACATACAATACTGCAAGACTGAAATACATGCTTGCTTTATTTATGTACTTTAAACATTCTTCTATATCAAAATGATTTCAACTTAAAAGCAGTTTTAGATGATGGCACAAGAAACACTTCTGATTGTTCATTGAAGGCATCTGCTTAGAGGAGGTGGTTGCCTGAGGGAGGTAACTGATTAAGAAGTGGCACACATGAGGAAATAAGAGCTGGAAAATTAGCTGGATATAAGGGATAGCTCTCAATGAAAGATGACTATTATAGCACGTTGTTCTATGGCTGAGTTGGGCAAAAAGTGGACAGTCACATGGTTTTATCTGTTAATTTACATCATAGGATGTGGCTTTAAAAATCACCTATCCAGTCCAGCCTGCACCCAAGAGGCAGTTGTCCATGTCTGATCTATGTAATCTTTTTTTAAAAAAACAACTGATATGTTATATACATTTTAGATATATATGAACTATTTATAAAATAAACAAATGAGCATCTATCCATTCTTCTGTCCTTCTATTCACATATTCATCCTTTACATTTCCATAATATCAGATAAGATTTTTTTATTTTTGTCCTTAGACAAGAGAGAGTGTATACATAATAAGTTTATTACCTATAGGACAGCCATGGTCAATTGGTTTCCTTGAGAATCCAGGACAGCATTCATATATCTCAGTCACAGTTTTTTTTCCCTCGCTAGTTACAACACTTGAAAAGATGTATATAGTCATTCATGTTATTAAAAGTTCTCATTAGTATAAACACACAGTAAAAAATTAAATTTACTGGTTTATGTAATGGACTACTCAAGTGTAACCCTAAATACCAAAAAAGAATTTTCCCACCTAATTGGCCAAACAAGATATGCTAGAGCAATTCCTGCCTAATTGGCCAAGTGAGGCAAGCTACACCATTGCTTGCCTAATGAACCAAACAAAGCATGCCACACCACTGGGTCTAATTTGCCATACAAGGCATGCCAGACCAGTGTCTGCCAATGGATCAAAGGATGCCAGACTATTGTGTGTCTCATGGGCCAAATAATGAATGCCAGACCATTGCCTGTCTAATTGGCCAAACAAGACATGCCAGACCATTGTCTACTGGGAGACACAAAGGATGACATACCACTGCCTGCCTTACCACTGCCTGCCTAATGGGCTAAACAAGGCATGCCAGACCACTGTGTGTCTATTAAATGGGCCAAACAAAGCATGCCAGACCACTGCCTATCTCGTTGGTCAAAAATGGTATGTCAAACCATTGTGTCTAATGGGTGCAACAAAGCAGATATACCATTGCCTACCTCATTGGTCAAAAAAGCATGCCAGACCAATGTGTGTCTAATGAGCCAACAAAGCATGCCAGACCACTTCCTGTTTAATTAGCCAAACTAGGTATTCCAGGCCATCTTGTGCCTAATGGGTGAAACAAAGTTAGTTAGTTATGTTGGGGCTTAATGACATTTTTCAGCACACGATACATGGCAGCCAATATTAATGGTGGAGGAAGAAACCGGGAAATCCGCAGAAAGAACCACCGACCCACGAGAAGCTACTGGCAAGCTTTCTCACATATCCACATTCACTGAATCTTAGACTCAAACCCACGCAGTCAAAGGTGAGATGGCAGTGATCTGTAATGGAGAGAACTTTAGACCTCTCGGCCACTAGGGGCTCCAGTGAAAGAAAGCATGCCAGACAACTTCCCATCTAATTTCAAAAAGAAAGCATGCCTGACAATGCCTAAATAATGGTTCCAACTCAGCAAGACAGACCACTGCCTGCCTAATGGACCATACCATAATCTTCACTTTGAGTCACAGCTCACTTCAGCTTCACAAAATATTAATAATAGTTACAAAATGTATATAATTTTATACCTACTGTGTATATTGATTTTCCTCATGATAAACATTTTTCACCAAAGTTGTCATACACCAAGAGATAACTGAAGAGTGATGATTTATTTTCATGAAAGAAAGTACACTATTTAACTTACAACTTCTTTCTTTCTGATTCATACATCTATTATTTTATTTCAATCTCCAGAAACAGAAAATGTTACATAGTGAGCGATGAACCACAGCAAAATACAATGAAATTCATGATTACTTCAATTATTATTATCAATACAAATAATCTACCTCAATGCATTCCTTTTCATATGGATCATCCCCCTTTACTACAAATAAAAGTACAGAATTTAAATAATTTTAGTGGAAACCAACTGCCACTGCCAATGCCAATACTAAATTTCACTCAAATGAAATCTTTAGCCATTGACAACACTCAAACTGACTCTCCTGGTTAACATTTCAAAAGAATTTGGAAAATTTTCTTTTTACCTGATGCTGCACTCTTAAAAAATTAGATGCTGTTTTGTTGTAATGTACTTCAATAGAGTTTATCACAGGGATTTAGTTCATGGAAAATGCTGTAACTGGAAATTGAGCCAGACAAATATGGAAGTTTGCAATCAATAGACCTGGACAAATGCAAAACAAGACCAATACTTGTGTAAAGTAATATGAGGCAAACAACAATAATTACTACAATAATAATAATATTAATAAGAACCAGAATTCTCAGGAAGAAAATATCTCCATTCTCACTTATCTTTATTTATATTCCCATATATTTATAGTTTTCATGTCCAGTAAATGAACATACATTTTTACAGTGTTGACTGCATATGTTCCATGTTTTCATGCCCAGTAATTGATTATAACAGATTATCACAGTAATTGATTATATAGGATTATCACAGTAATTGAGTATAAAGGATTATCACAGTAATTGATTATATAGGATTATCAGGCTGGATATCAAAGATTTCAATTTAGGATCATGGACCCAGGTCCCTGAGAATAAGGAGAATCCACCAGGGATAATGTTTGTCATATATTTGATTTCATTTTTTCATACCCTTCCAACAGATGCATGAATATGGAGTGATCTGTTATCTATATACTCTCCAAGTCATCACACTAGGGCAATATCGCTGTGCTCCTGTGTCCTTGATATGATGCATGCCATATCTATAGCAAAAATTCTTTAAAAGTGAGCTACTATCCACAATCCCAGTGAGGTTATGTCAAACTTTTACAACTATTGAACATATACTGATCCCCCTTATTGTATTCCAAAGTTACACATTCATATTTTCAATGGAATTGAATATACAGTATAATTTAAAAAAGAAGTATAGACTAACAGGATGTCAATTCCTTGTTGGAAAGCATAAAGACAATAATAATAATAATAATAATAATAATAATAATAATAATAATAATAATAATAATAATAATAATAATAATTATTATTATTATTATTATTATTATTATTATTATTATTATTATTATTATTATTATTATTAATATAAAAAAGTGATAGAAGGAACTGATGCCCTATTGGGTAAAAGAATTTACAGGAATTCAAAGTTAGACCATTTCTTACTTTTAACTGCTGAGTAATGAAACCATATCTGATAGTCTTGATTTTCTAATCAGCTGCTGTGTGCAAATATTGGATGGCATATTGGCACCATTTTCATTTTGGACAAAGTATACACCTTTAGAAGAAGTTAAAACACCCATTTCAAAATGATCATCGTAAGTATAGACAAGATTTTCAAAACTTCTTGCAGCCATACTAGGTAAACAAGTGGCACCAGTTTTATTTACAAGCATATAGGTAACATAAGAAGTCTATTGGTGGAAGTACCCATGCTGCAACCGCTATTCATTTGAGAGGTGTAGCCATAATCTTTTCAATAAAGACACCATGGTGGCCATTTTGAGATTAGTCATTCCCATCCATGACCAAGTAGACACCACAATGACTTTCCATTTAAGAGTAGTGAAAATAAGACTTCAAGATGGCCACATATTGAACATCAAATCATCATAATTTAATTTAGGATTAATGAAACGTTATAAAAAGTCATTCAGTGAAAATCCCATACTGATATGACCATTCATCAGAAGCAGTGATAACAAGATTTTCAAGCTGGCCACTAAGACAGTCAAAATAAATATCAGACCAATAACATTTTCATTTACAACAAACTAGACATAGGAAGTCTTCTGGTGACAACATCATGTCAATATAACTTTTCATTCAGGACACAAAGTGACAGTATGATTTTCAATATAGCTGATGTCATGGTCAAACTGGACATCATATCAGTCATTTCCATTTCGGACAAACTATTAATCATAAAAAGACTTTGAGAAAACCCTATGTCAATATGACTCTCCATTCAGGAAAAGTAGTGATAAAAACTGTCAACTTCTAAGAGTCCATATCAAGATGTTAAAATTTTTGTGCATATCAACAGACTACTCAAAGAAATTATCCCAAAGCTAAAATACAGTATCTTTTACGATGAGACCGACCACATTTTAAACGGAGGAATAGATGGATGGACAGATGAAAGTAGAGACAAACATAACAGCATAAATGCCTGCCCTTCATGATTATTGATAATAATAGTGGAATAATAATGTCTTACGATGATGTACACTTGTAGGCTGTATCGGATCCATCACAGATCTGAGATTGGAACATGTGATGCGTTTTGATCTGATCTTCACTCTTTAGGTCCTCCTTATCTTCAGTGCGGGAGAAGCACACATTGGGTCTGATATTACAAAAATAGTGTACTTTAGATTTACTGTCCGTCTCTGATAAATATCTTGCCTGGGTGATGACATTCCGCTCTTTTTCCCAGCTTATTATAGTAATAGAATAGTGGACAAATTGCAGCTTTTAGTGTCAACACTGATTTATCCTCTAATTTGATCACAATGTCTTTTACATTGTGTCTTGTATTTTTTTCTGATTACTCCAAACAAAACATAGACCCAGATCTGCTGGTGTATTATGAAACATCAGATCTGGGTCTATGCCACTAGTCATTTCATAAGTGAGTCTATGCAGTATATCCACATTGTGTGAAGAAACAAAGAGACAAAAACAGATGGAATTAGTTTTCTTTATTGTAACTTACATTACTTGTATGTTTAGTAATTAACAAAAGATCAATGGTCTTAAGACAGAACAAGCTGACAAATTTTTTATCTAGCATGTTTGTAAAGGTGTCTTTCATAAGCTGTTTGTGTTCAATGTCAGAATTAAAATAACAGTATATGTATGTGGAACAATTTACTTTGTATATTTCTTTTTCAAGAACAATACATGATAATTAATATCAAATTTTTTAAGAATTTTGAGCAATAAACTAATAACTTACCCTTCATACCATGGATTGTTTGAATCCATCCAACTGAAGGAGACGTCAAAGAAAGGATTTTCATTGTATCCATAACCAAAGCTGAATCTTCCTGGACCAAACGGTCTGCAAGACAATATGATGTGATAGAGACAAACTGTAGAAAGATCCCAAATAACGTCATAAGTAGCCATATCTGTGGTATGCTGGCTAATTTAATGCTGATTTTATGTGGTGTTAGCAAACTGAAATAAATCATTGAATACCAAGATACTGTACAAAAGCGTACATACATAAACTGAATGCATCAGGCTTTGTTTTATCTACATTTCCAAGTTGATTTTTTCCTCTGTGTACCTTGTTCAAAATTGTAAATTTTGAAGGTCGCATACACAGGAGTTCATTACAAAGAAAATTAGGAGTCTTATATTGTTACAGGTCAGACTCTTAATTTTCGTTGTAACGAACCCCTGTGAGCGAACTGGCTTGTGGTGCAAAAGGTAATGCAAAAATAGTGTTCCATCTGTTGTACGGTTCCATTAAATGTTGGTCCCCAAAAAGAGATAAGAAATAGTGTTTCATTCTTTGGAATTGTAAATTTAATGTTGATCTCTTTAGGACACACGGTACTAGTTCAATGGAAGAACTGTGAACCAGTCTAAAAATGGGTGAAGAAATAATAGAGTATTTACAGGTTTGGTGGTCCATAATTGGTTAATAATGAAAAGTAACATTTTATAAAAAATATCTTTTGAAAGCTTATCCTATGTGCAATTAAAAAAAAATATAGACAAATTTCTATTGATGCAATTTTAGTATTTTTAAAGACGAGACTTAGGATTACTCAATAATGAAAGTAGCACTTGATTCGCTTGGTGCTGAATCAATAACATGGACTTCATGCATATGTAGGTCAAGAAAATGCCGCGGCTCATATGGTGTTCTCCACACAAAAGCTTGCATCAAGGATAGTTGTGCATGGAGAAATATATGTCTGATCATCAGTACCCAGAAATTTTAAGTTATTGAATTTTAAATATGATGGTGTTTCCATATGTTTACTATGGAAATTGAATTAGTACCGTGACTCCTATATGCAACCTATGCCATAATAGGAGCATGCTGTTTCCATGGTTACCACGTGCATCCAGGGTATCATTTTGGTGGTTTTTGCATAAGACAATCATAATGGATTCATTTTATCATGGTTTGCATGTGATTTTAGAGAAAAATTCTATACAAAACACAGATGGGAAGGGTCGTATGCACTTTACAGGGTCAGTAGATAGCTCAGGCTATGGGAAAGAGAGACTTGTATGGCCTGATGACAAAATTTCATATGTTGATGCCCACAGATTGGCTTTTATGGTTAAATACTATTTATAATATGCAACAATTCCCAAAAAAGGGGGTGGGGGAGAGATTTTAACTGTAAACAACTTATGTCACAATCACCTTTATATCAATATGATCATTTAACTTTAAAGAAATAATTCAGTAGATCAAAGCAGAGAGCATTGTAAAATGCAAGGACTGTGCATAAAACTGCACATGCCACATTGCCTCAACCTGTAAAAATATACTAAAATGGAGGGGGTCAATGGTAAGAATGTTCATATGTTGCTTGTTTTTTTCATTAATTTGCCTTTGTTATAATTCTTTTCTTGATATTTCTCATAGTTTGTAAAGAAATGCTCTTTTCTCACATTTTTTTCTCTTATATACTGTACTTGCTTTATACATTTTATCTCTGAGATATATATACTGTTTGTTTTTCAGATTTTGTGCCACAGAACTGCACGCTGAAATTGGACAGCTTAGCCCGAGATGGACAGCACCATGAACCCTGCCATGGAAGTTTCTCTTAAAGATTATATTCTTTGGTAAGCTGCATTTTGTCTTTCAATTCACTGATTCCACTGAGTGTTCTTGTTTAATTTTGTTTTTAACACTGTAGATTTACCTAGCTGATACTCAACATGCATGTGTAATGTACTATCCTCTCTCTCTCTCTCTCTCATGCACACACACAATAGATATTTGCAGATCTGTTGATGTGAATATACGCAAAAGAGCTTCATATCTGAAATATGGTCTCAGATTTGAAACAAAAGCTATGTATATAGTCAACATTGCTCTGCACTAACTATAAAGTGATAGAATAGAACCATTTAGTTGTAAATTAGAGCTTGCAACTTGGTAAACAAATCAAGGTATGTTACCTCCCCTTAGACTGTAATTCAGTGATTGCAAGGTTTGTGTTGTTACTCTTTTTTCAATAATTTGAGTGTTTTATTCAGCTTTATATTGAAAAATAAGTAATTTAACACTGCTTGATGTGGAAAGTAGTCACAATAATGATGTTGAGGCTTTTTCTTAACTTATTATGAGTTTTAGGTAAATGTAGATAAACAATGTATGTATTAGACAACTTTCATATGCAATCAATTCTGTTACTTAAATTTACCAAGTAGTTTATGCAGCAATAAATTATATCAGTGTCTGAATATTGCATAGAAATATGGACTTAACCTGGCATCACAAACTTGTCCCCATATTTATTCACCTCCAGCTTACTTCTTGACTTGGGCCGCAGCAGCTTGCACATAAGGTAGCTCTCTCCAACAGTAATATAAGCATTATAGGAACTTTGCATAGCTTTTTCAAATCTGTCTATTGTTGTCCTTATGTAACAGACCTCAAGTGGCTTTGTCTTTTGGGTTGATGGACATTTTTTCCCTTTGTTGTGAGAAACTTAACCAGGCTTGAAGAAATGACTATCTATTCTTTGCTTCCTTACCCTTTCCCATAGTTTTATAGTAAAAAGTAGCACTCAGTTATCTAATTCTTCAGTATAATAAAACTTTCTTTGCCTTTTATACCTTCTTGTTAAGATTTGGGGGTGATAAATCAGATGTGTTGATAGTTTAATTAGTTTGGGACTGTCAGAATCTCTTGGTGCTTCATGGGTTGTGTATTTGTTTTAGTCACAGAAGGGCAATGACCTCTTATCATTTTGACCTCTCATGTGGCACACCTATTGGTTTTCTCTCAATGTGAGGAATACTGATGCATTGTATCTTATATCTGTGACAGTCAGAAAGAAAAAAAAATGCAATTTTGAAATTTAAAACATTTAAAACTTGTCTAATAGCAAGTAAGAGATGAAAATACAATGTGTTATGTAATTTGATACCCTGTGATGTCATACTTGTTGATGTCAGCAAGTTTGTGTTTTTTTTTTTGTAGCATGCATGCCATAGAAAGATATTATGAAGATACAAAGGCAGAAAACAATTATTTTAATAACAAGAAAAATCCACAAATAAGTGCGATACAACACAGCAACATGTAATGCGGATGCAATTTAACTATATACAGTGGTATCATATAAAATGCCATTGCACTAATATCTTTGCACAAGCATGGCCATTCTTTGTTTCAATCTTGTTTCAATGTCAATAAGTAAAATACATGTCTTTCTAAAAAAATTAAATTTTGTTATAGGACACACGGTACTAATTCAATGGAAGAACTGTGAACCAGTCTAAAAATTGGTGAAGAAATAATAGAGTATTTACGGGTTTGGTGGTCCATAATTGGTTAATAATGAAAAGTAAAATTTTATAAAAAATATCTTTTGAAAGCTTATCCTATGTGCAATTAAAAAAAAAAATATAGACAAATTTCTATTGATGCAATTTTAGTATTTTTAAAGACGAGACTTAGGATTACTCAATAATGAAAGTAGCACTTGATTCGCTTGGTGCTGAATCAATAACATGGACTTCATGCATATGCAGGTCAAGAAAATGCTGCGGCTCATATGGTGTTCTCCACACAAAAGCTTGCACCAAGGATAGTTGTGCATGGAGAAATATATGTCTGATCATCAGTACCCAGAAATTTTAAGTTATTGAATTTTAAATATGATGGTGTTTCCATATGTTTACTATGGAAATTGAATTAGTACCGTGACTCCTTTATTACAGAGAAACGAGATATAGTATTTGGTTATTAGATGAAGACATTAAATGGTTGCCCCTGGATTAAGGAGACAAGCGAAATGTGTTCTGTCCGTTAGATTGGGGCATTAAATGGTGGTTACCAGCATAGTGAGACACAAACTTTATTCAGATCAGGAACAGCCTCAGCAAAGGCAGGGCCGATTTGGATCATTTTGGAGGAGGCCCCCATGAGCATTGCATTTGGAAATAAACTAATAAACTTTAAAACAAGTTATATATGATATTAAACTTAAAAGTTTCTGCCATTGCTTTAAAATGACTTTCTCTCTATAGACATATTTTACTAATGTGTACGCTCTTGTGAGCGTGGTCAAATCGGCCTAAGCCGGCCCTGAAACAGATAATAGTATTTTACAAAGGCCTTGGAGTACAGTAGGCTCTATCCACCACACTGGGGTTCATTACAAGAAAATTAGGAGTATCCGTTCATGAAGCAAGGGATGGGGGTGGGTCTCACCTGTAACAATATAACACAGGTTAGACTCCCCAGCCCATCCCTTGATTCATGAATGGATACTCCATACTCCAAATTTTATTTGTTACAAACCCCTGTGGTCCACCACATATATTCTGGCCCCATGCAAGAGCAAGTATTAACACGCTTGTCCATAATTCTCTGTACTGAAGGTTTGATTCAATGGCAGAAAGAAAAACAGAAAAAGACTGGCAGAGAGAAGGTGAGAAAACAAGATGGATCTATTATACACAAATTTGGCAAAGTGAGAAAACAAGACGGATAGATTATACTCAAATTTAGCAAAATGAGAAAACGAGACGGATAGATTATGCACAAATTTGGCAAAGTGAGAAAACGATATGGATAGATTATGCACAAATTTGGCAAAGTGAAAAAACGAGATGGATAGATTATGCACAAATTTGGCAAAGTGAGAAAACGAGGCAGATAGATTATACACAAATTTGGCAAAGTGAGAAAATGAGACGGATAAATTATACACAAATTTGGCAAAGTGAGAAAATGAGACGGATAGATTATACACAAATTTGACAAAGTGAGAAAACTAGAGGGATAGATTATACATAAATTTGACAAAGGGAGAAAACGAGACGGATAGATTATACACAAAATTGGCAAAGTGAGAAAATGAGACAGATAGATTATACACAAAATTGGCAAAGTGAGAAAACGAGACGGATAGATTATACACAAATTTGGCAAAGTGAGAAAACGAGACGGATAGATTATACACAAATTTGACAAAGGGAGAAAATGAGATGGATAGATTATACACAAATTTGACAAAGTGAGAAAACGAGACAGATAGATTATACACAAATTTGACAAAGTGAGAAAACGAGACGGATAGATTATACACAAGTTTGACAAAGTGAGAAAACGAGACAGATAGATTATACACAAATTTGACAAAGTGAGAAAACGAGACGGATAGATTATACACAAGTTTGACAAAGTGTAACACTATGCTGATGCTACTGAAATACTTTATGCGCTAGATACATTTATCATGCTCATATAATAGCATATGGATAGCTTTCAACTGAGGAAGCAATTTCTATTACACAACAAACATACAATTTTGAGCATGTTATGGGAGTGTGTATGAAAAATATCTACACTACTTTTATTATTACAGACTAATTTTATAAACTAAACAAGAGTCCATCGAAGGAACTGACCCATGAATTCCATGTAAGACCATCTCTTCCTTTTAACTGTCCAGTCTTGAAACTATCTCTTATATTGTTCAGCAATAAAAAGATTTTCAAATTAGCTCCTATGGTACACATGTTCATGTCAGATTGGCACCATTTTCGATTTCGACAGGGTGGACATCATTACACGTCATTTTATGAAAGCCCCGTATCATAACGATCATCTCATTCAGGCGGAGTAGTGACAAAAAGAATTTCAGGACAGTCGTCATGGCAGCCGCACAGGATCTCGGACTGGTACCATTTTCACTTAGGATCAACTAGTATGAAGTCTACCGGTGAAAATCCCGTGTTGATACAGCCAGTCATTTGGAGAGAGGTAGAGATAGCAATACTTACAAGATATCACTTTCCATTTAAAAGCAGTAATAACTAAATTTTTGAATGACTGCTGTAGTGGCCTTAATGGAGATAAGATCGGCACCATTTTTATTGAGGACCAACTGGACATCGTAATAAGACTTCTACTGAAAATCCCAAATCAACATCACCTTCTGTTCAAGTACAGTTTTTTTTTTAACAAGATTTTTAAAATGATAAGATGGTGGCCATATTGGATGCCACATTGACGTCATTTTTACTAAGACCAACAAGATATTATAAGAAGTCTTTTAGTGAAAACCCAATGTTGATGTGACCATCAATTCAGGAGGACTAGAGATAACAAGATTCTTAAGATAGCCGCTGTTTTGGCCACATTGCACATCAGATAGACACTTAAGACCAATTAGACATCATAAGATGCCTTTCAACAAAATCCCGTGCAAATATGACAGGGAGACTGGCAATAATAAAATTTTAAATTTTCTGACCTTGCGACCATATTAGAAGTCAGATCGGCTCCATTTTCTTTCAGGACCAACTGGATATAATCAGAAGTATTGTCGTGAAAATATGTTTATATGATTATTCATTCAAGATGAGTAGCGAGAATAAGAATTTCAGGATGGCCGCTCTGACAGCCATGCTGGATGTCTGATGAAGAAATCGTATGTAAAAATTATTAATATAATAATTCTCTCTTTAGCAACTTGTCCAACATTAATAAAAGGGCTTAAATAAAACAGTAATTTAAAAAGTGAAACGTGGCGACATTAGCAAGTAGCAGACTAGAATGATATGCACCTGCTTAGTCAGTAATATCTGTCAAGTTTTACATGAAGTCCATAGATGAATTGTTACGGTGTACAAAAGTTGCAAGCAATAACATTCAACACAAAGTAGATTCCCAGCCTATTTTTAGTGTTCACCCAAGTTAGGACTCAATACGACTGCACTTAACACAGAACAGATTGGTAGTTGTACATCATGGCGATAGTTTACCGATATTACAGAATGGAGACAGTCATGGTTCATTAACAGTATAAATTCTTGCTTTTACAGTGATGACAAATACAGACTCCAAGTCCTACAGATCAGAATCTTTATCAGTATCAGATGTGTGAACTATGTAGAATTTGTTTCTAACATTACCATATCTGTCTGCTTAAAATTCTCTAAACTAAAACTACCATATACACCCATGTCTCTTGTCTTAATGATAATCAATATTTATACAATATATTGGAGGGAAATGTTAGTATTAATATGATGGCAACATAAATCATAAGAGAGAGAGAGAGAGAGAGAGAGAGAGAGAGAGAGAGAGAGAGAGAGAGAGAGAGAGAGAGAGAGAGAGAGAGAGAGAGAGAGAGAGAGAGTTTTCTTTATGAAAACACTCTCATTGTATCGGATTAAAAACAGAGAATCTCAGAAGCCTAATTTCTACCAGAAAGATAAACAAATACTGACGGAGTTAAAGAAACAAAAATGCTAGAAATGAATGAACGAAAGAGAAAATAAAAAGGATAGATGGAAGGAAACAAATATACCTGCTAAGCAAGCGACACAAATTAAAACTTTGTTGTAACCCTGTATCTAGTAGATTGATTTTCAAAGCGGATGAATCATACCATCTGGAAGAGCGAGGTTTTGATAAATCTTACCAAACAGAAGAGCGAGGTTTTGATATTACCAACCGGAAGAGCTAGTTTTTGATCAATCCAGCCAAATGGAAGAGCGAGTTTTTTTTTTTTAATTAATCCTACCAACTGGAAGAGCGAGCTTTTGATTAATCCAACCAAATGGAAGAGCGAGGTTTGCTTTTTTATAAATCCTACCAACTGGAAGAGCGATTTTTTTTTATAAATCATACCAACTGAAAGAGCGAGTTTTTGATGAATCCTACCATTTGAAAGAGCGAGTTTTTTTTGTGAATTCTACCAACTGGAAGAGTTAGCTTTGATGAATCATACTAACTGAAAGAGCTTGAGAAAGCTGATAGTTGTATGCATGTAAATTCCGCGGAATATGTTATCTTTAACTTTATTTAATAAAGGATGAACATAACCGATATCCTGTTGGATTTGCAAATTGATATTGCATGTATGGATCAGTACATGGATGAAATGGTGGTTATATTCGATATCACCATTTCAATTTAGTACCACCAAGACATCTTAGGTCTTTTGGTGAAAACGCAATGGCGATATGACCAACCATCAAGAAGAAGTAGTGGTCACAAAATTTTCAAGATGGTCATTGTGATAGTCATAATAGAATTTGGATCGGCACACTTTTATTAATGTGCAGCTAGACATAGCAAGAAATCCGTCAGTGAAATCCCATGCAGGTAGGACCATTCAGGAGAAATACTGATCACAAGATTTTCAAGATGGCCACTGTGGCAGGCATATTGTATGCTTGAATGGCACAATTAGGACCAAATAAACCATCACAAGAAGTTGTTTTGTAAAACTCTTATGTTGATAATAATATCCATTCAGCAGGAGTAGTGATAACATTAATTTTAAAATGGCAACTGTTGTAACCATATTATCAGATGGACACCGTATTTATTTTGGATCAACTTGCATCAGGGAAGTCACCATTTGAAAACATCATGGCATATTAATTTTCGTTCAGAAGGGCTGGCAATATCAAGTTTCAAGACTGCCAGTGTAAGAAGTCAATGTCAATTGACTTTCCCTTCTGGATGAGTAGCGATAACAGATGATCAAGATGGTCACAAGGGTAGCCATATTTTATGCCCGAGTGGCACCATCTACATATAGAACCAACAAGACTGTGGTATGAATGTGTGTGTTAAGATTTATGGCAATTCTTTGAGTAGTTCAGAAGTGGTGTTACCACATATTTGCTAAGGACGGACAGACAATGGACAACATAACATTTTATAGATTAATCTGGTGAATAACCAGTACAGGTAAGAATATAAGGATGAGTGTGAGTTGATACAGCGTGTGTGCGGGTCATAAGACATAACTAAGATTTGATGTCTTGTTGCACACATCTATACAAATCAAGTCTTTCGAATTCAATGTCACGTTTGCTAAGTACGCAGCTAAAGTCCTGTATAAGCTTAATCTACCTGTCTTGGGAATATTACCGTGGCCTTTTGTTTGATCTAAGACTGCAGCGGTGTTAGTAATGAACTCTTACGCAAGGTTACCATGACCACCCAGAGACCGGGAATTTGAGTCTGTTAAGGCGACCGGTTGTGTCACTTAACAATGTCTTGCCGTTATCACACCTATATGTTAAAGGTTAGTTTAAGGATCAAAAGGAAAGTCTACTGTCTAATTTAGCAATGAGAGATTGATGTATACCTGTCCTTGTATTTTTAATAAACCTATCACATATAGGCGTATTAACAGGTCGAGCGGAAGGAGTTTAATTGGAGGTTTGAGTCATTCGGTTTACAATGAGGTAAAAAATTGTGTCGATCTTTGTAGAACACATTTGGTTTGACACTTGTACGATTAATTACATTTATGGGAGACCTGCGCATGTTTAAATCGCCATAATGCGCGGATTGGTACTGTCTCTGGCATGAGTTTAGTGATTTTTTAATAAAGGCTATGTTTGTCTAAACTGAGCAATCGGGGGTCAACTTCCGATCCGTATCGGAATTGTCATATTTGAAATATTGCAGAAACAGTATTTGGTAATCTGAGTCAGACGAACTGCATTGTTTAAGCCTTGTTCAGGAGGGAAATATATTTCACCTAGATTGGTCACGCTGTAAAGGTGAGGGGGCATTGTTTCACATGAAAACTCTAGGTTTAAATGTGCTAATCGCAAAATTCTAAATCAGTCTACGCTTTTCTACCAGAGTAAACAAAAGCAAAAGACTCCGAGTGATTTAAAAAGTAAATTCACTCGAAATATTATCCTGGGGAATCGATTGTCTGGATAATCGTCAAACACATTTCTAGATGTAAGAGCCTGGAAACACAAGGTGAGGTAGCTCCACGTGACGAATTACGTATTTACAAAACCAAGGTGACCACACAAAGTTGGAAAAGCCGAAAGAGGCAAGACACCTGAGAATTTGGGAAAAAGGTTAAAAAATGTGGAGAGGACCTAATCTTACAGGTGCAAGGAAGAAAAAGAAGACAGTCGCTGTGAATTTGGACTGAATCAAGACCATCATGCTATGAAACTGCACATGGCAATATTTTCGATATTTCACTTGATTTGATGTTAAATTAATTATATCGTTTAACAGATTGACTATTGGTATAAGCTTATTTGTATTTGAAATTCGTTGAATAAGTCAATTCAAAAAGAGCGAAATGTATATTTCAAATTTAAATTCATTATCGCAATTGTTGATGAATTTGTTATGATTTTTTAAATTAAATCTTGTCTTTATCTGTAACGAGGACTCGTGTTATTTTGTTCTAATTATCTGCACCGCTCTTGATCTCTTCCACCGATAAATTCGCACTGTATATTGATATTTGCTCCATCCGGGCAAATTACACCGTCGGCGATTACCCTCTATGACCAGACAACCCACCCCAGCAAAGCAGAGGAGGGGTATCTGACACGACTACTGAATTGTTATTAAATTGTTATTCGTTTAATTTTAACCACTTTTGTATATTTACCACAGGAGTCTGCAGTTTTATCAATAAAGTACGACAAAATTTCTGACTACATGCAATGACCTTAACGGTATTATACAATAATATCAATAAAGCACGACGAAATTTCTGACTACATGAATATTATTGTATAATACCGTTAAGGTGATTTTATGTAGTCAAAAATTTCGTCGTGCTTTATTGATAAAATTGCAGACTCCTGTGATTTAACCATCTAACGGTCGATATCGCTGACTGGAGGCTCGGGGATTTACATCTGTCTTTCACTAAATTTAACTTCCAACAAAATAGAGCCTGGGTTTATAGTTTATATAAAATATTGGGAGCAGATTCATTTCTATTTGTTCTTAAATATTCTTTTTCATCTCATTTCATTATTATTAGACGAGATTTTTTTCTTCTTCTCTTAAATTAGTCATTAGTCCGAACAAACATTACTACCTAGCTACCACCCCCTGCAATGTTTGAGTCTAATTATAAAACAAGGATGACTGGCAAATGTGTGCATTGCCATAACGCAAAGTAACACAATCCTAACGAAAACCTTGCACTAATAATGACCCGACCTGCAAGGCTTATTAGTGCAAGGTTTTCGTTAGGATTGGGTTACTTTTGCGATATGACACTTGCACACACTTATTTACCAGTCATCTTTGATAAACAGTCGGCAAACATACGAACGCTTGCTGGATGAATGCTGTCAATTTGGGACAATAACACGCAGTGCGTTATGGTCTTGGTATGAATAAACATGTGGAAAATGCCAGAAGCTTACACACGGCCTTGACTTTGTAAGGAACTTGGAATTACAGATTTACAAGAACCATTAATGTATTAACTGGTTCCATGTACGCAACTAGAAACGTGGTTTCAAAACAAACAAACAATGTCACGTACTTTGTTGCCAATATCAAAATTGAGGTGCTTGTTTACTTAAAATTTAGCGTAACCGCTGAACCGGCCAGAATTATTTGCAAAGAAATTGTCTACCCAAAGAGAAGATTATAAATACCAAAAAATACATATATCCAGAGTTTGTATTTGCTGCATCATACAACGCTTCTCGTAATATAAAAATGGTACCCAATTTTTAAACACTTACATACATACTTAACGATGTCAAAATTACAACATGCAGAGCAAAAATATAATTCAGCTATGTGTTTGATTACATGCATAAACCACAGGAGTCTGCAGTTTTATCAATAAAGCACGACGAAATTTCTGACTACATGAAATCACCTTAACGGTATTATACAATAAATATTGTTTTTTTTATTGTATAATACCGTTAATGTGATTTCATGTCAGAAATTTCGTTGTGCTTTATTGTTGTTTTTTTTATCGTATAATACCGTTAAGGCGATTTGATGTAGTCAGAAATTTCGTCTTGCTTTATTGATAAAACTGGAAACTCTTGTGCATAAACGAGTTTCTTTATACAAAAGCGTTTATGATATTTGTTCGTTAAAAGTAACTCAAACACTGATAACTGGGGATAATTGGCAGCTAATATAATTTAAGATGCATAAAAAAATATTCTAAGAAAAACACCGAACATTTTTCTTTTTGTATAGTGCTCAAACAATTTTATTAAAGGACTTGTATTCATTTTATGCATGCATGAGAGAGAGAGAGAGAGAGAGAGAGAGAGAGAGAGAGAGAGAGAGAGAGAGAGAGAGAGAGAGAGAGAGAGAGAGAGACTTGCCTATGAAAGAAAGAAGGTTGTTTGTGCTTCATCTCCCGTTGTAGGCCTAATTGATGTCTTCTGGGAATAGCCAAATCGCTCACCATCACCTTTCTCTGACCCTGTCGGCCTCTCTGTCTGTGTTTTCCTGCGAACGCACCCTCCACAACAATTAATTCTATCACCAAAATTGCAAGGAAAATTAAAAATGTTGATTTCGCCATGTTCATGCTTCGTAGTCAGAAGTGCGTAGTGACTTTCCTGTAAGTGGTACAGATTCAAGAAGGGCACCTCTTTTTATTTTTCCGCATCTGGGAGCGTACCATTAGTAACATTTTAGGGGGGATGCAGGAACTGTTTCATAACATAATAAATGCATATTAAAATGTATACTATATATTGCTATATTCTGCTCTGTTCATTGACCAGTCTTGTTTTCTTAAGTTTATGAAAAATTTTGACTTTAAAAACGTGAAAAGCACTTCTCAATGGGTGTGTAAATTTTTAAGCATTTTATAAACCCTTGTAGAATTCTCTCCTCTGAGCAAATACTTCATGAGTCATTCGAGGAAAGTTTTGAAAGGGCCAGTCCAAAACATTCAATAACTTGTTCTCGTTCCGGATATTACGAAATGCTTGGTTGTTACCCTTGATGGGATCAAAAGTCAATGATATTTTTGATGTTGTTTTGAAAGACACTTGACTATAGTATCCACTCTACATTTCCTTCTTGAATATTCAACGTTATATGTTAGTGAAGTGGATTTTCATCATTTTTGTTTCGCCTGAAAATGACGAAGGATTAGTATTATTTCCTGAGACAGCAACTACAAAAGGGATGGCATCTTTGAACAATGTACAAGTGCTGCGTTAAAGATTTTGAAAATCGCACATCTTATGAGTTAGTTGCTGCATTAAAATTAAATGTGTATACCCTAATATACTAGGACTTTCCCTCTCGCCGGCCTGCACAAAAAGCAATGTCAGCATTAAATATTCAGAAGAGAGACACGGTTTTTCGTTTCTCAAAGGCATGTCTTCTATAAATCGGACACACCATTCACGTTATGTGATGTTACATCTAGGACTATCACGACCATCAGATAGTACAAATATGCCAGTAAATAGTTATGTGAATGCAGATGAAATTGCTTCAAAAGTGGAAAAATATGTTTAGATGCCAGTAAAAAGCATAAAAGAACATGTACATTTTATCAAACATTACTGCATAAGAGAACTTTAATATTCATTAAAATGTTCATCATTTGTATTTATAACAGATATATGAAGAAGTAAATATTAACACGTATTCATATTTGAAACTAGCGTGATTATAAAAACAATCAATTGAAAGTGTACGAACAAGAGCACAAATGCTAAAGGGTGCAAAAAAAACCTTTTTCGCATGCAAAGCTGGTTTCACAACAAATAGAATGAACATATCAATACAATTTGGACAAGACAATGGATCAAATTTTGACGCTGCAGAAAAATAGCCAAGTTTTCTAAGTTGTCAAGTTTCTATTTGATTTACGATGTGAAACCACCCATGTGAGACACCTTCGCCTTCCTGGCGTCATTAATTATAGCGCCACGAAATCAGTACAAAACATATTCTTCTAACGACCCTGAAAAATATACCGGCTATTAAACCACATGGTATATATGAGCAGGACCGGCAATCAGGCCACGCGATCGCAGGGGTAACGCCTATTAGTAAATTTGTAAAAAATATATCTAACAAGAGAAAGTCATTTTTAAACGATGGAGAAAAAAAAATTAAGTTCTATATATTAAATTAGATGACAGTTTATTTCCAAATGCCTTGTTCATAGGGGTCCCTGCCAAAATGATCCAAATCGATCAGGCCCCGCGTTTGCTATTGCCGTTATTGCATAAGAGATTCTCGTTTAATTTAAATAAACTTGTAATAAATCTATAACGCGCAAAACACGACAGTACTAAAATTGAAGAGACTCCATTTGGATTATCGAGTATACAGTTAAATTGAACAAAGAAATAGTAGGAATTCTTGTATACATGTTTTCAAAGTGATTTATATCCAAAGTGTACAAAATTACCGATATTTTCAAAGACAGTGAATTACATCACATATATTGTTTGAAAACAGACTGGCCCAAGAAAACATGACGACCTTTGTTACAAAAGAATCACCCGTTTGATTCGAAACGCAAAACAAGTTGATAGAGTTTAGGACCCTTTGGCGATATTCAGGTTAGAATTTAAAAATCGATGAATGAGAGTTTTTGCATTTATGTAATATAATTGACGCCTCCTGTTAATAAATCAGTGGTGGGGGTACAAACAAACGGGATTGTGTGAGAACACTATCGTTTCTGTAGATAAGTGGGATGGACAATTTTAATTATCCAGCTTTGTGATTGTTATATAAGCAAATGTCTTTTTATTACTTAACAGGTAATTAACAAAACTGCTCGGAGAAGGCATAAGCAAAGGTCTTGTTATTATGATGCAGGTAATTTAATGATTTCCTCGGATAATATGTAAGCAAAGGTCTGGTTATTAATACGTAGGTAATTACTTCAGTTCCTCTGCCACAATTCAGACAGAAGTAATTAGTAACAGTGGTAGGAAATCACATTCTATTGCCGGGCATGCAGTGATCGTTCTTGTTATTGCCATTTCAATCAATGAAACTACCATGCTGTTTTACTTTGACTAGGCAATCCAGATTATAAACTAGTGTCGTGAAAATTTAATAATTGAGATAGACAATATTTATAAATTATTATTCATTGGTCAGACTTTTAATCAGCAAAGTAAACCAGAAACTCAGTTGGTATAGATCGTCAGCAGACCTCTCTGGTTCACAAAGTGGTAGAGCGTCCACATCAAATACTGGCGGTCACAGGTTCGATCTTTAACAGTCATAACAAAGACTTATAAAAATGATACTAGCAGCTGCATCGCTTGGGACTCGGCATTAAGAGGTTAATGAGTGGGACAATGATTATACATGTCTGCGGCATGATGCCCAGTGCTACACATCACTATAAACTGGCACATTACCTCTCTCTCTCTCTCTCTCTCTCTCTCTCTCTCTCTCTCTCTCTCTCTCTCTCTCTCTCTCTCTCTCTCTCTCTCTCTCTCTCTCTCTCTCTATATATATATATATATATATATATATATATATATATATATATATATATATATATATATATATGCAATAAACTGACGACGAACAGTACGAAACTAGTAACTAACTAGCCTAAGCGCTTTCGACTCTTAATGAGTCTTTTTCAAAGGCAAATACAACACATAGTTACGACAAACAAATAAACACAAAAACGTTGTGTTTGTAAACCTCTACATTTCTGTCTTCACATGTGCTAAAATGTAGAGGTTTACAAACACAACGTTTTTGTGTTTATTTGTTTGTCGTAACTATGTGTTGCATTTGCCTTTGAAAAAGACTCATTAAGAGTCGAAAGCGCTTAGGCTAGTTAGTTACTAGTTTCGTACTGTTCGTCGTCAGTTTATTGCATATATTTTAATTAATCCCTGACACACGTGATCCCTTGGTGGATCCAGTACGCTTGAGAGGGTTGTTATTCGCCATATGATTTGTATATATATATATATATATATATATATATATATATATATATATATATATATATATATATATATATATATATATATATATATATATATATATATATATATATATGTGTGTGTGTGTGTGTGTGTGTGTGTGTGATGGTGTGTGTGTTAAAAATCCAATTCACACACATACACACACACATGTGCGCGCGCGCAATGCGCGAAACTAGTAATGCAAGGGTCGTGGGTTCGATACCACGATAGTCTGAATGGCCGCCTCACATTGTCCTTTGGATTGGTACTTAGCTCTCATTTCGTTTGCATGAGATAGTCAATCATGTGCTAAAACATGCCGTAAAATTCAAGAAAATAGAAAAAAATAAATAACCAACAACCATTAATGATCATTAGTTACTGCATTTTACGAATGAGCAGCTTGCTATCTTTTCCAGGAAACTCACCGTTTGCAAATTTCATTTTAAACTGAATTACGTGTTTGTAATTATATTTATTTACTGCTTTTAACTCCAACTATTGTGTAAGCAACGTCTTGATTTTGCAATACGTCCTGCATGAACCCGACAAGATAAATGTTGATCATATGTTTCGTGATTCTGACTCATTCGAGAAAGTCACCGGTTACGTCACGGTACAGTGCTTTGTGTATTTACCGTCCGCATCAGCAACATCTAAACTTGTAGACCAGATGCGACTAATCAAAGGGTCAAATTATGCAATGTAATCAAACCGTCATTCAGTCTAATTAATGTTCTTTAATTAGCTTACGCATAAACAATTAGGACTGTAATGCAGATAGTTGAGACCAGTTCAAAACACGACAGCAAAAAAAAAAGTCACTTCCTTTATCTTTTGAACTAAAAAAAACTAACATCTCAGTGTTGAGTGAATTATATTTATACATGTATTTCACAAAATAAATGTTTTATTTTATGAAGATCAAAGTATTTTTTTGTTAGGTGACGGTATGCGACGGTAGATCAGTGTTAGTGTTATTTACAGTTGAGTCAGATTTGTAAGTGGGTGCATACGGAAAATCAGTGTCTGTGTTGTTTGCAGTTGAGTCAGATTTGTAAGTGGGTGCAAACGGTAGATCAGTGTCTGTGTTGTTTGCAGTTGAGTCAGATTTGTAAGTGGGTGCATACGGTGATACAAATTTCAGTATCTGTATTCTTTACTGAGTGCTTTAATACTGTTGTTGAGCATCTGGTGAATGTTTTCCTTATATATATATATATATATATATATATATATATATATATATATATATATATATATATATATATATATATATTAACATTTTTGTGCCTCTTAAAGTATCTGTTAAAGTTACACACAATACTGTATTAACTTAGTAAATACCAAATAAAGTATACAAAGTCAGCCCATTCAGTCATTTACATGTAATACGCTAATAAAAATCGCACAATTATTTCTATTTTTAAGTATACTTTATGGATATATTTAATAAATTTAAATATGATCAATATATTATAATCATTGAAACAATTTGCAATTTAATGAGACTTTATTGCAACAAACTTAAAAGAAATAAATGTAACTTAAGATAAACGTGTCTGTCAGGGTCACCGATGGGGTCAGACAGAACTGACTTTTAAAAGCTGAAGACTGTTTACGGTAAATGCATATTAAGTGATAATCGAACATAATTTGTATCTGACTTTAATCAGTAGGTGTCCTAGATTTACATGTAAATAAATGTATATTTAGTACAAGGGCGCCAGAAAAAAATTATGTTGTTTTTTTTCGGGGAGGAGGGGGGTTTGTTGTATGGTCAGTTAATAAGTGTTACGAATGTAGGCCATAACATGTAATTGGGAAATGGGGAAATAAGTGCCCACATCACCCCACCCATTCTTTCTCCACATGTAACGACTTCATATTATGACATATTCTTCTTTATTATCCAATTATAGCACTTGACACTCTGCAGATTATACTGGTCAGGGCCGGATCAGGTTAAGTGTCATGAGTGTCGAACATCTCTGGTAAATATCACAAACAAGAACAGGGAGGAAACCGGCCCTAGACATGCGTCTTTGGCAGGAAGTTCAACATCCATATGTCTTAATAAATGGGAGCATCGAGGAACTTGGCCGGATACCTGGACAAATAACAGCTCGCAATATCAACCCCTAATTAAAAATCAAATCTAAAAAATTTGCTTAAAAATTATATTTGATATTTTACTGAAATACAGCACTACAGTCCATTGGGGGCCACATGCATATATAAAAACTTTTCTTTTAAAAAAACAAAACTTCGGCGGAGACCCCTCAATGGTCACCTGCTAACATAGCGAGGGTGCACAAATTAAGCTGTTTAAACAGCGCAAAGGTTAGTTTTATATCTGAGAGAGAGAGAGAGAGAGAGAGAGAGAGAGAGAGAGAGAGAGAGAGAGAGAGAGAGAGAGAGAGAGAGAGAGAGAGAGAGAGAGAGACTTTTTTCTTATCATTATTTTCCCTTGAATCAAGCAATTATGAAGATTTCGCCTGCTTTCTTTGAATCAGCTAAAATCTGGATCTATGAAATTTGGGAACTGAGCAATGGTTTCCTTCCACGCTAAATGGGAATTGGATATGTTGGCTGCTAATCGTATTTCTGCAAAGCTAAAAACAGGATGAAGCTTTGGAGTTTTCGGTCTGTTGTGATGCAGACAACAAAGTTAATGCACTATAGGTTTGGGAAGTTAGTGAAATTAAATCATCTGATATACATAGAACTTTCAGTTCAATTGTTATCTGTAGTCAACTGTTGCTTTCATGATTGCTTATATGACATAAAAAACAAATTTCGCGGCATAAAGAAGTGCAAAAAATGAGTATGATATTTATATGTTCAGATTATAACATTAAAGGCTATAGTTTTTTAGTTTTTGTTCACAGCCTACGCAAAATATCATGCAGATGCAACACTGCTGCCATCTTTAAGGTCACATGTAACATATGCAGTGCCGACTTAACAACATTGTAGAGGCAAATCAATGCACTGGGGGCCCCCTACTGGTCCTACTATTCATTAACAATATAGGTAGCATGATGCCCCATTGAAGCGTGAGGCACTGGGCAACTGCCCAGTGTGTACATGCTTTATGACGGCACTGACATAATGTCCAAATAATCTCCATGCATAATTCCATGCTAATATTGAACTCGATTCTGAAAACTGATCATAATGACCAATTATAATTACACAACACCCATTTAAAAAAAAAAACAAACAACAAACTAAACAATAAGCTTGGTGACTGTAGGTACAATCGATTCCTTAGACATATATGTTAAGAAATTCAAGTCTGCTGTGAAAAAAATAGGCCATTGGCAATAGAAAGGAACAACTTTTTATGTCGATCTCTGTTTTGTTGTTGTTGATCTAAGTAGGAAACATCAAGTTAGACACGTCTACGATTAATTAGAGACATGCGCGCGTTAAGTAGCCATAATACAAAGATTGGTACAGGCTATGCCATGAGTTATCAATATTTAATTAATGGCTAAGTTTGTTTAAACTTACCATGATTGAGGTCAAATTCTGATCAGTATGGAAACTATAATTTCTGAAGGATACCAGGAATAGTTAGATGATCTTTGTCAGACGAGTTGCTTTTGTTTGAGCCTAAAGTCCAGACAGAAGCTATATGTTATCCCGATCGGACACGCTGTGGAAGAGGGCGTGGTTTCATATGAAAACTATCATTTTGAATGTACTAATAGGGAACTTAAAAACATCCATGAAACGTAAGGGACTCTGAGTAATTTAATAAGTAAATTTCTGGTAAAATCATCCAGGGGAAACGATGGTCTGGTGGAAATGACTGACATAAAAGCTTGAAAGCGCAAGGTATTTTGCATCAATTTTATGTAATGCGTTGATACTATTATGATGATTTATTTAATTTATTTGCTTTTATTGTATGAATTTATTTGTTTAAATTCTTAGATCAATTTTCTTGATATGGTATAACTGTCTTGAGTTTGTTTATCTGAGTCCGCACAATGATATTTGTCTTTGCATATACATTGACGGCTCGCTTAAGGTATAGTCTCGACTATTTTAGGAAATTATGCATTTAGAATTTCATGCTTTATTCTTTATAGGAAATTATGCATTTAGAATAACTTTGTTGAGTTCATTTAACTGATTTCGGACAATTATATTTTATACATACATTGACAAATAGTTAGAATGTAGAGATTACGAGAATCCGTGCGAATTCTCAGACCTACTGAGGTCACACATGATAACGACTTTATTGTGTGTATTTGTTAAATACCGTAGTGTAAGAAATTTCATTCAATCTCTTAAGTAATGGGACTAGTCTGGAACTAATGACTCGGTGTGGTGCTAAATGGCAATTAGCCGACCATTAATTATGAGAAACTAGCTTTGTATGGTCTGACATGACCAGTTAGACTACAAACCTGTGTTATGCTTAAATCCGATAGAATGTTGATCTGACATGACGAGGGGGTATTAATCTATTCCCCCAATATAATATGGCGGAAGATTTAGGTTGCTTTGTTTATATGTTTACAATGTGAGATAGCTTCACGAGTCATACTGACCAGACATGACAGAAAGTCTCATGTATTACAAACCCAAAGCGGCTACAAAAAGCTGGAAGGGCCGAAAGAGTCGAGATACAGGAGAATTTGAAAAAGGAAGGGAAAGAGTAGGGAAGATCCAGACTTACCAACACATGAAAAGTCATGTGGAACAGTCTGAGTGTATTGGACTGAATCGATACATCATGTTATGAATCACTACAAGGCATTATAATTCAATCTCTCACTCGATTAACTGATGATCTAATTATATTGTTAACAGATTGGCTATAGATATAATTATATTTGTTTTAGAAATTCTTTGAATAAGTTGATCCGAAAAGAACAAAGTATATCTTTAAAATTGTAACGTGTATCACACTTGTTTGTGAATTTTATTGTCATGATTTTTTTAATTAAATTTTGTCTTTTCTTTTTGTAACTGTGATCGTATTATGTGTTTTTGTAACTGTGATCGTATTATTCTGTTTTATATATCTGCTCAGATCTTTAATTTATTTCACCCATAAGTCATACTTTATATTGACATTTGCTCGTTCCAGGCAAATTACACCGTCGGCGATCACCTCTAAATAAAGATAGCCAAAACTAGTTAACTCGCCACGACAGTCAACAACTTTTGACTTTAGTGTTGGTGACATACATATACAGGTCGAGATACATATATAACGTAGCTTTGGTGATAACAGAGGAACATAGCTGGTAATTGTAATATGGACAGGGTCTTTAAGTTTTACACTAGAAGTATTGTAAAACGTAGGTAGCAGTAATCTAGTATGCACCTGAAATACGATTCTTGCAATCCTTAAACAATTATGCAGTTACTGTACAATTTTATGGTGATGAACGTTTTAAAAAATCTTACACTTATACGATTTTAAGCCACAGTGAGTTGATCTTAAGAAGTGGGTCAAGATCAGTCTTTATTACACGTTAAACAAAAGATGCAAATATATTGTAAATGATTGAGAATGGGCTATATGTGTCATAGATGAAGAGATACTGCCCAGCCATGACAAAAGCGGAATGGACAGACGGACACGGCAGCTTCTAATTTCTCTAAAATTGACATAAATCGATTACGACAATGATTATCAACGACAGCTTTTTATACGCATTTGATGCAAAAATAACATTCTTTTTATTAAACTCTTTGTACTTTAATCAAAAGTCAAAGTTTTGTCCCGCCTGAAATAGCACAAAAATTGATAAATACCAGACCCATATGCAGTAGAACCGCAAGCCTTTGTTCCTATCACTAGCTTATGACGATAACTGATGTAAATGGGAAATTATAATTGCATTAGAATAGAGGCATGACTTAAAAAAAAACCATAGTAACTCGCGGGAACACACAGGTATCTCTAATCTGTGTATGTGCTTAAGATGGAGTCAAGACCATTTAAATATATTGTACGGTTGTTGGTTTAAAACAAACAAAAAAGCAACAAAATTTAATATTCAAGTTGTCCAGGTTCCAATATTACACTGATTTAATGCTTGGAGTACAGCATTTTGATATTCTGAAAACTAGGTTTTAATTTTCTTGTCTGCGATGACTGTTACAATTTATTTCTGAGCATTGTTGTTAAAAATTAAATTGGATCATTAGTGTGATAACGAATGATTTAAATTGTCGGTATTTATATAAATTAGCTATAACCCATTCCGATGTCCTCTTAAGACATGAAATCACACATGTATGCATGCGGACCCATGGACTGTCAAAGTTATCAATATGCATCCGTTCAAGGTAATAGTCCTGTGGAGTAAAAGATTGTTAATTTATATCAGTAACCAACAAAACCACTATTATCATACTACTATGATAGGCACGACTTTTTTTTCTCAAGATAATGATCTGCATTGTAAAGTTTTGAGTCAAGCATATATTATTGATTGCATCTTTATTTCAACTACATATTTTTTGATATTTTCTGTAGCAGAGAATATTTTCTGCTGCAGATTATATTTTATGCTGGTAGAAAATCTTGTATACCAACTGTAACAGAAAATATTTTGTATTAAAGAAATACCGTGGTATATAAGTGGCAAAATTTCACACATATATGCGCATAGTATTTTGAAAGAATTTATGGAGAATTTAATCTAGTGTGATCAACTTTACAGAAAATATTAAATCGCTGTTAATCACATTCAAACAACATACTCACAAATTAATCAACTTAGGAGTTATCTTGGAGAGGCAGCCATGTTAATTTGGCCTTAATTATTAGAACAATCTGAAAAGACATTTAATAATGTACAAGAAATAATAAAGGCGTTGAGTGAAGATAATGGAATGGAAAAAAGCGAATGAAACCGATGACATTGAAACATCAAGTGAATATATGAACCTAAGTTGTGAATATCACCAAGTATAAAAGTTTTTAGTATTATTATATAGATAGGAAAAGCATTTAAATAAAATATTAATGTGGTACCCCCCCCCATCAACTTATTTGTGGCGGGTTTACTGGTTTTGGCTTTCGTATCTAGAGGTAATCACCAAAGGTGTAATGTGACCGGTATCGAGTAAGGTCAATATAACCTAGCTATAAACTTATGGGTGGAATAAATAAAAAACCTGAGGTAAAGTTTGTGCTCTTTTGAAGATGAAGGTGTCACTCGTAGCTGTGTAGAACGGCTATATTTCTGTTTTTGGGGAACTTAGCAATGTGAGAGATAAGAATGGAAATAGTTGTAAGGAAAGAGCAGAATCTGTCTCTGATTCTCGAACGGACTGACTTTATTCAGGTATATAGATATATAATTCTACATTCTAGCGATGCATTTTATAAAGACGTTCTATTTAAAATACATTATATATATATATATATATATATATATATATATATATATATTTTTTTTTTTTTCCTTTCAGCTTACCAACTTCATGCATTTATGTAATTTCTGTGTTTTAGAATGCAATACAAATTCATGATGGCTAAAAGAGTATAAATTCAATAGTTGCGATTAATACAACAGTCATTTTAAAGAATTCATTGAACTAAATTTACAATAGATTCCTAATTTGGAATAGGTTACTAAACATTATTCGTTACTACCTAAGAAATCTTTTTTTCCCCAGAATAAATTTAAACATTAAGTTGGTCGCAATTAGTCTTTTTCCAATAATGCATACCATGAATACAAATGAATATAAGTTCTTTGAAACAATAAAATATTCCATTACATTAAAATAATAAAGCTCACAAAATGTTATAAAAATATCGTCTGGATTGAACTATACCGTAAAAATCTCAATATTGAAAGTTCCTATAGTATAACAAGTTTACGAATACAAACAATTCTTAAGGAAAGAGAAGAGTCTGTCACTAATTCTCGAAAGGACTGATATTTATGGAGGCTGCCGGGATTTTGATAAACGTCCGTCCCTATAGAATTAAAACAAAATCTCACCCCTTCCCACAAGAAACGCGTGTATCATCAATTTGCCGACATTTGGATACAAGCGAATTGTATGATTGCATATCATCAGCTTTTATCAAGTCTGTTGACGTTAACCTTTAAATACCGGAGCATGTACTTGCTCTCACAAATGTGATCTTTATAAAAACAGCGCACAGCTGCAACTCGAAAACAAATCAAATGTTAATCTGACAAATGTTAATCTGACAAATGTTAATCTGTTAGTCTAGTGTAAAATTGCTTCCAATATAATTTAATTAAAAATACTTTTAATAAGATTTAGAGGAGAATTTCGCTTTTAATACTTTTACTAAAACACTATAATTAATAAATTACACATATAATAGGAATTAGTTTCTTATAAACTCTTGGGCCTAACGTTGAATCCTTATCTTGGCATATGCATATAAGGGAAATAACTATAAAAGTATGGAAAAGGTTATACATACCACGAAGATTGAGATTTAAACTTGATAGACAATCAGTAAAACTTCTTTATTTCACCTTTAAAATACATCATTTGGAGTTTGGCGATATCATCTAGGATACTTCACCCAGCATGTACAAGATGTTAAAGAGAAGAAACAAAACCCACAGCAGGTCTGTTGGGCAACCAAATACATATCATATGCAAAAATATTTGGGGAGACGAATGGGAATGACTTTCTAAAAGGCACTACAAACACAGAATTAAAAGACATGTACCATGCATGACTCCGGAATCTATGCGGGCGTTGATACCGCTACGTGTCCCACGGGCAAGTTATAGACTACTTTGTGATGGGATAATCCTCTAAACGCCTTTCGCAACAGGTCTATATCAAAATTAAGTTTTACCAAGGTCTGTTGCAGAAACACCTGAAATCTTTTAAATTTTATTGAATCCATTTATCAGTGTTTAGAGTATTCTGCAAATAAATCAAAATTGTATGTAATTAAAAACGGTTATTTATCGCTATTCAATTTGGAAATAGGTTGCCGCCAGGGAGTCTTCTTAGCAGCATACTCATCATTAATAGGAATGTACCTTCTTGCAATCGATCTGAAAAAAATGAACACAGATATTAAAGGCTACTTCTATAATGCAGTGGAGTTCAAATTAAGGTAGTGCGCTTACGACGCTTTCTAATAACATTATTGGACCATTCTACTTTGCCTTGGAAACAGTAATGTAGATTTTAAACGACTTTGCTTTGGTATCTGCACTGCAATGTTTTACATTAAAAGCTTTTTGGATTGGAAATAAAATAAATTTATAATGAAAGCTGAGTCCCGAAATTGATATCAACTGGTCAATTTTAGATTACTCTTTGCATATTTCGCTTTAAATTTGGAGGAAATGGTTGGAATTAGTTTTTTGACAAAGTTGAAGAAACTAAAGAAATTGTTTGACTGGTTGAGTAAAAGAAATTTATCCATTATTTTAAAAAGTCACTTTGATAAAATCTTTGATTTTGCCAAATTTTTTCATCTCTTTGGTGTTCTACCAAATTCTTTACCTCATTTAGAAATTGAACTCAACACGATGGTAAAATGGAGAGGGTAAAATGAAATACTCCTATGGGGGTTAAATATTCACTGGCACTCATTTATGTGTTATATAATACTTTCCTAGATAAGACGCCTATTGTTGAACGAAGATTGTGGCAAAAACTGGTTTCTGAACAAATATCTTACAAAAATTTGGAGGTATAAAGTTATTCAAATCAGGAACAGGAAAATTGAAAGAAATCTCTAAAACAAATAAAACAATTAAAACTATCTTTGGCGTGATGTTATTTATCCTTTATCAAAATGGAAAAATGAGCCATCGACTGTGCATGAAATAATTATCTCGAGATATTCTTAATTTAGTAACTACATCACACACTAGGTGGAGAATAAACGGTGTTGTGCTTATTAAAACACCTTTTTGATGCACAAGATTTCTATTAAGATTTGATGAAATAAAACAAACAATACAAGCTAATATTTTGAAAGTACCTTTCCCTTATCTTAAAGATAGCAGTGAAGTGGAAAAAGTAAAAAAGTTTTTAAAAGTATAAGTAATTTCCATGTAATACTAGCACAATTTTTCTTCTTGGGTAATATCAAATAATAAATTTATTTATAAAGATCTGATAAGAAGAAAGAAAGATACAAATATTAAACCTTAAATATGAAACTTTGTCCTGGCAGCTAGAGTGTTGTTTTATAAGACTTGCCAACTCTTTTGTTTTGGCTAAACTTTGCACAAAAGACACAAAACTGTTAGCTTTAATTTTGGATTTCTGCGTACAAATATTAAAACAAACCAGATTTTTAAAACAAAATATTAATTTAAGTGAGGAAATAGAACAAACTGAGCACTTATTGTATGATGTTTTCGTTAATTACTGAACACTTTTGGAAATTATTTGTGGAATCGATCCAGTATTATGATCCAAATTTTACAATTACACGAAGCCTTTGCCATCTTTTGATTTGATTTCTTAGGTTTCTTTTACTTTCTCATCAAACAAACATGCATTGTAAACACTTTGTGGTTGGTGTGAACGGTTCTCAGTCTATAAAATGTGTGTGTGTGTGTGTGTGTGTGTGTTTGTAACATGTAATCCTGTCAACCTATGTTCATTTAAAATAAAATGTCCTACAGAATGGAATCCGATCTTTGGAAATACGAAACAACACATATTGTACCCTTTAAATTACACCAAAATATGAAACTTGAATAAAAGTTCCAATCTATAACTATCATTTGGATAGTCCAGCACAACTCATGCATACATGGATTCGATTTGGTTATAGTTTATTAAAGGACTATCGCAGTAGATGTTCATGCGTTGAACAAGAAAAAATAAAGCATTTTCACGTAACTATACAAAACATGTTAATCCCAGAAACCGAACATTATGAATATTGCCCCATATTACAGATAAGGCTTCGTTATTAATGGGTAACCCCATGCAATCAGTTCAGGCTAACAACGAGATCCATAAACACATGATTACAAGTATGTCTAATTATTCATTGGAATGACAATGTTCTAATTGTCTTTTTGTACTAAAAAGCTGCTATGGGATTTATTGTGAATTCATTGAAAGAAATTATGGATTATATTATTGTGATACATCAAGACTATTGGTACATCAGCACATTTATTATTATCTTATTTCATTCGGAACATTCTTTATTTTTGGACTTGTGATATAACTTTTAAAATTATTCGGGATTTAATTGACAACACTTTAAGTTCCTTTTAATTTTCTCTTTGCAACTTAGAGAAATATTTTTTTAAACTTTTGTAAAATTGTTGGCATTACTTGTTAATGGTATTTAATTTAAGACTATAGAGTCATAACAATAATTTTCTTGTAGCATCTACTTATCATGTGCCAATGTCGACAATAGGATACCTTCATTAAACTTGATTTGCCACACATTATAAAAATAAATAATATTGAAAATGAGGAGATCTTTCGAAGAAAGCTTATGCTTGTTGCTGAGTTCTCTATATCCTCTGCTTGACTTTATGTACCTACCACGATGATTTTTGAACAGGGCGAGCGCAAGAGTATTTGGCACCCTGGGCCAAGTTTCCGCCTTGCGCACCCACCCACCCCGGACATCTCTTATTACAAACTGTTCATTAATAATAACACACGTTAGGCTTGTTTAGTCTACATATCTAATTATAATAAATGGATAACCTGATAGTGTAAGCCTTTTGGGTTAAACTGGCCCTACTTATCAAAATAAATACTGTTTCTTTTTTAAATCGATAGGAATGGTCAGTGGTCGCTTTTATTATCACTGTACACAATGCATCTGGCCTGTTATAAGTTTCTGGTGTACTTTGCCAATAAAACTATGATCGCTAAATAAATTAATGTACTTCACAACACTTTGAAGTTTACTTATCCCCCCTAGCTTGAGCTAACTGCATTTTTGTTTAAAAATTCCCATTGACCTTGGACTGCTCTTCCACGACCACCCTCTTCAGTCAAGCATATAAAGTATTTGAGTATCTGTTCCTGTCTCTGGTATTGTGTATTTATTTTCGGAACATATATGACAGTTATGCAAGACCTTTTTCGGTGTTCATAACAGTCTTTAGGGAACAAACGACAAAACCTTGCACATAATTTATGCAACTAAGGAAAATCGAGCATAAAGACACAAAACCATCCGCAGAGATTACAGGAGACCAATGAAACAACCTGGAGATAAACATTTGCTAGACTACAGTTGGCATGAAGAAACAGTCACTAGAATTATCTGTTATAATTCGCTAATAAAATCTTAGGTTTTGAAACATTCCCTCTGTGTTAGCAGTGTCTGAGTGAGACTGTGCAAGCATTGGTTTAAGCACATTTTTAAAAAATAAAATATGCAAAAGTCGTCGGAATTCAAATTCTAACATTAGAGAAGCCTTCCCCATACAAATAAAATGGTACACATTAATCACTCACGACAAGCGACAGAAAGAAAAAAAAACAATTAGGTGATTTGATAGATAAATGCTTCTAGATAAGGAAAACCAGGAGAGATATCCAAGGCAAGTAAACAATGATGTTACCAAATTTCGGAAGTAATTGCATTTGCAGTATGTGATGCACTTACATCACTACCAGTTAGTCATTATACAGTTAGATGAAGAGCAACATTAATAATAGACTTTATAGTTAGAATCTAATCAATCTATATTAATTAAAAAACCTTGTATCCTTAATGGGCTTTCGAAACAACTTAAAGATATTTAAATGTTTAAAATTTTGCTGCATATATAACTATTTACAACATCTACATCCAGCACTAAAATCGGTCAGTAAATTACTTTATTATTTAATGTCAAAGATGCATGTGTTGCACTCTTGCATCTTAGTAAGTCATCAGACACAGGATGTTTATATCAGCCTTTTTGATCATTATTGATTCCAATGTACCATCTTTTATGGATGATCTAAACTGTGCGATTGTTTTTCTTGAACTGAAAAATCCTATCAAAATCAACATAAGAGCGTGGTGAAGAAAGAAGTCCTAACATAAAATAATTCAGACAATCGCAAAAAAGGTCTCATCTTGAATTCTTTATCTTAGACATCAGAATTCACACTCTATCAACACTATTCGCAGAAGAGTATTGTTTCAGTCATCGAGCTGATGTGGCAAACTGTGAAAAAATACCCGCAAACTTTCTTGCAATCAAATTTAACTTATCATAAGTCACAGTTCAAATAAGAACGTAGAAGGTCTAAAACTACGCACCTTTCAGTCTTTTCACAATGTAGTTATGGTTGTCTGCTGCCAGCTCATTAATGATAGCCACTGTTTTTGTTCTAGCACACGAGTGATCTTTGGCGATGTTGTTGTCTGGAAAAGTGTGCGAAATTAATTTCAATAGCAACTGAAAGAGAAAGGTTCCTTTCTATAAGAAATTTAATAAACAGAACTTCCGATCTAATTACCTTAAGGGTCTCTCTAGTATGTATAAACTTCAGTCCAGGCTTTGCTGTTGATGATGAAACAGCAGGCCGATCTTTATTACCTTTCTCGTGCTGTTTTATGTCATGTGTCTCTATGCCCAATAGCGAAATCACAATTGCACAATTTGCAAACTGCAAAGTTTGTTCCTTTATGAGATGATTTCACAAATTTATTGATTCCAGCATAGATGTCCTTCGAATTCTGCTTTCTTTACTTTGCTGGAGACAATTCTGAATCTTTTGCGTTTCTTTTCGACATCATGAAGACAAGATACAGTAATATCAGCAGACGTTATGCGCAATCCAATATTGCGGCGGATGTCGGTTAAAAGTTTGTATGGCTGCCTTGATTTGGAATAGACCAATCGTATTTTATACATGTAACACATTTACTTTAAGAATGGAACCGCAATAAAAACCTCCAAGAAAAGAGAAAAGGTCTAAGACTTCCAGGGAACGCACATTCGTGGTACGGAAAAGGACTAAGACTGCCCAGAACGGTTCGATGATTCTTCCTATATCTAATTTTCATTCACTTAATGCCGCTGAAATTTTTTTTAAAAAACTCTGAAAAGTTTTTTTGCGTAATCAATTTGGGTTGCATACGCGATTGATCCACGTGGAATTTTTAATTTCGATTCTTTGGTTTGGCACCACCAAAATAATTTTTAAAATATATTAATTTAGCCAGTTATATATCAATCTAGTATTCAACATTACTAACACAAAATTTAAAAGATCAACCAGTATGTGGCCGTGAAACCCTCGCTGTACAGAATGTTACAGGCAGCTTCAGGAAAACCACCCCATAAAGTTTTACATGAATATTTAACCAACAGACATAGCCGCGCACAAATGTTTCAAGAAGACATTAGTAAATATAATGGTAGATATTTATGGAAGATCTTCTCGCGGTAAAGCTCAGTAAAGTGACTTATCTAAATATGCAAACCTTGATCAGCTCATAAATGAAGTCGATGATTTATTAAATATCACAAGTGTAGACCAAAATAAACTCGTTCTTGTTCAGGATATACAAGTACGATTAAAGACATGTAATATACAACTGTCTGATGTATTTATACGAATTCCGACTGTGGTTGTTAAAAGTACTGCTACTTTTGCTGATCAAGGTAAGATACAAGATTCCGGTAAGTCAGTAAACGATTATATTTTTTTTTAAATGGTGATTCATTCACTGGCAACATTATCATGAATACAAATATAATTACATACCTTGGATACCTAGCCGCAGATACATACGCAGCAACAAAAACTTCGTTGATGATCAAGAATCTCAATTTGTTTTAGTCAACGGTTGTATTATGAGTGCATTTCTCAGTATAAATAATAATAGTATTAATAATCTCAGAACACCAGAATCAGATTTCTTCGCTGCAACTAAAAATACGTCGATGATAGCAACATTCCGACGGCGTTTGCACGCATTAAACTATCATCCGACGGTGTCTGCACGCATTAAACTATCATCGTATCTCTCGTTGTATGTCAGTGATGTTAATATTTCCGTTTAGGAGTTCACAACGATAATGAAAATTTACTATGAAGCATTCCTTGACAATAGCCAGCAAGGCGAAAAGACAAATTATCAAAAAGTTCTTGACTTGACTTAAAATAAACCGGTAATAATAATATCAGATTAAAGACAACTCAATGGCATTTGCAAACAAAAATAAACCTAATGCAACTCTATATTGGCAAGTTGTTGGAATTTCAATTGGCAGTTATCAAATAGAACAGAAATAAATTCGGCTGATTACGTTAATATATTTATCAAAGTTCGACCAGACCCGTGTTAGGATGGCCAAATGTTTCTCTCGTTTAAAATAAAATTACAGGATCAACCAAAAATGAATTTTAGATAAGGAAAATATTTAAAATTAAATTCCCAGAATATAAACAAAAATATACATGGCATGATATAGGATTTGAATATGATCCAAGCAACAATGGACGTTATTTTACCGCTTATGATGGTAAAAGACTCCGCAAAATAAACCAGGCTTCATTTGATAAGATTTCTTTTAGAGTTTTTAGGGAGAGATTTGATATTGAATACCTGAAAGTATCTAAACATTTAATAAATTTTTAACTTTATTGAAAGATAATTACTATGATGATATAAAATTACAAATAATCGATGCCATACAACACATATATATTGTTTCTTATTTAAATCTAAGTATTATAGACAGTGTAACTGATGTTAATGGACGTTATAAAGGTCCAGAATAAAGACAATTATTTGTTGATCATTACAACAACAAAAAAAAAAAACCAGAAAAAGATTTACATACATTTAGAATTCCAGAATTAGACAATACTGAAGTAAAGCTATCAGTTAACGATCTTATCGATGAACATTTTCCCGGAGTAATTGAATCATGGAGAAAAATAGCCCCGCCACCGCTGATTTTTAAACATACTAACGATCCATACTGTGGAGGCCATCACAGATTACCTGGTATTATTAACATAACATCAACGATTGCGGTAGATCTAGTATGTGATGTAACTGATGTCAGCTATCAAATAAATCTTTCAAAGTCTAGCATTCTGGATTTGCAAAATGAGGTTTAAGTATAAATCTGTATATTCACTCATAACGTGTCATCGTAAAACAAAGAAAATGTCCAAATCTTACTCGGATCATAATAATTTGTTTTTACTTCTGATGGTGTAAATCGTAATTATCATACCGAAACAGAACATAAATATTGTAAATAAATTGTATAGTTCGACTCAGAAAATTTTGACAGGGATTTATCTTAGCCATGACCACAGTACTTGATTCCGTCAAGGGGTCTATCACCTTCAGTATCACATACACATTTTCACAATTCTCTTTCAGCTGTCTTACACGAAAGTTCACAATCTTTTTGTGTTCCTATTAATGCGATAATTCTAACTTAATTTCGTAAATAGAGAGTGGGAGAGGTACAAACAGCCTTACCTGATTATCTGTAACTGTTGCCAGCGACTGTAACATTGCCTGATGGATAAACTTCAAGACTTTATAATCAGATGGCAAAGTATATCCGTTCTCTAATTTTCATTTTTCTAATGATTCAAAATCACACGGAATTTTTCAGGATTAAGATTATCAGATATATTTATACCGTTATGTTGTAGTTTTTTATTCGCAGAAATAATAACATTAATATTTCCATAATTAATTATATTATAAACATTTGCTAAAATAAAAAAATATTTCTGATTCAGAATAATAGTATTAAAATAAACATTTCTAAACCAGAATAAGAGTAATAAAATAAAATATTTCTGAATCAGATTAATAAAATTTTTAAAATATATAATCACAACACAACCCAATATGAACTTCTACGTTGCCAAACAACATCCTAGCAAGCTCAGGGGCATTCGAATTAATCCCCATGTGAACTCATATGTTGTCAAACAACATCCTAGCAAGCTCAGAGGAAATTCGAAATCAGACAAAACACAAACCAATGTGAACCCCTAGGTTGCCAAGCAACATCCTAGCAGGCTCAGAGGTTACATATAAACTTAAGTTTAACTTATCTCTAAGAACTCAACTAACTTATCTCCAGGACAACACAGTAACAACCCCATGTGAAACCCTAGATTGACAAAAAACATCCTATCAAGCCCAGAGGTTACATTTAAACTTAATTCTAACTTGTCTTTAGGACAGCAAAGTAACACATAAACTTATATGTAGGACAGCACATACACAACGGGCCTTCTATACGTTCAATAAATCTGTACACTCTCCCGCAAATCAAATCCATGGAGTGCAAAAGTGCAGCCACCAAGTCGCATGGTGGAAGAGTGTTTGTTTCTTTTGAATTTCGAGGGCTCTCCCGCCCCAATTATTAAGAAATCTTCGGCATAATATCCTCCCCAACGGCAATAAGCCGGTTTTGGGAATAGAACTCATGACCTCGAGTATTAGAATACAACACGTTAGCATATATATATATATATGTCTACAAAATTTTTATGAAGTTTTCCGATGATGAAGCGCAGGCACTTACAAATTACAATTATTGTAAACTGTAGTGTGGATTTTTGAATAAAATCGCAATTATTGTAAAAAGTGAATTTATTTCAATTTCCAAAAACACTGTTAAACTGAAAAAATTTATAGTATATGAAACCCGCATCTCTGCCGAGTTAAAGTGTATGTATTCATCATACATCAACCGTTGCCAAGGATACTAAAACATCGATCAGTTACATGAATACATGCTAAACTTACTGCTTTCTAAAATAAATTGCTGATGTATACATTTTTAAATATATATTATTCTTAATTATTTTGACGAAGGAATTATGAAACCTTATAGAGCTAGATTTGATCATGACAGACTGGCGAAATATAAATTTAGTTTTCAGATACAATATCTGATTTTAACAAATAATGATATAACCAAACATATCAGTGAAGCCAAGAGGGAATATCGAGACGATGGTGCGGCTCATGTGTGGTCGACATTCAGAATTGGAAATATTGTCGATGTAATGAATGACAAACGAGGAAGAGTGATTAGTGACTACCTTGATGTTCAAAGATATTTTATTTTAATAAAATGTATTGTAAGGTCAGACGACGACACTTGGAATATCATTGACAAACGTGTTCACAAACGTGTCCACATGCAGTCAGGAAATAATATTTTTCTCGGTAGAAATTCCAAACCAGGAATACTGACTAGTATTGACAAACCGTATTATGAACGAGGGTACCCCGTGAATGCGGTTGTGTACGCAATATATCCGTTAAATAATAAAAATAACTTTAATGATCTCAAACCTATAAAACTGTCAAGAATAAACTGTGCAGCTGAACGAGTTACAAAACACTTCACAAACGTGATACACGTAAACGGTTAAACAGATTTACAACGTAAAAAGTAATTACGTGGGAAGAAGCAGTTAAAGATATCGGAGCGTCTATCAGCGACGTTGCTGAGCTGGGAAAGAAATTAAAATTCACAATAACAGTGAATACGTTAACTGGAAAGATTTTTTTTTAAAAATCGAAATATGAATCAAGAGGGCTTCGATATATATTATTGATCATAACGCACATGCCTGCACCGAGGCAGTGACAATATTTCCACAAGACAGAACGGTTACATTTTATCATGGTTATATTTTTGATTTTATCAGAAATATCACTAAAAGTGACCCTATATCTGTTTGGTTGTTTCAAGGTTCGGAATGTTGTTATCATGATCAGTTTGTATGGTCTACTTGTGATATTTATGGTACAGGATCTCTATACAAAGAAATCTTTCATTAAAATATATCCCTAATGATATTAAGGTCGGAAAATTACTGAATCACAGTTTTACCTGTTCCATCAGTTTCTGCTCACGCTGCTCATGAGAAAAATTCATGGAAACCGACACGATTGGAATTTCTTGAAGATGTTCAATACAGTTGTGTGCAATACAGATACGGTAGATTATGGAATACTAAATACAATTATAGAGACTTATCGCAGTTGATATGTTAGCATGTTATCCTGAAAGTTTTTTTGGACACGGAGAGTGTTCTGAATACTTTAAGAGATTTGGACATCCGACACACGAGACGACCAGAGTTGCCAATAAACGGATCCTTACCATATTTTGACAACCGGATTTGAGTTTTACTGGTATCTCATTCCGATTGTTTATGCGTCATTTATAAGTTGAAGTAATTAGATACAATTTGTGAGTTTTACTGATGGAGATTCACCACAGTTTACTTATTTAAGACCTTCTATGCTCGCGTACGTTTCGATAAATTTATTATCAATGATAAACAGATTTCCTCCGATTGCAGTCAGAGTCTCAACAGATTGATATTGTATAAGTTAAAGTATGCGGATTCGTTAAAACAATTGCGAATGGAGAATAAAACATAAAGATATACTTAGTTATTCTGAATCTGCCGACGTTGAAATTAAGGAAATATATTACAAGAAAAATCAAATATCAGAATTGAAATCTCCGCCATCTATATATGATGTTGTGGCTAGACATAAGACTGTTTATCTTAATGAATGTGGTGTTCATGTAAAACAACTCGTACGATTAAATTATTCCTGAACAATCATTCAGATATAAATATTTTGACACCGACAAATAAACTCGCCAGAGAAATAAAAGAACGAGGAGTAAAATCGTGTGCATATCATAGTTTCTTCAGATGGTGCGGAGATACACGGATTCCTGAGAAATACATTCTTAAATATATTATTTACAATATCTTGCGCTAAATAATTTTGTTTCAGTTGTTGTTGATATTGTTGAGAGCACGTTGAGCATGGATAAAACTCCGTGGACGTATGAAAAGCTATAACGATTCATTCGTCACTAGGATTAACTATTACTGATACAAATATCTGGATTGTCGATGATCGTATTGAGTGGTCAAATTTAGTGTATCTTGCAGTCTATTGAGTCAGAAAAATATCCAAACTACACAAGGTTAACATGGATTGCGTAATAACCGAAGAAACTACTAACAACGTTGTCGTAATTGAGAAAAATTTAGCAAGCTATAAGCAATGTGAAAAAAAATAATCGAGACTTTGATATGGATGCTTAATTTATTATAACACTAAAACAACGATAAAATAATCATTGTGCCAATTGTAACGCAGCAATGTTGTGTCAGTATTCAAATAATAATCTAAAACAATTTACCGTTGATAGAAATAATGATAGTCTTGGTCACACACGCAAAACTGTGATGTTTACATGATTTGAATATAATCGACGTAACCTTAAAGTTTACAAAAGTGAACGCGGTGGTTATTTTGTGTCTTTAGGAATTAATTGTAATTGTTCTCGTACAAATCCGTGCTGAGGAGCAGTTGAATGTAATATGTAGATTGCAAGTCTACCTGTAGACCTTACCACAACTGAAATTTTATGTGTGGTTACACTTCAGATTCGATCAGTTGCTCTTTTTTTTACCATCCTTCAAGTTCGCCAGGTTCATATAAATATCTTACCTTGTACTGGTTGAGAGGAAGATTCACGTTGGCGTATTGGTATAAATTTTTTTGATCGCATTAGAAGGTTTCATAGAAGTTGCTATCTCACTTGATAACCTTGCAACCCATTTACGATATCTCTCAATTGACTTAAAGTCAGTGGATATTTCATTTGCATATTGATATCTTAATAACCTCTCAGCAAGAGTTCGATTGCCTGATCACAATGAATTTCAGTGTGTCCTCGTCTGATTTTAAAGTTATGTTTTTTCATCAACAATAATACTTCTGTAATAGCTGTGGCAATCGTTGACCACTTTGTGATCCGGATTCTCGCTGATAAATTCGTTCAACTGCAGATGCAACTTCAGCTACTATTTTTGTTGACAGTAGTTCTTCTTCTTTATATCTACTTTTAACTTCAACGACAGTTAACACGTATTTGTATGTGCGTGATTGACGTCTACCCATTTTAATGGTATCATGTGGTAAAAACACAATATCTGCTTGAACTTCATTGGGAATACTGACATCAAAATGTGCATACTGATTTTTTTTTAGGTGGTGATAGATAAATTTGCCATATTGCCACGCTGCAGCAACATCACGTGAGACTTTTGCTACTTGAGCAAGTTTACTAATTTCTGGTTTGCCTCTCCAATATCATATTTTGCTATAATAAACAGATTCCATTATAATTGTTATATAATGTAATTACCAGTCCCTATCATAGTTTACCTTTTATACCAGATGTTACTAGTAAGCTAGCAAGCTTTTCTCTTTGAGATTTATTTTTATGGAATTTAACGAGTGAATCAGCTTTACATCTGCAATATGTCGTTGTTGCAAATTTGGATTTTTATACGCAACATCTTGAACGTGATATGCTTGATGAATCGCATTTATTGGATACTCTCCAGGTCTTGGTTGATTTCGTTCGTAAAGCTCCTGGTAATTTACCTAAAGAAGCAACGATATCACCACCTGTCTTTGTCGATGAAATTAATTTGTATTAATTTTTGTACCACATTTCACACACCTGCTTGTAAGTGCGTGCCTTTTATTTTTTGTTATTGTTGCTAATCCACTGGTATGGGTTTGTTCTCTCCATCGAACACAATATAAATCCATATTATTTATTATATGAATATAATTGACTCCTCAGTGGTACGAGAACAAGAGCCAGTCAAATATGATCCAGCACTACCGAATTCCATCAGAGCAATTATACTTGTCTCATCTTTGGTCTGGTAAAACGCAATTATTAATTAATCTGTTAATGATATGGCTCAAATGGGATAAATTATATTTAGTAAAGATTTTAATGAAAATGCAAAGTCGCTGACAATTTCTGATAAAGATTATGATGTTATTGATTCTATTACCGATATCAATGAAGCTCCATCCATAGATGATCTTGATTGTTGTATCAATAATCTTGTAGTATACGATGATGTAGTGCTGGGCAAACAATCAAATTCAGCTCGGATATTTTCGCGAGGCCGTCTCAAAATACAGACGTGATTTATTTAACTAAGAAATGCACAAAAATACCAAAAGTAATCAGAGATAAATGTAATATCTTAATTGTGTTTAATGGAGTCGATAATTATACTCTACCAAACATTTATTATACTTGGTGTTCAGGGGACATGGGCGTAATTAAGTTTAAAACTTCTTTTCAAAAGCACAAGCTGTTCCATTTGGATTTATATCGATAAATTTACATGACCCAAGATCTAGATATCGTATAGGTCTGGATAAAAGCTTTGGTTAATTATACCAGCAGCGAGGGTGAGCAACTAGCGTTGAGTGACCAGTACGTAAACGAAACACACCATAAAATACAAATGCGCGTCAGTGATGATGTAACAAAATGAGCTACCCCAGTTAGAGAAATCTCATGGCCTGACAGAGGCTTTGGTTTAACGTTATTGACCCTGAGACTTCATTTCGTTGGAAGATTTATTTTTCATAAACAAGTTCTCCAATAAAAATGGTCTGTTCACCCTCCCTGCTTCTGGTATCACGGTACCACTTGTTGTTCCATAGACCTCAATACTAATGTTTTGTGAAATAAATATACTTTCTATTCTATCTAAGCATGCATGTCATACACTGTCATAAAGAACAATGCTAGATTGTCCATTTGACAAGGACAGAACCAGGTACTCCATTGAATTTAAGAGAGATAACTGTGCTAGAACTAGACAGGGGTGAGAGTTGTCTAGTCACACCAGACACATTTTCAGCTATGTGTTCGACATTTAAAAAAAAAATCATAAAAAATACAAAATATGATCTAGATATGAATTAACATAATCTCACATGTTGCCAAGAGACTCTTTTTTTTAAAAAAAAAACTAACAGAAAGTACAAATCTGACATAATGCAGTAATCACACCAAGTTTTGTTGTTTATTTCTGAAGGCAATGTTCTTACACTTTAAGCTCCCACTACCTGGAGTTCCACAATGAGTATCATTATACCTATAGGACCCTTAAAAGATATATCACTTTTAACAATACTTCCTCTGCTGGACAAGTAATTCCATTATGTCATGCTATCATCACGACAAAAACAATGTACCTGCGCACTGCATGATTGCAAGTTATATCCTAAGTCTGACAAAACATTTCAGTTCAATGTTACTGTACAACATCAGATCTTATTTTGGGTCTGTGTATGGTTACCATGAACACCAGTCGAATGCACCAGTCATGACTTGGCGACTCCAACGTCAAATTTGGACAAACTCCCAGGTATAATATACAATTTTCAATTTGCTATAACATAGGTAAGGGATCTTAAAATAAAGAACCTAAGATGATGTTATAAACTGAACCACTTATGTCAAACACCAAGATACATTCGATACGTGTTTGGAAATATCTTTATTTGAAAATGAAGGTATTTAATAATAAACATTTAAATCCAATATTTTCAGAAAACAAGACAGTTGTCATATATACAAATTAGGCAGAGAAAACATGAACACCATCACAATTGACTATTTTAGGAACTTCAATGTTTCATGAGACCCAGGCCCATGCAGATGTTGAGTGAGATCCGGGCTTCTTAGAGAGTTCGAGGTCCTTAGACTCAGGCTATATTGATATTTGGAATTGAATGCCAAAACAAGCCCATGTAAATTTAATGTATAGCGATTTAAATGACAACTAAGTTCACACAAATAATATTTATTATTTTCAGAATTATTTGTTGAAAAACGCTTTTCGATGATCTTTGGGGGTTGAGGCTAAGGTCATATGTCACTTCTGATTGAACTTGAAGAGACAACATTTGTTTCTATTTCCTCTGAGTATGCAGAAAATCTAATGCGATGTAATGTTTTTGTACCTGCTGTCTTAAAGATGGTAAAATGTATTGATAAATAAAAGAAAGTGGAAATTTGATTCTGATCGTAATATATGAGCGTGGTGGTTCATGGGGATGTAAATTATCGAAGGGAGAGGAGTACTGGGCTGTGCTACAAGTCAACACAGATAAAGGAGAATATAATGAAAGGTCACATGTAGGGTATATCAATTTTAGATAGTAATCGTATCAACACACTACAAAACAAATGTAATTTCACTATCAATCACGTGCTGCAAGCAAAAATAAAATAAATGCTAGTTTAGAGGCACAAAATAAAACCAATGAATGTTTTAGACACTGGATATATATTCTTCAGGGTTGTGAGATTTCTTACAGCGATGTAGACGTGGACGTTGAGGGATTTTTTTCTTACAAACTTTCTTTATTTTGTTGCCCCAATAGGGTATTTTGTTTTTCATCACCCAGTAATACTAGGCATATGGACAAAGAGGCACAGGAAAATAGTCTCTTTCCAGGAAATAGGGGAACAGTACTTCACCACATACACTTATGCACGATATAATGGAAATTATCTTAAAGTACAATAAAATCTTGAGGTCAAAATGCAACATTGCAATTTAATGTACAAATGCAGGCCAGAAATGTCTTGAATTTGATTGCATACTGCAGTATGCAAAGAGAATATAATATGGAAGATCAAAATGAAATATGCAAATATTACAATGTTAAATACTACAATAGCAGTAAGGTTTGAAAATCTCTAACTTGTATATATCAGCGAAGTTGACATTTGAGAATTAAAGAACCATTACTTGGGTTAAATACTTTTATTATACTATGAAAATGTCCAGTTAGAGGGTTGCCAAATTATTAAGCAACCAGTACATCAAATGTATCACAGACATCAAAATTACAAAAATATATCAACTCCACATCCCAAAGACCAACAACATACCGTATATACACTCCCAAACCTCTCCAATTTATTGATGCAACACTAAGGTTATGTACTGGTATTACTAAATAAGAAGTGAAAAGCACTCGTATCTATCTCGTACCATACGAAAAGCACTCACACAATTATTCAAAGCCTTTTGATGAAATGCTCATGACACTAATAAATGCATGTTTTCATTGCAACCTTGTGCAACTTTAGCTGTTATATTTTTTTGCAAAAAAGATTCAGCTTTTATATAATAAGACTGCGATGATGCTATGAAAATATTATTCATCGTCTTCCTTTCATCAGCATCTATTTTTATAAACAAAATGTTCCTTTCCCACTAGTTTTTCAACCGTTGAGTTAAAATGTCTTCTACTGTAAAAAAAAAAAAAAACAACAAAAAAAACCCAAGCTGTGAATTTTGTTTGCTTTGTTGAAAATATCTTTAATCTTGTTTATATCGTTCTGTATGTAATATAAATTTGAAGAAAGAAAAACAAAATCCCCAACAAAACAACCCGATATATTCATCTCCATGTCATCAGAAAATTCCTGCAATTCTGGTCAATATATCCAGTATGGTTTCGTCAATTTCAACTGAGGGGGCCCAATCTCTGTTTTGCGTACTACTTCCAAAAGTCTTCCGAGTCTCCCGTTCTAGCAGAATAGCAGCTTCTACGACAGACATGACATTTGTATGATCAACACCTTGTATAGAAAAGTTCAGGTACATTTGTTCGGCTAGTTTTCGCCGGTAGAAGTCACCTCTGTCACCCGAGAGTCCTAAGTCATCATGTTGACCGTTTAGGTACTTGAGGACGTCGTTCATAGATTTTAAACGTAACTCTTTCACTATCTCTGTATTATTAAGCATCAGGACAATACGCTCGCAGGCTACAGTAGCTATGCGATTCAAAGTTGTGATGGGGGCCATCCGATCTCGTTTAAATCTCGTTTGACGAGGCATCGGTTCCGTAGTACGAACCAAATCGTAACCAACATGTTGTGCCATCGTTTCAGTCTGACCTATGAAAAATATATGAGAGACATAACATGAACTCAAACAAAATAGATCAAAATAAACTAAAACAATACCAAGTTCAATGACCTACTGGACACTTCTTCTAACACATCCAATCAAAACATACGACTGTGGGAGCCACTTTCTGATAATGATGTTGTTTTACTGTCTTTCAGGACACCGAAATTAATATTTCACTATATCTGTAACACCATTCGAACACTGTAGACCAACAAGTAGGTCTCCGATTTTTTTCTGACATTACTTATTTCGGTAACTATAGTCTGACTAGACATCCCCGTTTGTTTGTAAGATCGTTCCGATTACAATAACGAAAAACGCCCAATGTAATAAAAAGTGCACAAAACTAAATTAACTGAATCATTGATTTATAATTTCTAACCTGACTGTGACCAGAATGGCACTAATACTGACATCCCATTGCACCTTTCATGCTTAACGAACTTTCCATACTAACACGGAGCCATACTGCGAACTCTATGAGCTAGTTTATTTCCGGTCAGACTACATAATGACGTAGTTCATTCTGTTTGGTAACTGACATATAATTCCGTAGCTTACCATAACGTTGTGAATTTGGAAATATATCACTTTGCACTCATGAACATAGAAATGAAACCGTTTGTTAAATCCACGTCATAAGCAAATTTGTTGTTGTCATTCTTTTCCTTGCTTGATTCGACATTGTAAATATCGGAAGCAGACATGTGTATACACAGCTGTAGCTATTCTTACACCCCTTTGCTAATAATGAACTTGTCCAGGAACTGGAAATGGATCTTGAGCATGTCTGTCTATTATATTGAAAACTTCAGTTAAACATAAAACGCGCAGATGATGACGGTGTTATCGTCTGCGCGTTTCATGTTTAATGGGAGTTTTCAATATAATAGACGGTCAGGCTCGTGAGCTATTTCTAGTTCATGGATAAGTCGATTTTCAGCAAAGGGGTGGTACGACTATACATGTACAAACATATAGCATCTGCTTCCGAAATTTACGATGTCGAATCAAGCAAAGGTAAAGAATGACAACAACAAACTTGCCTCTTACGTAGATTTAACAAGCAGTGTAATTAATATGTTCATGTGTGCAAAGGGATATAGTTCCAAACTCAAAGTTATCCGGCAGATACCAAATAGGATGAACTATGTCATTATGTCTGATGGAAATAAACTAGGCCATAGTGTCCGCAATATTGCGCCCTGTTAGTATGGAAAGTTCGTTAAGCATAAAATGTGCAAGGGATCCAGTATTACTGCCATTCTAGTCACAGTCAGTTAGAAATTATAACTATTGACTATCTTCTGTGCGCTTTTTAATCACATTAAACGTTTCCATTATTGAAATCGGTAGGTAGGGTACAAACAAATATGCATGTACAGTCAGACTATAGAGAGGCGGTGCTCTACAGTTTCATATTTTGCATAGGATTAGGTTTTAAAGAAGACAAATTTCTCAGCTTTTCCTTAACGATTATCCTAGCTGTTTAAAAAGACATTGTATATCGTAGGTATTGTTAAAAGAATGTTTAAGTCCAATTCAATCCCATACTACCCCATATTTATGGTGTACGGGTTGATGGGTGCACTTTGGGTTATTTCGGTTATAGAGTATACATCTTAGGCAAACATCTGATATGCCCCTATTAAAAAAAAAAAAAAATTTAAAAAAAATCAGAATTTTCCAGCTTTTCCTCACTGTTTGTCTTGTCTTTAAACAAGACCATGTATATGTTAGGTAAATTTAAAATAACTTTTAATTCCCTTTATTTTGGAGCATGAAACTATGATTAATGGGTGTACTTTGGCTTATAGAGTATACAGTTTGGCTTTACATGAACTTCATATCAGTACCTATTAAAAAAAACTGTTGACTCAGTTTTCTCATTTTTATCTTTTTAACTTCAGAGGTAAATCTCTCTCTCTCTCTCTCTCTCTCTCTCTCTCTCTCTCTCTCTCTCTCTCTCTCTCTCTCTCTCTCTCTCTCTCTCTCTCTCTCTCTCTCTCTCTCTCTCTCTCTCTCTCTCTCTCTCTCTCTCTCTCTCTCTCTGATGCTGGTAGTTATTTTCCCTCTTTTAATAACTGATAAAGACAGTGTAATTTAGACTAATTCAGGCTGATGGTTCAAGCATATGGTTTTTGGTTAGCCATGTGCTTAGCTCACGCACAATTTCCAAAAGACAATATCCAAGGAAATTTCAGCCACAGTACACCAATCTAAATTAGAGGTATACCATCATTGTCTCCATTATACCTGTTGCAATTACAAACAAATTCACCTTACCTCTGCCACTCTCAAAAGTACACAATATCTTTAAAGTGCACCCCGAAATGGGGGAAGAATTTTTTGGTAGTTCTTTACTTCCAAAATAGTACATTCAAGGTTTAATATAATTCATGCTCACGATGCCAATTAATCTATCAGAATGAATTCATAATCTAAATCTGATATTTTTCACTTACAAGTAAACAAATTATTACTGTACTATCATGATTTTTACAACTGTGATTTGTTTAGCAAAATCTCTCCCACAACCAAAGTTAGTACAAATATAAGAAGTGCGAAATTGCATTTTCGGGGTGGTGTGTGTGTTTTTTTTTTTATAAAAAAAATCATCTTTGTGGTTCACATGCATTTTATGTACTATTGTTGTTTCTATGCAATGCAATTTTGTTCCAAAGTATACATATACACCAGTGTCATTGGTAGAAATAGCCCACTCAGATGTGCCTAAGAACAAGTTTCGTATCACACTAACTTTCCAGCTCAAATGACCAATATTTTAAATAAAATAAGACGCTTCATAATGAATTGAGTATATTTCTGACAAAGTGAAAGACGTGTTTAAGTGCGTCACAATTGAAGAATCCGTCATAGTCAACGCCACGCTAATAATTTGTAATGAAATCACTAATGTGGTAAATCCTTTACAGATGCGATCTTGAAACATATGTTGCAAACTGGATGTCACTATTTCTAAGTTTATAAAGAATTATTCGACCTGTATGTATATCTGCATGCTTACAAATGACACAAATTTCACAATACTCGTATAGTAATATTCCAACTTGGCCTAATTCTACATCTCTTCAACAAAAACTAGTATAACAGACACGAACAAATGAAAAGCTAACAGTAATATTTACTTTTTCATAGTGGTTATGATAACGGAAAGAAATGGTTGAAAAACTGGTATGTACTTGTGATGAGTCATTTTTACTA